>MU224049.1:3938715-3993685 GCA_018584345.1 Thuja plicata | reverse complement strand
ATAAACAAGAAGTAATCCAAGAAAATGAAATGTTAGAAGATTTACCATAAACCAAAGGAGAGAAAGATTTCAAGATCAACCACAAAGCACTTCAAGAATCCAACAATGAGCCAAGAGATTTTGGTAATGGGAAAAGCAAAGAAAAACCCCTTTGTGAATAAGAATATGGCAAAAATCCTAAAGGATGAGAGCAATGAGCTCAATACAATAATGAGATCAATGAGAGATTGAAAGAGAGAGGAGAAGATTATTGAAGCAAGTGTGTGAGATACATCTCTTAAGTAGAGATGAGTGGAGGAGTTTGCATGTAACTCCCTTCTCCTATGGATGCCACATTCATATTGTGTGTGTGACAAATGTGTGATTCCTCTTAAGGAGGAATATCTATTTTCCTTATTAAAGGAAATACAAAATAGTGACATGTCCTCTTACATGGACTAGAGGACAAATACAAATAAGGATACCTTGGTTTATCCTTTTAATTACATATTTTAAACCAAGGAAAGATTAATTCTAACATGATAGATTTATCAGATTTAGACATAGGGACCACATTGGAGATCCAATCCAGCATATGCAATGACTTTGATGAATCCAACTTTTAACAATTTCTCTAGCTCTGCATTTACTAGTAATGTAACATGAGGATGCATCTTTCTAAGTTTTTGTTTCACGGGCTTTATCCTAGGAGCTATAGACAAATGATGCATGATTAAGGTAGGATCTAGTCCAGGCATATCAGTATAGGACCCTGCAAAGTTAATTTTCTTCTCTTTCAGGAATTGAGTGAACAGTACCTTTTCCTCTTCTGATAAAGATTGTACTAGGTGTATGATTTGAGGAGACTTAGTTGTGCCCAAGTTGACAAGTTCCATTGGTTCTATCAGTACTAATGTTCTCTCTTGAAAGTGCTCAAGGAGGATATCAAGAATCTCATCTTTTGGTGCGTCTGAGAAGTTTTCACCATTAGATATGTCTTTTCTTTTTAGTTTTTTAGAATCTGATATTGCTACAATGTGGTTTTCACCATTAGTTCTTTTTTTCTTTTTATTTTTCAATTTTTGACTAAGAAACTTGATATCCTCCTTTGAAATGTGCTCACTTGTTGCATTGGTGGAAGAGGGATAAGGTTCGTAAGCATTTAGATATCAAGCCAAGGTGTAGTCATTGGGAAAGTGGAGGATAAGCATAGGATCTGTACTGGTCCAATCAATTAGGTCTGGGTTTATCAAAAACAAGGAATCAAACTCTAGGAAGGACAACATTGTGACTCTAGGAAGGACAACATCGCATTAGTTTCATGACTATTAACTGATAAGACATGTTCTGTTAAGTTAAGTTCTTTGATATTTAGATCAATAAGAGTTAGATCATCATAAAAAGGGTCATTGTCAGTTATATGTGAACCAAAATCTAGTGACTCATCAGTGGAAATTTCATCATCATCTCTCCATAAAAGGAGGCTTCTTTCCTGTCACCTTTGAACTTCCTCTAGACTTAGGAAAGCACTAGTCTCTCCATCAATGACAAGGAGAAGAAATTCCTCCTCTACTTCAGGAATATCAGCGTTGTTGGGAGTAGTGTCAGAATGTTCACGAGGTGCTGAGGGAGCTACAAACATGTGAATTGTGTCTGTTTCAATGTCTTTGGTGGTTACAAATAGCTCATCCCATTCATAATCATGAGATTCAGTTTCTTTATCATCAGATCTGTTTAAGTATTCAACAATAGTTATCTGATGTACTCAGTTAGCTACCTGTGTATCAAAGTGAGGTAAATTAAGGACATGTGAAATTGTGACTAATTTCCCCCAGTTAGGATGTGAATCCAATTGGTAGGATGTGCTTGAATTAGCCATTGCTATCAATGGTACCTTTGAGTTAGCTGTTGTTGTGTCTCCTACCTATTGAATGGGAGGTTGTGCTAACAAAGGCATGTGAATATCTTGTGGTACCTCAAAACTTGGTACATAGCACTCTCCTTGATAGTCAGGATTCTCCATGCCAACATGCAATAATCTTTCATAGTACCATGGCTCTAGTTCTATCTCCTTTGTTTCATCACTCTCTTTGTCAGAGATTGGACTATCTTTTGAAGCAAGTTTGTTAGATTCATTATTAAAACCTAGTCCTATTTTTTCTCTGGTATTTCTAAACTCCATGTGTATAGGTTCAATAAGTCCTCTTCCTGTGTCATTTAGAGGTCCTTTTCCTTTGTATCCCATTTTCTTGAGGGGATCATATCCTTTTCCATACTAGTCTGAGGATATTTCCACATGTTTCACTTCAACTTGCGTCGGTTCTCCTTTGTAAAGCCAGTCCAAGACTACCTGTTCTTCTGTGTTATCTAAAGAAGATGTGGATGCCTTAACCATGCCCATGCCTTTGTGAATTTTTGGTTCCTTTGATACAGTAGGTGTGAAAGATGAGGAGGGTCTTACTTAGGATCTTGGTGATATGGGTAACTCTATCAGTGAAAGAGTCATGTCCAGCTTGTATTCTCTCATACCTGTTTCTTCAAGTTTTAAGGTTTTCCCGTAGATTTTCAAAACCATATCCTTGGTAGTCTTAGGAGAAATCTTATCCATATCCTCCTTGTTATGTGGAATCATACTACCTTCCTTGATATTGTTGCAAGTATAATTGGCATCTCTTGGGATTGTTACGTCCACCTGATTATGTGGGAACTTGATACATTGGTGGTAAGTGGACAGTATAGCTTGCATTTCATGTATCCAAGGTCTCCCAAATAGTATGTTGTAGGCCAGGGGTAGATCCAGAACTTGACATATGACATTCCTTTCAATTGGCCTGACTCTGATGGGTAGAACAATAAGACCTTTAGAGGACCTTTCTTCCTCATCATAAGATTTGATGGTTATCTTACTTCTGGAATCAATTGTTTGTTCTGAAAGACCTATATTTCTGATGAGATTAAGGGTACAAATATTTAATCCTGTGCCTCCATCTATCAAGAGACATCTAACATGGTATTTATGAATGAGAACTTCAATATGGAGGGATTTATTATGTGGATGGGTTAATGACTTATCATCCTCTTCAGAAAAGAATAGATAATGTGGAGTTGAGATGTGATTAACAATCGCTTGGAATTTGTCTATGTCAAGGTCCTTCAAGACATTTGAAGCATGTAGGGCTTGTTCCAAGATCTACCTATGGACGGTGGAGATTTCTAGCAACTCAAAAATGGAAATTTTGGCATAGGTTTTTTGCAATTGGTCCACCAAGTCATACCTTGCTGCAAGAATAGTAACCATGTTTTTTGCTGCTGGTTTGGGAATAGGAACCTTGGACACTGATGTTGGTTTTGAGGAGGGATTAGCTCCTTTGATGGTAACTTGCACTTGACTCCATGTTACTGCATTGGATTGGGAAGAAACACATTTGATTGTGACCCCATTAATTGATTTGGTTTGAATGTCTAGCATATTGTTCATGTTATCATTGTTGGAGTAGGTGTAGTTTACATCATTACCTTTCCCTTTAGATGCCTCCCCTTTCTCATAATTAGGGAATGGTTTCTTAAATGTCATGTGATCTTCATTGGTAGTATGTCCATCCACTTTGATCTTTCCTCCTTTAATGAGGTCTTGGATGACATGTTTAAGCTTAAGGTAATTGTTAGTCTTGTGTCCCTTGTTTTTGTGTAAGACACAGTAAGAGTTGTCATCCCATCACCTTGGTTTGATTGCTAGTTCCAATGGTTTGGAATCTGGGATTGTGAGAACTTTTTTTTCTACAAGCGTCTTCAAAATAGTCCCGAGAGGCTCTCCCAAAGGAGTAAATGTTCTATGAGGTTTGGAAGTCCATGGTTGACCCTTTCTATTATCATTGTTTGCTTTGGGTATGGGAGGTGTTGCCTTGGTATCTTTGCTTGCTTGCATGTTGTTAGTCAGACTAAATACCTCAGGTTTAGGACCAACATTAGATGCATCTACTACGTCGTCATTGAAAACATTTTTATTTTTCTTCCACCACTTAGGTTTGGAGTTGGAATTGTTATATTTTTTTCTTTGAAGAGTGATTTCTCCATTTTTGACCATTACTTCTTCGATGTGGATGGTGCTCTTGATCATCCTATCAAAGCTAGGCGAGTCTTGCATTTGCAATGCATAGTTCAATTCAAGGACCAAGTTATTGACAAAGATTTCCATCTTCTCGGTTTTAGGAATAGCCCTTGAATATTGTGCAAAGATTTTCCTCCATCTTTAAAGGAAGCATGTAAATGATTCACTAGTATTTTGTTTAGTATTACATAGATCCATCATAGTCACATCATGTTGGATATTGTAGGAGTAATGTTGGATAAATTATTGGATTAAGTCCTTAAAAGTATTGACCTTAGGTGTAAGTTTTGAGAACCATTCCATGGCGTTGCCTCCTAGACTTCCTAGAAATAGCTGCATGAGGTAGGTAGGTTCATGCATGTATTCAATGCCCAGAGCATAGAATTATCTGACGTGATTGTGTGGGTCAGTTTCTCCTGTATACTTGTCGTATTTTAGTCTTGCCAAGTTGGGAGGAAATGAGACCATAGTGATACTCTTGTCAAAAGGAAATGGACAAATTATGTCCAAAGAGTATTTCATTTTGGGTTTATCTTTCTCCTGTTTGAGATTTGCAAGCTCCGTTTGCATTAAGGTGACCTTTTTAGTGAGAATTGATATAGGATTTGGTACCTACTTTTCTTTTAGTTTTTCAACATCATCATTCGAAGGTAATTTCACGCCAGTAGATGCTAAATGGAGAAAGTATTTCTCTTTATCTTCATCAATCATCTTTTCCAGTATTTTGTGGAACCTCTTACTTTGTTTGAGTTTATCATACTCTTCTTCAGTGATGTCTTCCTCACTGCCTAATTCGAATATAGGATGTTCAAATGTGGGTTCTTCATCTTCATCAATATCTTCATGCTTTTGGTTTTTTCTATTGTCATATTCATCTAAAGCTTCACTCCATCCACAAGTTGACCTATCCATTTCTGGAGAATCTAGATCGAGTAGGGAACTGTGAGATTTTTATCTTTGAAAGTGTAGTGATTTAGGAGGTGCTTTCAATCCTTTAGACATGTACTTGTTGCATCTTGTGTTAACCATGTGGTTGGGTCTCAACTTTGCCAAAGTTTCCTGATAGTGTCAGGTAGAGTCTCAAATTGTTCAACTGAGTATGTCTAGGTAGAAGTGTTGTTTGTGTTTTCATGGAAGTAAATGATTCCAGTGTTAGAGGGTTAGAATGCCTTGATATTGAGCTGGGAATCAATTTTGTTGTAAAAAGCAGGTAGACCACATGTATTGAGACAGATTGTAAGAGTCTGATAGGACATGCAAGGTAGATGTCTGAAAAAGTTTTCAATATAGCCACAGTGAGACCAAAAGAAGCAATATGGACAGATTTAAAGAGTCAAAAGGGGATCCAAAATAAAATATCTTCCTCTGAGAGGCAATGATGCAAGTTCCCACTGTAAAATGTTGTCAATTTTGTCTTGGAAGTGTGTGAAGTTTGCTTGATCAAAGATCACGTTCTAAAATTTTTCAGTAAGTGAAAAATACATGTAGACCAAGGTTTGAATTTTGTTGCTTTTCTGAAGATATTATCTTTTTAATGATTTTCGGTTACATCAAGCATTGTTACATTGTTAGGAGGGTGAAACAAACACACATCTTATCCCTATTTTCTAGGTGGAGGATGAAAATCCTTGCTCATTGACTTAGGTACACACACAAACGCTAATCAGAATACAACCATCACCAAGAACGCAATGGCTCCAGTCATGATGTTGTATTAGCCGAATCTAAATGCAAGTGAGGGCATGATATGATGAGTGTCTTGGGGAAATTAATTTTTTCCATACACAAGGATTATCACCCTTTCGGGGATGAATCAAGAATTATTTCAGTTTAAATGTTGTCTTTTATTGGGAAATCCATTTGAAACTGTCCCCCATAGAATTGCACAAGGCAAAATTGAGGTGTATAGCCCTATGAGTACCTAAATATGTATAGTCTCGCAAGCAAGATTCAAGCGGATCTGGTCTGCACATACCCAAGCATGTTCAAAGAATGATGTCATAATTCTATGAACAAAACTGGCTCCGTCTTCTAAGGCTTTAGCCTACGAGGAAGCATTTATTTATAGTGAGTTGGAAGGGTTGGTGTAAAACTTGTCCTCACTTGGATCATTCCTGAGAGATTTTTTCCTCAACTGGCAGACCCTCTACTATTAAATAAGCTTACAAATTATTGGTGAGCATAGGATGTCTACATTTCTGATTCTTCTGAAGAAGAAGAGCATACTCTCCTAATCCATGTCATTTTCTCCCAAAACAAAGTTAATCAAACAGTTTTTTCCCTTTGTGCTTGATTTAAAATGTTCCCACTTTAGGGAAAAGAAAAATTCTTGAAAGTAGATTTGTGTTGTTCATTTTCCCTAAAATTAAATGAATAGCTTGTTCAATTTCTGATTTCCAAAATTAGACAATGAGATTGTTCATTTAGCCCACAATGTTAAGTGCTTTGGGTTGCTCAATTTCTGATTCCAAATGAATTAAATTATGTGAGTTTGCTTGTTCATTTACCCCCTAGATTCTTTCACAATTGTTAAAACAATGTCTGATTTTCCTTAAAAAGGAAAAGAACATAGTAATCTAGTTGTTTTAAGACATGTTTGAGAAAATGGTATTTAAGTGTGAAAGCTTTTGAAAAAGGGTTAGTATCAAAATCAGTCTAAAAATCCCTGCAACCACACATGCTTAGTATTGTCTTCTTATTTCCTTCTTAGAAACCTGCAAGCACTTAGTTAGGCTGTCAAAAATAGGATGACAATCACAAAAACAACCTTGGTAGCAAGTTAGAAATCAAATTTGTAAATGACAAAACTCTGTATTTTTTCTCTCTAGACACCAGACAATAATTCATAGACCCAAAATGATAAACACCAGAAATGATAAAGGTTTTACCCCAAGCGATAAAATTCACCCAAGACAATTTGAATTTTAAGAAAAACAATAACACGTACCAAAAATGAAAAATAAGCTCCCAAAAATGATTTTAAAGCCAAATTTTACCTTCCAAAAATGTAATGGAAGACGATATTAAAACTCTCAAAAATGATAAATGATTGATCGAAAATGACAAGTTGCTCTTGGAAATGATAAAATATTGACCAGAAATGATAAGTTTCTCCCAGAAATGATAAACTGCCTGCAAATTGTGAAAATATCAAGGGTAGAGAGCAGAATTTTGTGAGATTTCAGGAAATCTTGCCCCACGATTGGTGCCAAAGATGTGTGTGTGTTATTTTTGTACCTTTTAAGAGAAACAAAACTTCAATAAATCATTTCATTAGTGAAAACAAGGGGTTAGCAAACACAACAATCACTAAATTTGATCTATTGCTTCCTATCTAGGAGGAGTATGAAAAATGACGTAATAGCCCTCTGATTATGCATATTCTAGTGAAAAATACAACCTAAGAATGGAAGATTCAAATTAAAAGTAATCTAAATGATTCAAAAACATGCATTCTAGCTCTAGAAATGAAGAGTATAACAATGTATAATAAATAAGCAAGGAAGCACGGTGAAAATCCCTAAAACATGAGCAATGTGAGATTGCTCCTTCAATTCTCCAAATATGGGCAGCATAAGGATGCTATCAAATCTTCAAAATTAGGAGCATTATAACAATACAATAAAACACTTCCAATTTCAGGGCCATTTGAGCTCAAAATCCATCCTATTTATAGAATAAATGGAGGAAGGGGAGAAGAGTCTAGAAGGGCTGCCATTAATGAGGGTGTAAGACCCATTAATGAGGAGTATGGAAGAGAATGTGTAAGAGCCATTAATGCTTCATTTATGAGATTATTAATGAGGTATGGGTGAGGGTTTAAGAAGCATGGGTGAGGGTTTAAGGTCAAGCTTGAGAAGGTGGACTTGAGGAAAGGAATCTTGAGATTCCTTCACTTTCTCAAGTGGGTTGAGTCTTTAATCATTCCTTAATGGAATGTGACAAGATTAAGGGTAGATTAGGATTAGGATTAAGGATTAAGGCATGTGATTAAGGAAATGGAGATGGGAGGAGAGAGAATGAGTGGAGGGGGGATTAGCTAATTAGGGTTAATTAGCTAATTTAAGAAGAATTAGCATGTGAGAAGGGGTTGGGATGAGTTAGAACTCATGGTTGGGTAGTTGAGATTGGTTAGGTTTGAGGGAATATTAATGAAATGAAATGTTGTAATAACATATTCACTCAATAATAGGGATTTAATTAATCATTTAAGCCTTTTGATTGCTTTGTAATAACTAATTAGGATTATAGCCAAATTGAATCAATTTAGGCTAGGGGATTTATTTGCAAGTGATGAGGCACAATTAGGATCTCATTTAATTCTTTTTAAATTAATTACCTTAGCCAAGTATGATTTGAATTGATTGAAATTGGATTGAATTGATTTGATTGGCTAAAGTGATTAATGTAAATTAGTGATTAGATCACTTAGGAGATTAAATCTGATTCAAATGAAATATGCCATCTGATTGAAGAGTTGTTTGGACATAATTGGGGGTATGATCACACTTAGGGAAAATAGGGTCTATGGTCAGAGAAGACCAAATATAGGTGATTAAAGGTATCAACTCTACTTTGTATCCAGCAGTCAACAAGCTTTGCAGCTTCCATGCCTCTCTATCCTTATCTTTCTCTATCACACTTCTCCACAAGAAATTTTCATTCATATATACCCTCTTAAAATAATTCATTAGGTCGGCCAGTTAAGCTTTCCTAATACAGAATTAACTAGGTTGGCCAACTAAGGCTTTCTATCATACAAATAATTACATATCCCCTTGCTAAGATACACGCTGTATCTATAATAAGTATAAAACATTTAAAATCCATCACAAATACTTCCAGATCTGTAATTCACGCTCACAATTAATTTCACATGCTACATGTCTGAAGTCGGCCAAGAAATAGGTCTTCTCCATAATACACGCCACAACTAACATCATTAGTATCCAAATAGAAATCAAAATCAACCCATTACTCTACCATATGTTGGATGTCCATTTGTAAGCTCACAAGTTCTGAAATATCTTTGCCAGAAATATATACCAGAAACACAAAGACCTTCTCTATCCAGAATTAGAGTTACAGTCAAGAAAACTAGTCTTCACTAAATCAACTGTAACATCCACATTATGTAACATAGAGCCAGGCGACCTATGGAATAAGATCAGAACACATCCTTCTACATAAATCCAACTTCGATCATTCTGAATCATTCATACAGTGTCTGTACACTCCTTCCAGTTAAGTATCCAGTCTGTCTTCTCCATACAAATATATGTTGACATCAGTTACAAATCATAAATATCAATAGCATGATCAATAACCAAAACTAATATCATCCAACATTACATTGCCAAACTGTTTGTATAGAGGGTTACTATTTTCAAGCCTATAATTAATGGTTTCACCATTTATTGGACTTACCCACAAGGGTTTCAGTTTTCACCATGAAGAATTGATCACCAGAACTTCCCATTGGATTTGGGGCTTCTCCATATACACTTCCTCCTCTCCACATCCTCTTATTGAAGCTATCAATGCTTTTAATCCCTCATATTGCCTCTGTAATTTACTATGATCCCTAGTCATGCATCTGTGGCTCACCTAGGGCATCACTAAAAAATTAGAAAATATGTTTCCCAGGGCCCATCCTTCTCCATAAATATAGTACAAGGAGTTACCTGACCCATTCCAAGAGCTCGTACAAGTACCATGATGGAATCATGATTTATGAACCCATTTGTAGAAACTACCTGGTTCAGACCAGCGACAGTGTAGGAAACAAAACTATTTACAAAAGAAATGAAAATAGAACTAAAAACCCAACTAATCACATTAAGAAACAAGAAATTACATCAACTAACTCTTGCACAACTCATAGTGTAGATTTCAATCCATTAAACACCAAGATGTATACAAAATGCTCAACTGTAATTGGTTTTTAATTATATAGTCCGTACACTAATTTTCCAAATTAATCCAACCCCATACATAGGTCACAGGTAGCCTTATATATATGACCATGGCACAAATCCAACTGTTTCCAACAATTATACAACCAATTGCTCGAAGATCCATAATTGCAAGAAATATTGTCAATGTTGTCAATGACAACATTGGCAACTTTTACAACTTTTTACTTGTTGCATTCTAACTTGGTCAACACACCACATAACTTATCCAAATGTAATAACATGCCTATTATACCTCATGTTATCCCTCCTAGACTCTAACAAGCATAAAAACCAAGATTCCAACATTTGTGGAATATTTACCTAATTTGGACAAATCATCACTTTTTAACATCAAATGATCTAGTTAGGTCTTCTAACCAGATCAACACACCCTAGGACCTACCTAGTCCTATTATTTCACTATTTTCTTGTCTAAGACCACTACAAGCTAGAAATCAAACTAGGAGCCTAGGTTACCAACTAGCCTTACCTAGGTGCTCCTACACCAATCAACCTTTGGTGGACATGAGATTTTGCCTTGTGTGGGTGATAAATTATCTCCTTATTATCATTGTTTCTTATTACCTTGTCTATATAATAACACCCATTATGTACATTTTGATCATGTCTATCAACACTATTATCATTGTTGCATCTTGTTCTAATTATCCTGCCATTCCCTTGTGGAAGTTATCTTGGTCTTTCATTTGATCCTAGGGGTGTTGTAGAGAAACTTGAAACTCTAACATGGTATCATTTCTTAGGTGTGATGAATCCTTCTCAAGAGTATAAAATTTGGCTTGATTCAATTATGGGTGAAGAATAAAGCTATTTGGGAATCAACATTGCGTCTGACAGGCTATTTTTGTAAAAACCAATTATAAATTCTCCTATATTAGGAAAAATTCAAATTTGAGGCTAATTATTTTTACCTAGATGGGTCGTACAACCCATCTATGTAGTATGATACAATCATTAAAAAATATATTGAATTTTTCTATTTTTTTTGTAATTTTTTTGTAGATTATAATTATTTTTGGCAAAAAAATTTCAAGGTCGGGTCTTGTACCATTGTATTTGTTAGAAATTGGTTTCCACTATTTCCTACCAAGTATATATAGTTTATGAAAATATCTAATATCTCTAGCAACATCAGTCTAATAAACCTCTTATGCAGTCAGCTACTTTCAGCAATAGCCATCATAACAAACTACCACCACATTCTTCCACAAGAACTGACAAATACAACTTTGTCTTCATAATGCACACATTTGTCTATATACTACAAAAATTACACCCATTGGAAAATATGACACTAATGCAACAAGTACCAACCCCATTACATGTGACATTTTCATTGTGAAACATGTAGATGATAAAAATTAGACCACATAGTAAATTTGAATACCCACAACACACACGTCTGACTTTCACATCAAATCAACATGTACCACATGTCACTCAGATATACTTAGCAAGTCTATGTTCCACCTCAAAAAAAAAGCCATGTTAGAATGCTATTCAGGATATTCATATAGTACAAAAGGCCTAGCAATTTCCCAATCAGTTGTATGAGCTTCTATTTTTTGACATGTCACATTTCAAAGCCTAAATTTTATGGTCATTTCATCATCAAAATTGGACAAGTTATATTTTCTATGATGACTATATGAATGTCAAATTTAATCATGTAGTTTTTTTTTTTTATGTCAGTGGGGTTTAAATTTTTTATGCCTTCACCATCTGAGTTTTCTAAATTGTTGTTCAACTTTGGAGGCTCATATCTTGCTCATTATAACTCCTTTGCTCAAGCATATTTTTTGGGGGTAGAAAATCATGAAATATGGAGTCGTAGTTATATTTTTTTATTTTTACGCACCAATTGTGTGGAAATTATAGTTTTTCATGACTATACCTATCCAATCCTGATTTTTTCAACTTGAAGGGGTCCATTAGGGTCATACAAACACATTTTTATGTGTTATTTTTTTTAAAAGCGTATGATTTTTTGTTTAATTCAATAATTTTGTATTAGATTTCAGCCATTGTGAGTGAACATATCACTTTTAAGATTTGGTCTATTATGGTTTATTTTGGCACTTGTATTTTCTTGGATTTTTATTATGGATATTATGCATTATTCATTAGATTCTTATATACCCTAATTTTGGTAGTTGTAAATAATGAAATTGGAAGTCCACTTTTTCTTGTTTTACAAAGTGTATTGTGGGGGGTAATCAATTTATGATTTGAGAAGTGTATCATTGATGTAATAATGGGTTTCACAATACATTCTTCTATAATAAATTTGAAAGAGGATAATTATGGGTCATGGGAAAAAAAATCATCACACATTTTAGATGGCTTATTCTCTTGTCTCGTCTTTATGGACTCATTCCTAAGCCAAAGTCATAGTGGAATAAATTCATTTGGGATGGTAAAAATGGTCATACCAGAGGATTAATTAGTTTGAGTCTCAAGGATCTTATCTATGATGTATGTTCCTATTTTCCAAGATGATGTTGTTTCGCATTTCCTTCTTCCACTTGATAATGCAGAAATATTCCCTTTGATGATGATAGCTTAGAGGAGATTGAATATTTTGTAGTGCTTGAGAGTTATGATGATCTAGTGTCTCCACATGAAGCTCCCACTTCTCTAGTTGGGATCACACATTCATCTTTTGTTGGTGATTCCAATGATTCATTGCAAGACATATCTAGTTGTATTCTTGATTGAGATTCTGACTTGCCAAAAATTAGTTCATTGTTTGTGGAATCTCACATTTTATATTTGAGAGACACATTTGAGGGGATTTCTCTTCTATTTGATGATAGCTTCATCATGGTTGGATAATATTCTTCACCATATTTATAGATTGGCATTCATGAGCCTCCTCCTTTACTTGATATGTCACATGGATTGGCTCAATTTGATCATTATTATGTGATGGATTCTTCAAGCTTGCAGACTCCCATTCCATTTTGAGAAACATATATTCTATTTCACAATAGTTGTGGCAACAATGTTGTCACTTCAATTTTGTCTTTGGAGCTCATTCATAATTAGTTTTCATTGGTTCTTTTTTGTCACCTTCTATTATGATTGGGCATTTTATTGATTTGTTCATGACATCTTCATCATCCAAGGACATGGAGACACATAGAAATATTTCATAGTCAAAATCATCATACAACATTTGGATTCCACCTCATTATTAACTAAGCCTTTATGGCATGAGAAATCCTTCTGGAGTTCACATTCTTTAGAACAGAAACCCCAAGTCACATCCATTATATTTCCATATCCTTTGAAGTAGTTCCACTGATACTCTAGTGTGACATTGGACTTAAGGGTGCACATTCAAGCTTCACACATGTTGTATGTTTTTGAAATGAGTTGAGTAACTGAGAGGGAAGGGGTGAATCAGTTACCAAAAAAGAAAATCCAAGTCCCTTAGATGTCTTAAACAATTTAGTCACTATTGCTCGGTTAACATGGATATTTCACTATCACTCAATTAACATAGAAAATATTAAGATATTAACTGTGATTATCTTTAGTAATTAATTGCAGAGCCATAAACCATAAAGAAAATTAAATGTACATAGATAACACCAATATTTAACATGGAAACCCAATATGGGAAAAATCACCAATAGAAACTAGTCACTATTTTTCACTCTTCTGAAGTGAGCCCTATTAGGAGCCAACCCTGTTAAAGGTTACAATAACATACTGTTAGGTGTGACCCAGTTAGAGGATTTAATAACCCTATAAGGAGTGGCCTTGTGAGAGGTGTTCAAACACTTCAATATAGAAATGTCACCTTGTTAGAAGATTTACAAAAGACTGTTAAGTCTACTTTGTTAAGATATTTTTATCACTGCTACAATTGTTAGAGAGTAATAATGGATTGACCTGTTTTGATAAGAAACTATCTTTTCTGATTTAGATCTCTGTTCTACATTAAGTACTTGATCCTCACTGATCGGATATTCTATTGCAGTCCTTTGTATTATGTCCTCAATCAGAATCCCATCTAATTTTTCCTTCACTCTTCATATCACACTTCACATGAAATTCCACATCACCACTATTATCTCCCTAAATTCAATCCAAAGTTGACCTTACATATATATGTTAATCCTTGTCAAGTTGGCCTTGATATCCTTCCAAATAAATAATAAAACTCATGTCTATCAGTTGCATATAACTAATTATCCATAAAATATAATCCACTGTTAGTTGACTGACACTAACAATTTTTCTCGGTCAACACTAAAACCCTTCAACGCCCGACCAACACTGTAATGCCTGAGTGAACTTAGTTAGAAATAAAAACACTTTGGTCATCTTTAATGCCTAAGAAAGCTCAATAGACATTGACTATGCTCGGATATGATTATACATTTTTGTAAATATCACTATACTTGTGTAAAAATCAATGAGAATACACAATTGAATAATTGTCCTCAACAATCTCCCTCTTTGGCATTGATGGAAACACAACATGTCATAACACAAAGAATTATAGAGCACAAGACATAAGCATGGAATATTATTAATGTCCTTATATTCATTTGTATTCTCATCCAAAACTCCCTTAATCACTGAAATACAAATTTACTCCTCTTACATTAATCTTTGTCTCTGATAAAGTTCTCCCTCTATCATCAATCTCTCCTTTAGTAATCTCTTGGACCTCCATCATGAATTATTATGACATACAGTAATATCTCCCTCTTTGACAACCAATTCCAAAGACACCAACTAACATATCCAATAAAATTTTAATGTACCTATCTGTACTAATTCATATGCAATAAGCTCTAAATATCTGCATCAACATGTTAAGTTTGTTCTGTATTTCGGTTGATGCATCACTAAATTGTGTTTTAGTGAGCCTCGGTTAGGGGAATTACCCCTAACTTTCCACTAAGATACAAAAATGCATCCTTAGGTAGTGGTTTTATGAATATGTATGGAATTTGTTCTTTGGTATTCACATATTCCAATCTTATTTCTTTGTTCTGAACCAATTCCGTCAAGAAATGATACCTTTTTGCAATATGTTTAGTGTTGGTATGCATCACAAGGTTCTTTGAAATGTTAATAGCGCTAGTGTTGTCATAGTAGATAATGATAGGTTCTATGATTTCCACCTTCATACCTGACAATAATTTTTTGAACCATATGATGTTTGAACAATTCACTGTTGCAGCAGCATATTCTACTTCTATTGTAGAATGAGAAATGCAGTTCTATTTCTTTCTTGTCCTTGAGACTAACCCATTTCCAAGAAATAGTGCTCCACAACTTGTGATCTTTCTATCATCAACACTTCCTTCCCAATCAGCGTCAGTAAAATTATTTAAATAAAAGTTCCCTCCATTCTTATACCATAATCCATAATCTTCATTACCCTTAAGATATCTCATAATCCTTTTGATAGCCATCAAATGATTCTCTGTAGGATTAGTTGAAAATCTTGCAAGAATACTAACTGCTAATGCAATATTAGGTCTAGTGTGAACAACATATTGAAGTTTTCCAATCATGGATCTCTATGTGATCTTATTTACCTCATTTGAATCATCATCCTTAGATAGATTATCTCCAGTAGGCATAGGTGTTCCAACTGGTGTAGATTCTGCCATCCCAAATTAATTCAGTATCTCTTTTATGTACTTAGACTGAGTAATGTAGATACCATTGATGTAACACCCAACCTTGCTCTTCAAACCCAAAAATCTCTTAGGGCTTCCTTAGGTCTTTCACCTAGCCAACTAGGGCTTCTACACACCATAGGCCTCCTAGAATCCAACACAAGGGACCCTTCCTATTTAGTTGGGTCACATCACCAAAGTAGAACCATACTTGCTCTCTAGCTTCTCCAATCCTCACTAAGCCTCAGGTCCATCTAAGCCTCCAAATGTGTTAGCCTTCCATATAGGGTTCCACTAGATCACTACTGACATCTGAAAACTCAATCAACACTACAATCATGAGCAATTACTATCAACAAATGTGAATACACTAAAACTGTCAGAAAAAGGCTACAAGGATTAGCCCTCAATATGGACTTAAACTGAAATATATTAAAAAACCCCTTAACAGTGTGACAAAACAATCACTAATATGGATACCCTTTTCAGAGAGCTTGGAGATTTTTTCATTTTTAAGCCCCCAACTTGTTCGTACAGTCAAAGCACAAATTTAGGCTTAAAAAGAGGTTTTCAAGGGTTTCAGTGCTGTCAGTGGTAAAGTTTGTTTTTTTCCCCCTTGGGAACCTTTCTAGGACTTCTCCTTCAAATTGGAGTTATTCTAACCCTCCTCCTTGCTTGTCTCATGCTTGGATTGAGGCAAAAGTGCTCCCAATCCCCTCGATTTCCCACTGTCTACTTTGTGTTCCCTAACCAAGTTACACTTGACTTGCCTAGGGCATCACTTCAAAATTGCTTGTTGTGATTTTATTGGGTCCTCCTTTAGTGTACATAGAGTACATGGAGTCTAGTTCCAAATACCTAGAGACCATAGGAATCCAATGGTGGGAAGTGGCCCTAAGACCCCATCTTACACTTGTAGCCCTGTTCAGACCAGCGAACTGGCAAAACCAAAATGAATTTCTAAAGTATTACAAAATGAAAGGAAAACTCAAAATAAATCCACACAAAGATTCAAAACAAAATTATATAACTTCTCCAATACAAAATTCAAGCCATCTAATCCACTTATTGTTCAAACACTTAGTAAATCACAAAATTAACAAAGAGATGCTTATGCACAGTCCGTACAGTACTTCTTCAAACTTGACCAACCTGATGAAAAGGTTGTTCTTGGCCTTTTATAGGTTCCTACATTGCATTCTTAACTATTTAAGATAGTTAGAGCATTGTCCAAATATGAATGCTAAAAAAAGTTGCTCATGACAAGAAAAGTTGTCAAGACAACATGACAACATTTTTAGCAACTTTTGCTCCAAATAGAGTTAGATTTCCAAACTTGTCCTAAAAACCTAATAAGCATGGAATATGCAAAAATTGACCTCAGATAACCTATCTAAGGCCTTAGTAACCTTTCTAGACAACCTTACCCATTCTAGGAGCTAAGTCACCTAGTTGACAACAAATAGCAACTCTTAGCAACTTGGCCATTTGTGGGCCTTTCCACTTTCCTAACCACACCCAAAGGACAAAAAGGTTCCTCTATTGAACTAGTGATGTGTCTAGCATCACTACAAGCCAAAATAACAAAGAAGCCCTAGGTCTCACACTAGCCTACCTAGGTGCTCCTGCACCATACTCCCCCCCAAGGAACTAAGCTAAACATCATGGGAGCATGTCCAGGGGTATGCCAACCTTCTGGAATTCTACCTTAGCAACCCAAGTATCCTTTGAAGTTGGCTTTCCCTTCCACTTGATGAGGTGCTCCATATAGACCTTATGCCTTGTAGACTTCATCACCCTTGAGTCCAACACCTTCTCTACCTCCAACTGGCTATTGGTAGGTGCCGCAGCAGGTTCAAAATAATCATGAACATCTGGACTAATCTGAGGTAGGTGACCTCTATATGCCACCAAGTCCTGCACATTAAAAATAGGGGATATGCCTAAATCAGAAGGTAAATATACCTTATAGGTATTTTCTCCATACTTTACCAATATCTTGCAAGGGCCCACTCTTTTCATTTGTAGCTTGGTAGGAATACCTTTTTGAAGCCTTTCTTTGTTCAAATGGACCATCACATAGTCCCCAATAGCAAACTGAACATTCCTCCTCTTTTCATCCACCTTGGCTTTGAGTTTTTGGGTATTATCTTGGATGGTCTTCTTAACTTGCTCCTGAATCTCCTTCGTGGTCTGTACAAAGTCTTCAGCCTGACCACTTCTTTGATCCATACCTCCAAGACACCTCAATTCATAGACACCTCTTGGGTGCATGCCATAAACAATCTCAAAATGCCTCTTGCTAGTGGTTCTATTCTTGCTATCATCGTAGGCATATTCTTCTTGTGAGATGATGACATCCCAAGTTTGGCCATACTCTTTAGTTAGGTACCTAAGAAGGTTACACAAGGTCCTATTATCCACTTCAATTTTACCATCAGTTTAGGGATGCTAAGCTGAACCAAAAGACATGTTTGTGCCAAGCTTCTTCCACAAGGTCTTCCAGAAGTGACTCATGAACTTGACATCCCTATCAGACACTGTGCTTAAAGGGAGTCCATGGATCCTTACAATTTCTTTGAAAAATAAGTGAACAATATAAATTGCATCATTAGTTGTCTTACATGGGATGAAATTCCCCATTTTACTGAATCTATCAACCACAACATAGATGCTATCATAACCCTACTTAGTTTTAGGAAAACCTACAACAAAATCCATACTAACACAATCCCATGACTAGTTTGGAATTGGTAGGGGCTGGTAAAGACCTATGTTTCTCATTCCTCCCTTTTCCTTCATGCACACCATGCACTGTTCCACATACTTGGTCACATCCTTGACCAACTTAGGCCAAGAATAGAACATTTTCACTAGTTCTATGGTCTTACTAACACCAAAGTGTCCACTCAAGCTGTCATTATGCTTCTCATGTATTAGATTATCCCTCATAGAGCCCCTAGGCACACATAATTGGTTACCCTTGAATAGCATCCCATTTTTTAATGTATACTCTAAAAATCTGCTATGGAAATGGTTTTCAAAATTCATGCAAACCTTGTAGGCTTCAACAAAGTCTTCATCTTCTTTGTATAGATTCTAAAAAATCTCCACTCCAATGCTATGGAGCTGAATCTCTTGGACTGTCAAAACCCTCCTACTCAATGCATCAACAACCTTGTTCAGTTTCCCCTTCTTATGCTTGATTGTAAAGGTGAAGGCCCGCAAATACTCCATCCACTTTAAGTGTCTATTTCTCAACTTCTCATGGGTATTGATGTAGCTAAGAGCCTTATTATCTATAAACACAACAAATTCTGTTGGAAACAAATAGTGTCTCCACTTCCTAAGACATTGGACTAAGGCATAAAGCTTTAGGTCATAGGATGAGTACTTTTTCTTGGCCTCATTTAGCTTCTCACTATAGAAGGCTACTAGCCTACCTTCTTGACTCAAAACCCCACCCACTGCTAAACCACTTGCATCACATTCTAAGGTGAATAGTTTGTCAAAACTAGGCAATTGAAGGATGGGTTGAGTGGCTACTTGCTTCTTCAACATATCAAAAGACTTTTCAGCCTCTAAGGTCCACTTAAACTTAGACTTAACTCCCCCCTTTATTGTATCAAGTAAAGGTGCACAAATACCACTAAAATTTCTAATGAACTTCCTATAGAATTGGGATAGTCCATGAAAGATTCTTACCTTAGTGGCTATGGTAGGTGTTGGCCAACTTAGTATAGCAGCAACTTTCTCCTTGTCCATTTTCAAAGATCCTTTAGACACCACAAAGCCAAAATACACCAACTCTTGCTTGAAAAAGTCACACTTCTCCAAGTTAATGGCTAGCTTTTCTTCATGAAGTCACTTCAAAGCTTCCTCTACATGCTTGACATGTTCCTCCTTAGTCTTTCTATAGATGAGGATATCATCTAAATACACCACCACAAATCTGCCTATGAAGTCTTTGAGCACTTCATTCATGAGCCTCATTAATGTGCTAGGGTCATTGGAAAGGCAAAATGGCATAAAAAGCCATTCATAGAGACCATTTGTGGTCTTAAATGTTTTCTTCCACTCATCCCCCTCCTTGATCCTTATTTTGTGATACCCACTCTTCAAGTCCAATTTGGTGAAATACATAGCGCCCCCTAGACAATCCATAAGGTCTTCAATTCTTGGAATAGGAAACCTATACCTAACTTTAATTTAGTTAATGGCCCTTGAGTTTATGCACAACCTCCATTTTCCATGCTTCTTAGATGCCAAAACCACCGAAACTGCACAATGACTTATGATTTTCTTTATCAAACCTTGGTCCATCAGTTCTTGGACTTGTCTTTCTACTTCTAGGTTTTGATCTGGAGTGAGCTTATAGGCTGCTTTATTTGGCAAAGAGGCACCTGGTACAAAGTCTATTTGATGACTTGTAACCTTCCTAGGAGACAGGGTCACTGGGGTACCATCACTCACTATGTCCTTATATCTTTCAAGTAAAGTTTGGACCTCACTTGGTCAGGGTTACTTGGCTGATTCTTCTTCATTTGTGGACTTTAGTATCACTGCAAATCCTTGGCTTTCCTTATGTTTAAGGTCCTTCAAAAACTCCTTTCCACCACTTAGAAATACACTAGGCAGTTGGGATTGTGGTTCTTCCCCTTCCAAAAAGACTAAATTTTGAAAGTCTTGGCTCCTTTTTTGACAAGCATCCATGGTCCAAATATCACACAACAACCGATCCTTGTAACCTACAATATAAAAGTCCACCCATGTTTTCTCATTAACCAAAATGATTTGCCCTTTGTTAAGCCAAGTGACCTTGTAGGGGTTGGTATGGGGAATCTTCTTTAGTTTGAGCTTAGTAATAGCCTCCTCTGATATCACATTATTAGTTGGTCCAGAATCAACCACAACCTTGCACACTTTCCCTAGGATCTTGAATTTAATCTTAAATAAGGCCCTCCTATGTCTAGGTTCATCAGGGGCTAGGTGCTTAATCAGTACCCTTCTAAACATGAGATTCTCACCTTTTTCAGATTTAATGTGATCTATGTCAGCATCCTTGCAGCTCATACCATCCTCTTGGGCATAGGCCAATCTTTTATCTTGATTTTAAGGAGAGGGCTTGTCCAAGCATCTATAGGTAGGATTCCCTAGCTGACCACAATTTTAACGCTTCATAGTTGCAAAATAAGAGCTGATCCTACCTCTTCTATCTCTACTTGATCCTCCTTAATTGTCTCTCCCTCTATTGAAGCCACCCCCTGTAGAGTGATCACTAGTTTTCTCTATGAGCTTACTCTCCCCTTGGTTCCTTTGCTCACTACCTTTTCCTTGGTAGCCTCCCCTTTGACCTCTCTAATTTTTTCCCTTGCCTCTATCTTTCAAGCTAGAATCCCCTTTTCTCCTATTGTTTTCTTCTACCTTCATAGCTAGCTGATGACACTTTTGGACAGTAGTAGGGGCCCACAAGCTAAGCTCTTCTTGGATATTCCACTTCAATCTACCCAAGTACCTAGCCACTTTTATTGGCTCTACTTCTTGTAACTTAGACCTTAAACACAGTCTTTGGAATTCCTCAGTATACGAGGCCACCTCTAAGTCTTTCTGCTTCAAGTTTTTTCTCTTCCTATGAAGTTGTATTTAATAGTCCTCTAGAAGATAACTCTCCTTCAATTTAGTTACCATATCCTTCCAATTTTCTATTAGTTGCTTCCCCATGCTTACCCTCTCATCCTGAAGGTACTTCCACAAAGTCAAAGATGACCCTCTAAGTCTAGACTTGGCCACCTTAACCCTTTGGGCCTCACTTATCCCTTCACAATCAAAATGATTCTCCATTTCTTCAATCCAGTCCATGACTGCCTTAATATCCATCTTCCCTCTAAATAGAGGTATCCCTTCCAAAGCCTTGCCACTTAATTCTTTTATGCCTTTTAATAAAGGTTCCTCATTCAATACTGGGTCAGGTTCAGGGATATAGTCTTCTTCCTCAATCTTCTTCTTACCCTTACCACTGGATTCTACTTCATATTCCTTCTTCCTAGTAGCATCTACTAGTTATTCCATCTTTACTCTCATTTCTTCCAAAGTATCCTCAAGGAGTCTTTTTTTCTCCTTTTTCTCCTCCATATCCTTGGCTAGTTCTACATCGGTCACCATCTTTGTAGAACCACAAGATTCCACCTATGACATAAACCAGTCTTCCCAAGTTTCTCAACTTGCTCTAATACCACTCTGATGTAACACCCAACCTTTCTCTTCAAACCCCAAACTCTCTTAGGGCTTCCTTAGGTCTTTCACCTGACCAACTAGGGCTTCTACCCACCCTAGGCCTCCTAGGATCCAACACAAGGGACTCTTCCTATTCAGCTGGGGCACATCACCAAAGTAGAACCATACTTGCTCTCTAGCTTCTCCAATCCTCACTAAGCCTCAGGTCCATCTAAGCCTCCAAAGGTGTTAGACTTCCATCTAGGGTTCCACTAGATCCCTACTGACATCTGACAAATCAATCAACACTGCAATCATGAGCAATTACTATCCACAAATGTGAATACACTAAAACTGTCAGAAAAAGGCTATAAGGATTAGCCCTCAATATGGACTTAAACTGAAATATCTTGAAAAACCCCTTAACAGTGCCACAAACCAATCACCAATATGGATAAAAATTTTAGAGAGCTTGGATATTTTGTCAGTTTTAAGCCCCCAACTTTTCCATATAGTCAAAGCACAAATTTAGGCTTAAAAAGAGGGTTTCAAGGGTTTTAGTGCTGTCAGTGGTAAAGTTTGTTTTTTCCCCCCTTGGGAACCTTTCCAGGACTTCTCCTTCATATTGGAGTTATTTTAACCCTCCTCCTTGCTTTTCTCATGGTTGGATTGAGGCAATAGTGCTCCCAATCCCCTCCATTTCCCGTTGTCTGCTCTATGATCCCTAACCAAGTTACACTTGACTTGCCTAGGGCATCACTTCAAAATTTCTTGTTGTGCTTTTCTTGGGCCCTCCTATAGTGTACATAGAGTACATTGAGTCTAGTTCCAAATCCCAAGAGACCATAGGAATCCAATGATGGGAAGTGGCTCTAAGACCCCATCTTACACTTGCAACCCTATTCAGACTAGCGAACTGACAAAACCAAAATGAATTTCTAAAGTATTACAAACTGAAAGGAAAAATAAAAAAAAATCCACACAAAGATTCAAAACAACATTACAGAACTTCTCCAATACAAAATTCAAGCCATCTAATCCACTTCTTGTTCAAACACTTAGTAAATCACAAAATTAACAAAGAGATGCTTATGCACAGTTCGTACAGTGCTTCTTCAAACTTGACCAACCCGATGAAAAGGTTTTTCTTGGACTTTTATAGGTTCCTACCTTGTGTTCTTAACTATTTAAGATAGTTAGAGAATTTTCCAAACATGAATGCTAAAAAAAGTTGCTCATGACAAAAAAGGTTGTCAAGACAACATGACAACATTTTTAGCAACTTTTGCTCCAAATGGAGTTAGATTTCCAAACTTGTCCTAAAAACCTAATAAGCATGGAATATGAAAAAAATGACCTCAGATAGCCTATCTAAGTCCTTAGGAATCTTTCTAGACCAACTTACCCATTCTAGGACCTAAGTCACCTAGTTGACAACAAATAGCAACTTGGCCATTTGTGGCCATTTCCACTTTCGTAACCACACCCAAAGGACCAAAAGGTTCCTCTATTGAACTAGTGTTGTGTCTAGCATCACTACAAGAAAAAATAACAAATAAGCCCTAGGTCTCACACTATCCTACCTAGGTGCTCCTGCACCAACCATCCTTCATCTGATAAAATTCTAAGCCAACAAAGAATTTTATTTCACCAAACATAGACATCTCAAATTCCTTAGTCATAGATTCTTAGAATGCTCTGCATAAGTCATCATATCCAGCAAACAATATCTCATCAAAAAATATTTCGTCTAATAGTATCTTGTTCTGATGTCCTTATTTGATGTACAAGCTACTATTGTCATTAGTTCTCTAAAATCCAATACTTATCAAGTAACCATGTAGTCTTTCATACCAAGCTCTCAGATCTTGCTTCAGTCCATACAATGATTTGTGCAGTTTGCAAACCATATTCCTTTTGTTAGGTTCTATAAAATCTCTAGGTTTCTTAATGTAAACTTCCTCTCCAAGAATTCCATTGAAGAATGCAGATTTTACATCTATTTGATATACCTTGAATCCTTTATGTGCAACATATGCCAAAAGAGTTCCGACTCCTTCAGGTCTTGCAATAGGAGAAAATTTTTCTCCATAATCAATACCCTCTTCTTAAGCATATCCTTTATATACTAGTCTGGCTTTGTTTCTGGAAACTTCACCTTTCTCATTCATCTTGTTTCTGAAAACCCACTTTGTACCAATCACATTCTTTCCTTTTGGTCTAGGTACAAGAGTCTAGTTTTTGTTCTTTTCCATCTAATCAATTTCTTCATTCATTTCTTCAATCCAGTTCTCATCATTCAATGCATCTTTAATAGTTCTAGGTTTAATTTCACTAAGTAAACATGTACCTTTTATTTTTCTCCTTGTCATTACACATTCTCTCTGATCTCCAATTATTTGTCCAGGTGCATGATGCCTTCTAACATATTTTACAAGTACAAGATCCTTCCTCCTTGATTCTGGGCTTGCTTCACTATGTTCACCATGCTCAATAATTATGTCTTGTTCTTCTGTCTGATACCTGGGTTCCACTCTCTGAGACTGAGGTGTATTTGTCTATGACTCAGATGCCTTTGTCTATGACTCAGGTGCCTATGTCTGTAACTCAATTTCTTCAATCTGAGACTCAGTTCCCTCTATTTGTGACTAAGTTTCTTTAATTAACATCACTGGTTGCATAGGTTGCAACAAGGTTTGTGTTGATGAATTCAGTGGTTGACATGCTTGTTGTCCAATCACCATTGCCTATGTCTTAGGTATAGTATTAGGTTCATAATACACAAATTTTCTGTAGTATTAACACTCTTTATTGCTTTGTTCTTCATTTCTTTCTGCAAACTCATCAAACTTTACATGCACACTTTCAATGACTTTATGAGTAATAAGATTTAAAAATTTATATGCTTTGATTTTGCTGGAGTAGCCGAGGAATATACCTTCATCACCTTTTACATCAAATTTTCCATTTCTTATTTCCTTCAAGATGTAACATCTACTTCCAAATACTTTCAAATAATGAACATTAGGTTTATAGCTATACCATAATTCAAAAGGTGTCTTCTGAGTACCATTCTTCAATTGAACTTGGTTCAAGGTGTGAATTGTAGTGCTAATGGATTCCTTCCAGTATTTGGTAGCAACATCCTTATCAATCATCAAGGTTCTTGCACAATCCATAATGGATATGTTCCTCCTTTTTTCTATACCATTCTATTGTGGTGTACCTAGAGTAGATACCTA
Source organism: Thuja plicata (assembly GCA_018584345.1). NCBI lineage: Eukaryota > Viridiplantae > Streptophyta > Pinopsida > Cupressales > Cupressaceae > Thuja > Thuja plicata. The sequence goes on along the minus strand of MU224049.1, from coordinate 3,968,517 downwards.
TCTTTTGATTCCTCTTTCATTGTAGAAATCATTGAATTCATTAGAAATGAACTCTCCTCCTTTGTCAGATCTTAAGCACTAAATTTTCTTTCTTGTTTCTTTTTTAAGTCTGGCTAGGTACCATTTGAACTTTTGAAAGTCTTCTAATTTTTCTTTGAGAAACATAATAGTCATCATTCTGGAATGATCGTCAACAAATAGAATGAAGTATTTCTCACTTGTGTAACTTGTTGTTCCAATTGGTCCACATAAGTCAGTATGCACCAATTCAAAGCCTTCTTCTATATTGTAGTTCTTTGTCTTGAAGCTATTTTTTCCCATCTTCCCAATTTGACATTGTTTGCATATTGCTAGTTCAGGTTTCTTTAGAATAGGAGTACCTCTTACTCTTATGTTCTTACTTATGTTGATCACCTTTTCAAAGTTCACATGACACAACATTTTATTCCATAACCAACTTTCTTCTACTTGTGCAATAAAACATGAACTTTCATTGAGATCAAGATAAAATAAATTACCTTTTGTTTGCCTACCAGTTCCAACTAGGTTTCCTCTACCATCCAGGAGCTTGGCCTTACCATTCATGAATTCTACCTTGAAACTAATGTTATTCAACTATGCCACACTTAGTAGATTATGCCTTAGTCCTTCAACCCAATAAGCATTATCACATTTGATTCCTTTAGTAAGAGAAATACAACCTTTACCTTTTACATAGCAGGGTTCATCATTCCCAAAACTGACACTCCCACCATCATAGTGTTCAATATGTTCAAATTTGGTTTTATCACTAGTCATGTGGTGAGAACAACCACTATCAATTATCTAGGTGTAATTCTTGCTAATATGAGAATATAGTGTTGTATTTTCATTGTCTTCACTATCTCACTCATCCTTAATAGCAATGTAAACCATTTCATCTTCATCTTCATCACTATTAGAATATTTAGAAATATAACAAGATTTCTTACCTTTGTCCTTGTAGCTTTGGTAATCTTTCTTGCCTTTATACTTGTTGAACTTTTTCTCACCTTTGTCTCTCTTGTTCGGACATTTAGCAGCAATGTCACCAACCTCATCACATGAAAAGAAAATCAATTATATTCTTCCTTTGTATTGTTTTTTTCCTTTTTCATCTCTATTTGCAAGTAATGCTTCAATGATTTCAAGATCCTCATCATCAAAATCATCATAACTATCACTTTCAATCTATTTTCCTTTCATATTTCCAAGGTTCAATTTAGCTTTGAATGTTGACTCAGATTGCTAGGATTAGGAGAATAATTGTCAAAGTTATCCAACTCAAAATCTAATAATCTTCCAAACAATCCATCTAGAGTTATGTCATTACTACATCTCACCTCTTGAATAACTGAAACTCTAATTTCATAGATAGGAAGTAAAGTTCTTAATACCATCCTAACTACTATTTTCTCTTCCATTGTTCCACCAAAAGCTCTGATTGCACTAACACTTTTCTTGATTCTTTCATTGTATTTTTTAATGTTTTCTCCTTCTTTCATTTTCATCGTATCAAGTTGACCTTTGATACTTTTTGATTTGGCTCTCTTTACATTTGCATCTCCTCCATAGATATCATGTATTTTGTTCCATATATCAAAGGCAGTAGGGTAGTCCTTGACTTCATCAAATTTGGAATAGCTGAGTGTAGAGGCTATATCAATCATCATTATGTTGTTATACTTCATTTCCACCAGATGATCCATAGACATAGGTCTCAGTGGTTCCATGTACTTGTGATCTAGGAATTGCAAACTGGTATCTCCAATAGTAGATAGATGTAACCTCATCAGATCTTTCCATTTAGTGAAGTTGTCCTTGTTGAGCTTAGGGATCTCCCTTCTATAAGACATCTCTAATCTTTAGCTTAGGCCTTTAAACCTTCCCTATAAGCACTTGTAGGTCTGATACAAATTGTTGGAAATGAGTTGAGTAACTAAGAGGGGAGGGGTGAATAAGTTACCACAAAAACAAATCCAAGTTCCTTAGATGTCTTAAACAAATCAGTCACTATTGCTCGGTTAACATGGATATTTCACTGTCACTCGGTTAAAATAGAAAATCTTAAGATATTAACTATGATTATATTTAGTAATTAATTGTAGAAACATAAACCACAAATAAAATTAAATGTACACAAATAACACCAAGATTTAATGTGGAAACCCAACATGGAAAAAACCACCAATAGAAACTAGTCACTGTTTTTCACTCTTCTGAAGTGAGCCCTGTTAGGAGCCAACCCTATTAAAGGTTACAATAACACACTATTAGGTGGGACCCAGTTAGAGGATTTAATCACCCTGTAAGGAGTGGCCTTGTGATAGGTCATCAAACACTTCAATGTAGAAATGTCAATTAGAGGATTTACAAAAGACTATTAATTCTACTCTGTTAAGAGATTTTTATCACTGCTACAATTGTTAGAGAGTAACAATGGATTGACCTATTTTGATAAGAAATTGTCTTTATTGATTCAGAACTCTATTCTAGATTAAGTACTTAATCCTTACTGATTGAATATTCTGTTGCAGTCCTCTGTATTCTTTCCTCAATCAGAATCTCATCTAATTTTTCCTTCACTCTTCATATCACACTTCATATGCAATTCCACATCACCACTATTATCTCCCTGAATTCAATCCAAACTTGACCTTACATATATATGTTAAGCCTTGTCAAGTCGGCCTTGATATCCTTGCAAATAAATAATAAAACTCATGTTTGTCAGCTACATATAACTAATTATCCATGAAATATAATCCAATGTTAGTTGGCTGACACTAACTATTTTTCTCGGTCAACACTAAAATCCTTCAATGCCCGACCAACACTGTAATGCCCGAGTGAACTCTGTTAGAACTAAAAAACACTTTGGGCATCTTCAATGCTCGATAGATCTTAGCAGACACTGACTGTTCTTGGATAGGATTAGACATTTGTGTAAACATCAATATACTTATGTAAACATCAATGATAATACACAATTGAATAATTGTCATGAACAGTATGGACATGGATTCAATTTAAAATGTACCCCTCTCTGATTTAGCATTGCGTTGGCTCTTGTATCTTTTGCATTGCAAATTGCACTTTCTTGAAGTTTTAAATTTTTACTTTCATCCTTCATTTAAAATTTTCTATAATGCACAAACTCTCAAAATTTACACCCGCTACTTGCACTTGCATTTGAAATGTTTTAAAACTTATCTGCAATTTCATTTTGTGCATATTTGTGATGGGGTTATACCAGTCAATCATAATTGTCTTGTGCATCCTTTAGGTCCTCATGTGACTTAGACTTGCATTCACATTCTAAGCACAAACCATTGTGCAAATTTATCACAAAGCATCAAACTGGCGGTCTTTATAATAACTTTTCACATTTATGTGAACTGATCATATTAATGGCAACTCGCCTCTGGACCCAACCTTAAAAGCTGACTAAAAGACCTCTCAGAGATCCTAAATCTGGAATATATGTAGAATTTCATGTTTACCATTACCCTGCAAAAACATATCTCCGTGACACCTTTAGAAGTGAGATATTTTAATTTCCTAAGTTGACCATTTTCTCAAATCATCAAATGCACTGGTCAAAACGCATGCAAACCACTTCGGATTCACCTTTGCAAAAATACCAAAACATGCTTTGAGACTTAACCACTGGTCTAGGTAGCACACTTATACATATAGAGTACAGGTAAACCACTCTCATCTTAAAGAAATCATATAATAACTAGTTACCATTCTTTGAAAATGACTGTTCTGTAAACTTTATCCTATCCTCCATTGGAAATTTGGATAAACTGCTTCAAATTTTGATTCCACAAACCTAACATAAAAAACTCTTAAATTTTGATACCTGGAGCATAGATTCACTTTCCCACAAGGAAAATGAATCTTCAATTAATTTTTTTTGATGATCAACTGATTCATTGACATTAATCTCCAAAGTCAACACTTAAACACTTTTTTGAATTTAGACATAGTGAAAATACATAAACTAGATTTAGAATTGGCTAAGGAAAGTGGAAAAATAGATTGGTCTAAGTCTAAAAATCTTCAGAAAGGTACACTTTCATGTTTGCAATGTAGGGAAAAATTTAATTATTAATGGCATTTCAACCGGGTACACAATGAAAGACCTCAAAGTAGGTCACTTAGATAAAATCAGCAAATGTGCAAAATGTAGATTTAGGTAAACACCTCCAAATGATCATCTCCAAAACATGTCAAAACTTAAATCTGAGAGATGGAACCCATTGTAATTTCTAAATAAAAGGTGTCAAATCCACTCTTCATGTGGTATCTCATGAAAAATCATCAGGCCTTTTTACAAGCATCCAAAACAGACCTTCTCCACAAGCTTCTTGTGGAAATTTTTACTTAGTAACTCTAAATTTCTTCAATATTTGAGAGTACTAACATAATGTATTGGATATTGGATATATGCTATTGAACTCTATAGTTTGAACTCTATAGTTATGCATGCTTGGTAAATTATATATTCTTTTATAACGTATATTTTGATGGTTCAATGGTTTTAATATATAGATTTTATGTATGTCGTTATGTACATGTGCTTCAAGATGGCTCAATGATTTTAATATATATCTATGTATACTTTGATATATTATTTTATGTATGTTGATATGTGCCTGAATTTTTATGTATGTTGTTATGTTCATGCTTTGATGTATGACCTCCCCTTAAGAAACCCCCTTGAGACATCCCCTTTTAAATTACTTTAAATTACTTACATGACATTAGTTAGATTACTTAATTGTATTTTAATAGTCCACTACATTAGCATGCTTTGATGTGTATGCTTAATTGTATTTTAATGGTCCATTACATTAGTTAGATTACTTAAATTACTTACATGAGATTAGTTAAATTACTTACATGACATTAGTCTATTTAATGAACACGTGAACATTCATAACATTAAAGTTGTACATGACATAACATAATGTATACATAACATGTATAAAAATAAGTCTAAAATATGAAATAACATACTGACATATAACATACATACATATATGAAATGACTAAAATGAACATTTATATATGTAATGTCTAAAATATTAAATAACACACAAACATATAACATGCACTTATATGAAATGACTAAAATGAGCATGTATATATGCAATGTCTAAAATATGAAATAACTCATGAACATATAACATGTACATATATGAAATGACAAAAATGAATATGTATATATGTAATGTCTAAAATATGAAATAACACACGGACATATAACATGTACATATATGTCTAAAATAACATGTATATGATTTATGTCAAGAATAGATGTGTCACATGAAATATCTAAAATAGAATGTGTGCTCAACTATGGCCATGTCCTGATCTGTGACCTGATGATGGGTCACCTCCTCCTCATCTTTGTGTGCAATAAAAGAAATATAGGTGTCATGCATATACACATGTACAATAAATTAAATACCAATGATCATAGAAAATTTATTTTTTAACAAACAGCTAAATTTACATGTGTTTCATGATGCATAGGATTGCCAAGAGTCTCTAAATCTCCATTTGGAGCCATACTATATGTATATAAAAATTTAAATTCAAAAAATTTATGTACATGTGTAACTTTTTATAAATACATAAAAAATTTAAATAAATATATACCATAGCTGCATGTAAAGCTCTCCCAATAGCGCTAAAATATGAATCATGTAACAAAACCTTTCTGGAATCAATCTAGTCATGTAAGGAAACCTCTGCGGGATCAATTTGGCCACCTGTAATCAAGGTCATAAAAATTCGATGAGATGAATGTGATGAAGTAGGATGAGTAGACTGGTGAGGTGCATCCTCATCAACTGTAGTCTACTGAGGACCTATAGGTGGTGTGGGAATATCCTCCTATCTTTGTACACCCTAAGAACCTAATCCAGTAGATCTACTATCTGTAAAGCCTGATATGCACAAAGTAAATCACTAGATAAAAATCTTCTCATGCAACGCAACTGGTCCAAATCTGATAAATTTGCAAGCTCTAGGGGAGATGGTTTGTCTAATATTTAGTATGGATAATCACTGGAGGATTCATCCTATGTAGGTGGAGAAATTCTAAAATGGGAATGCAATATGTATCTCCCAATTCCTCAAATGAGATCTCCTGAACCTGTGTCATGAAACACATAATATTAGAAAATACATCCCTCATGATCTTGTCATCTGGTACACTCTGTCCTCCAGCTACCATTTCCAAACTTTATGGTATGACAAAAAGGTTTGGACCCACCTTTTCCTTCTTATTAGCAGAAACTAGTGCATTACACCCTCCGAATTTTTTAGATAATTTCCCCCTCCCCTCCCCAACATAACTGGTAAAATATGTATAATCAACATCCTAGCAAAAATTAAATTCTACAAACAATTGTTTGAATAAATATAGTGGAAGCTCATTCTTCTTGGGAGACCTATGATGAGAAGCCAACCATAGAGGATATACAAATGGTCCAACAAGGTCTTCCTTGCATCTAGTATTAATATAACCTCTCACCTGAGCTCTATCCTAGGAATGAGGAAACATGGTCTTCACCATAGTGGTAGAAACCTCTGACTCAACCTATCTATACTTTACATCATCAGTAACATTGTGAGGGAGAGAAGTATAGAATATATCAATAGAAATGATATCATAAGGGTTGTATGATTAAATTGTGTCAATCATATGAACCAGGTCCTTTCTAATAATATTCACCCTATCCCTGTTTGGAAGGGTGGTGGATGATTGAATGCTCTAATTGAGATCATGTATATCTTGCCTCAATCTAGCTATGGTAATAACAAATAGATCTGCCTTATCATATCTAGAATCAATAAATCTACATGAAGAGTGGTCACTACCACCCCCTTGAATACTAGCAACATGACAAATCTAATTTACTTGGATATTTAAACACATGTATTACAAATAAATAAAAGAAAAAACAAATACATAGACATTTGAAATAAAAATGATTTAAAATCATATGTATATGTCCATATTTTCTAATGAAAAGAGGTTTTGAGTTATGGTTCAATTATTTCTAGGTTTACAGCTAGCCTAGTTTACCGTAGATTAATATTTCATGTTTAGGTTTAGGGATCAACTTAGTTTATTTCTCAATTGGGTTTAGGGTTAATTTTTGTGGTTAGGATTCATGTTGGTTTCTAGTGTTTGAGGGTTTATGTTAGTTCATGTTCCAATTTCATGTTTCTTTCATGTTAGGGTTCATATGTTGGTTTCATTTTAGGGTTCATGTTGGTTTCTAGTGTTAGGGTTTATGTTGGTTTCAGGTTGGTTTTATGTTTCAGTTTATGGTGGTTTCTAGTGTTATGGTTTATGTTGGTTCATGTTCCAGTTTCATGTTGGTTTCATGTTAGGCTTTATTTCTCAATTAGGTTTAGGGATCTAATTTTAAATTAATTTTACACGGTTAGGGTTCATGTTTTCTTAGTGTTAGGGTTTATGTTGGTTCATGTTCCATTTTCATGTTGGTTTCTAGCTGATGTCATGCCATGATAGATAAAATAGATATATGCGAAAGTATAAACAAGAATCTATATAGATCTTTGCACATGTACATTATAATAATCTATTTTAAATGAAATATATATATATGTAAACATTTAAGAAATGTGAAAATTCTAATTTACTTGCATATTTAAACACGTGTTACAAATAAAAAAAGTAAACACAAAGACATATACGTTTGAAAGAAAAATGATTTAGTGAACTAGGGTTTATGTTTATTTGTATTTCAGTTTCATGTTGGTTTCATGTTAGGGTTTTCGTAATATATTTTTATGTATATGGTTTTAATGTAAAATTTTTGTAATATTGTGTTTAATATGTTTTGTAACATTTTTCTAATGTTTTGTAATATTTTCCTAATGTTTTGAAATATATGTAATAAACCTAAATTAATTAACTAACTAACATATTTTCTTAACTCAAAAAATAAATTAAATATTAACTAAATAACTAAATCTACATAAAACCATATTATTTATTTTCTACAATTAAAAATTAAAAAATTATAAAAAGAACATTAAATAATACAACTACATTAAAAAAAACTCAAAAACATTAAAAAAAAACATGAAAAGTAAAAAAAAAAACTACCTATTTTCGACCGAAGATCACTAAACCCGCTCTACAGATTTTGGAAGGCGCTAAGTTGAAATGAGCCGCTTGGGGTAAATTTTGGGGTATATATAGATTTTCATCATTTCGGTTGAAACCATTTCGGCTGGAACATGTTTTCCACATTGACGCAACATAGCGCCACATGTGCGCCATGTATGTCCGGCAAAAATTTTCCAGCAAAACTATTTTTGTCGGAACCATGGAAATTGTCCTCTAGTGTGACACGACTTTGTACTTTTACGAAATAGGATTATTTCACTTTCTGATGGCATCAAGGGATCCATATGGAAAAGATTCCAAGTGAGAGTCCATTCTCTCCTTCAAAAAGAATAATTTTATCTATCAAATTTAGGAACTTTGGTACTTTATTCATCATCCATTTTAGAACTACATCATGTATTCAAGGTTCTCTAGAGGAACCTTTCTCTCACACAATTTATTGAATAGTACTAGGTGCTAAGAGTGGGGTTAATCAACATATTTAAAACTTTAATAAATATATCTTAAGTATTAATCAACCCAACCAACAATTAATAGAAAATAAATTAATAATTTATACACACATGAACACTATGTTTATTTGATAAACCCAAGATGGAAAAAAACACAACGAGAAGTGTATTCACTATATCAAAGTATATAATTATAATATTTTAGCCCAAAATCCAAAGGAAATAACTATCCCTACTAGTTTAGACATATTGCCTACAACCACACAAATCCTGAATGAACATAAAATATAGATTTTAGTAGAATCTCACTAATCCAGCAAGATATAAAAAAAATTGAACCTCGTGATTTGTTGTAGAGACCTTCCAGTTCGATTCAACAATATGCACCTTAGTTTTGTCTTGTTCATATAAAATTACCTTCGAACTTCAATCATGAATAAATTTAAGAAACCTCACCTTCACTCAAATTCATCCCATCCCTTCTAAAACATGTAGATAATTATCCATCAGAGATATAAATAAGGTTGACCATAAAAATATAAGCATTATTATTACAAACTCAACCACCTTGAATAAAAATACTCAATGCAATCCACTTGAGGAGATACTGAGGATCTAATAAATCATAAAAGTTCCTTTCTAATTAGTATAATTAATGAATAGGCATTGCAACTCTTTCATAAGATAGACACAGAGGTAACATGTGAAAATGCACTAAAAATAGGTTACCGATCGACCCACAATGATCTCCAAATCACGTAGAACAATTTGAAGCATGGCTCACCATGTCAAGATCATCTTAAGTCTATCAAAATTTACCATGACCTTTATCCAGACCCAAACAACTCAAGTCAAGTCACCGCTAATAGATAATTTGGCCAAAACTCAACATAGGTAATAGAATGTACATGTGACAACAAACCTACAACTATGGAGAAAATTTTCAAAATATATCTAAAATGAAACACCACAAAAACCATCTAACCAAGTTGACCAAATATAATACCAAAAACTTTCATTTTAGACCAATGCAATTTGTTCTTTGAGCTTGTTTAAATCATCCTAATAGAGAACCTTCGATTTCTCATCCTCGGCTTTGATATTTTCTAGGTTTGGGCTACTGACTATGTCCATACAGTAGGTGTTATGCCTTGCATACCCGTCCCTACATTTTGTTTGCAAAATTTTGAGTCCCCTCTTTTTTGTTTTTTTCTCTTGCCTTGCCTTTATTTCTTTTGTTTTCTTCTCTAGGTTTTCCTTCCCGTGAGGTTTGTTCTGTTTTCACTTTTGTCTTTTGTGTCTCCAGGACCCAGTCCTGGAGTTGGTTGTTTCTTCTCCAGAAGCCAGATTTTGGACTCCAGGATTCTCTGCCACGACGTCTTCTTCTCATAAGAAGACATGGTTGTTTGGAATCCCTGGGCCTAGAGTCTGGAGGCTCGCCTATTCTGAAGTTGTGGAGAGAGGGTAACTTGCTTTTTACCTTTGGTATAAATAAGATTTACATGTCATTTTCACAGTTATCATGATTAAAAACACTTAGAGTTTTTGGAGTGATTCCTTGGTGATTTGAGTGCGAATTGCTCTGAGCTTAGTGGATAACGATGAGTCAATCTTTGGTAGCTGTTTGTGAGTGTTAGAGGTCAAAGATATTGAAAAGTGGTCCTAGTACCTCCTCCCTTTGCCATCCTTCAGATTCACAAGTCAGTTTTCTGGTTCTTGCCCATGCTTCATTTGTTTTTGTTTCAGTTTTGGTTTGTTTCTTGTTTTGTGTTTGCTGTTGATTGGTTTTCCACCCGTTGGTGGGTTGGCTCTGCTAGAGGGTTGTCTTCCCTTTGTGTAGTTGTAGGATAATGTATATTATGTACATTCTGTATTCTATTTTAGGGTAGCTTCTATTTATTCTATAAATGGTGTATATTTTTGTGTATATGCTTTGACCCTTGGCCCTCCTATATTTTTATATATATGTTATGTATATCCCTTAGAGCTTGCAAGTTCTTCTCACTTTGTCATGTATTTTTACCCCGCAAGGCAGAGCTCGACGAGATAGAATTGCCATAGTTTGAACTCGGCACCTCGCTAGTTTTAAACATGGTGGCTTTCTCTCTCCTCTGTCTCATCAAATTAATGGCGGGATTAATTTCCCACATTTGAGCATTTAAAATGTGTCTAATATGGCATTCATTTTTGCCCCATGTCAGCCCACTTGTCCTAATTAATGCCATAAACATCTTTACATCACCTACCATCTTACCACGTGCCAACACACGTCGACCATAGTATGGCTTGTTGCCAGTCACATCGGCAATGGCTAGTTTGTCTGGACTCCAGGCTTCCAATGGGATCTTGTCTTCTACTTTTCCTTGTCACCGTGTCAGCATACTCTAGAATGATATGTCATGTTCATTTTAGATACTCTACAACTTTTTGATGTATGTACTAACATTTTTTTGACACGTGTGGGCTAGTGAAGAATCTGCTGGAGTTTTAATTCATGTTTATATATGTCCTGATGGTTTTCCAGTATTGCAGGTTGTTGATAAGTTGATTGAAAATGTCTAATGATTTTGCACCTCCTGATAGTCTAGAATTACCCACCACGTCTACTCGGGCAGCCACAAAATCAAAGATTGAAATAATGTTGGTGAAGCTGCCTTTAACCTCCAAGTATCCAAAAGATGGAGGTGTTGCGGGGTCTAAGATAGACTCCAAAGTTTAGGAAATAACAGACTCAAACCCCAGGACTTGGGCTGAATTACAAGGTTTAATCCAGGTCATTTACAGGTTAAAGGCCGAGGGAGACAAGATAGCCACTTGCTTATCTCCCTCTAGCATCATAATATCCATGAACTTCCCATGTGTAGTGCAATCACCTGAACTAATCTTCCAGCTAGCAGTATTGTACAATGCGGCCACTCGCTCAGTTCTACTTCTACATCCCTGGCTGCTGCAATATCCCACCATAATCATCACATTGGACGCTCCCACCTTTGCTTTCAGTTTGGGAATTCTGTAGTTCAAAGGGTCTACCATCATCACCAGGGCTAACTCACTAAAGGAATTTGGTGAAGCTGAAATCATTTCCCGAAAACACCTCAACAGTCACTAGTTGAAGTCTCAAAAGAACTATTACAAGAGAATGAAATTGGAAATTCCCCGCGGGGATTTCAAGGAGCCCATTCAAGTGGGCATCATATTTTTGTGTAGAATCTTTGGATGGCCGCACTCCTGGGAATTCTCGGAATAGATGTATTATTTCTTGTATTGCATTACAACACACAACATGACTCTAAAATGGGTGGCCATTATATCTAATCATGTGGATATGCAAATGAGGACCATCGCCCATAATTTCTAGTTTTACATGACATCATATGTGTTGTGTACATTGGCACAACAAAGGCAGACTTTTTAAGGTATGGGAATAGTCGGGGAGCTTGGGAATGACCCAGGACAAGTAACACCATGGGACCATTATCCCCAACTATACTAGGAGCTTAGCTTCCAGAATTTCTGCCAGGTAAATGATGCCTTGATTTACCATAGCATTCTAACACGTAGCCGAGATTGTGGGTATCGCCTCTCACAGGCGGCAATGATGCTGGTCAACTCCTATGGCCAATATATCATTCAGTTTAGGCATCATACTTACATCAGGGTGACAGGCTTCAATGGGAAGCCCTAACTTCTTCCCCGGTATTGTGGGGATAAAATTATCTTTTAGAATTTTGTAGGTAGATGATGGATCGGCACGCCTTCTTCACATTGAAGAAGGTCATCAACGTCCCATTCCCCTTTTCTTGTGGGGATTATACAGGCAACCTCACCGTGGCCTGGGAGGCAGATAGTGAATTAAAAGGTTTGGGGCTGGTTGAATTCAACCATGCCCAGAGAAATTATGATCCCTGCAGTAAGATCACCACAACACTACCCCAGGTGTCCCCACCACACGAAGAGGATATTAAAGACTTCTAGGTAGACTGCTAGGATAGTTTTGATCTCATAGCCCAACAACATACAAGAATGAGAAAAGGACTCATGGAAGCACTAGACCTTCAGACTTTCCTGAAGGGGTTTAAAGATGGCGGGCCACTGGAAGATCTAGCATACAAAGAATAGGGGATGGACAAATTAGACCTCCCTCCAATGGATTGGGCCACTCTAGAGGATTTAATGATCAAAGGGGTATGCCACCCCATCCTAGAAGGTTGTCATAGGTACTTTTCCTAGGTGTGCCCCAAGAGCACCCAAAAGAAAGCAGTGGTCAAGAAGACCATTTCCTCTTCAGTCAGTGTCAGACCTTCTTCATTCCCCGTGGCCACTGAAGTAGGTGTGAGTAAAGGGAAAGAAAAACTGGCAGTCTAGGTTCCCAAGGCGTCTCCTTAGATTCCCACACTTTTGATGGCCAAGCTACATGATCAAATGGAGTTAGCAAAGCTAGCCAACCAATAGATCAACATGCAGGTGGCTGTCGGTCTCCCAATCACTCCAGTGGCATTTTCTTGCCCAACAGGACCCCCTTCATTGGAAGCAATGATGAACAAGCAAACTTTTGCTAAGGTAGAGTCTTCTAGTATTATGGATACCAAGGCTTCTCTCACTAGGAAAAAGAAAATAGCTATGAACCCCATACCAAGTTCCGCCCTTGGTATGCCTGAGAAGCCCCCAGTAGATGTGAGTTTCGATTCTCCCAAACTTGAGGATATCTCAGACTTCTCTCTGCCACATGATGATTTTGATGATACCTTCTCGGTGGAGGAGCTTCTGGAGATCCGATAGGGTGTCAATACTGTAGTGGAGGAGATCAAGGCTCAAGATAAGGAAGAATTCCCTGCAGAGAAAGAATTTCCCATAGAAAAGGAGACATCAGAGCAAGAGGATCAGGGAGAAACCACAACAGGGCCTGAATAGGAAATGATACCGGTCTAGGGGACTGCGGATTTTCCAGGGAAGCCCACTGATGCGCAACCGATGGAAGGAGAACTCAGACCCCAGGGAACAACCACACCTCCAACCATCACATTCCAGGTTCCTTTAGAAACTTCGGGTGACCAAGTGCCCTGAAGAACTTTTGGTGAGGTCGTAACAACTACTACCTTGCTAAACTTTGGCCAGCGACCTCACCCACCTCTAAAAGATGTCACAATGGAGGAAAATATTGCAAAGGATGAGGCCAATAAGGCCCAGGAACAACAACAACAAATGGACCAAGAGGTCTTGGAGGAAGAAAATGAAAAGGCTGGTGATACCACCAGGGAAGATGAAGTTCCTAAAAATACAGAAACTAAGACTGGGGAAAAGATCCTGAGTGATTTTGTAGAAGATGCTAGTATGGTGAAAGATATAGAGGGTTCCAGAGAGAAAGAAACAAGAAAAGAAGAAGAACAAAAAGAACCAAAACAAGAGTAGGGAGAAGAGCCTGAGGATAATGTAGACTCTAGGAATGCGCTGCCAGATTCTGAAAGGGATCCCAATGAATAGGTATTATCAGCAAGGCTGCCCCAGTTGCCCCAATGACTGGTAGAAACTAAGAAAAGGAAAGCTCCGGCGGTGACTACAGGTGCTCCACTTTCATTGGTTGAGATGATGGCTAGGAATGCTGAGACAAAGAAGCCCAAAATGGCATGGGTTGTCCATACTCTTCGGACCAACCCAGCAGGTAGAACCATTGCAATCATCGCAACCCCCCTAGTAAACACAAATGTAGCGGCTGCAAGGCTTGAATATTACATTATAATGGAGGTAGAGTTGGGGAAAAGAGATAAGCAAGGAGAACTTGACTTACTAAAAGAGGCTACCAAGGTGATAGAGGCCCGGTATGCAAAGAAGGGCCAGAAGCTACAATAGGAAAGAGAAACAAATGCCAATCTCCTTGCGATACTGGAAGAATTGACGTGGTCTTTATCCAAAGTCCACCTCGGGACCCCCTCTTCCAGATTGCCACTTGCACAAGGAAATGTGGAATCACTGTGCATAATGAAGAAGAAGGCATAAGAAGTGGATGGGTGGGAAGCCGAGAAAATAATGGTGATGAGAGAATTTATAGAGGCGTCCATCTTGGACTTCTACAGGGTTGATCTAGCCCTTGGCCACACAAAAAGCTCTGCTCAGATATGGGAGTAGGACTTAGAAAAATATGATAAGTGGAAGGTCAACTTGGAAGAGATCTGCGACATATGTGAGGAGGTTGCCACAGATTCTAGAATTTTGGGAGAAGAATCATATGATTCCCTCCAGGTCTAGTACTCCAGACTTGCCCTCAAAATTGAGGTTTGCAAGGAACTGGTTAAGACCTTAAAAGAGAAGCTAACAATTGCCTGATATCCCTTGGGCTTATTCAAGGTATTCATGGTTGGGGTATCACAAATTGATCCCTTCACCATTAGAACATGTACCCTGGAGGACTATGTCCTCAAAAAGTTTGACAAGCAGATGGAATTCCTGTATCCGCCGGGTGGAGATTTTGACCAAGGAAGGTTGTCCAGATTCTCAAAGACCATTATTCGGTCACATGATGCCATTAAGATGGTGGAAGAATTCTAGAACAGGGTCGGAGAGGTTGAGGATGCATTGGAGGCTATCCATAGCAGGTAGGAAAACATCCAGAGTATAGATGAGGAGAGTATAAGCCAAGTGCTAGAAGCTTGGGAAAAATATTAAGTTAATAAAGTTCTCCAGATCTGGGAGAGTCCTACTGAACACCATGTTTTCTATTCTTTATTCTTTTAGAGCATAAGTTCCCTGAGCCCAGAATTCTGGATACCACATTTTTGAATTCTTCATGTGACTCATGTCTCGGTTCCCAATGCCAGCGAGTCACTTGCAAGACATTAATAAAGGTTGTCACAACATGGGTAACTATAACAAGGCACGTTAGCTTGATGGAAGGTTTCTGACAGATGGTCTTCCCAAGTTGTTGCTTCAATGTTACACCTAGCACATCAGAGATCGAGCACCACTTTCCCATTTATGAGGCATGTAGCCTCAATCCCTGAGGGATCAGATTTCTTCTTTCTTCTCCCGGCTCTCTTCCCAAGGCTGATTCTTCCATTCCACCTTTCTTGTCTTATTCTTATGACATGTCAGGCCTTTTCTATCTTGATATCTTTTATAGTGTGGTGCAGGTAGTACCGGCCACCAGATAATATATTTTATTATAAAGTGTAAAATAAGTTAGGGTCAAGTTTAGGTCAGAAGATGTGTATAAATAATAAGTCTGACCTCATTCCAAGGGTCGGCAAAATTGATGATTTTGTAGTCCATAGTTAATAGCAATCAGGTTTTCTCATTTCTAAGTTGCAGAGCTCAATGCTCCATAGTTTTAAGCTTTTAGTAGTTAAATGCTCCTTGGGAGTTACCATTGTACCACACACTAGTGCTTGCTGGAAAGATGTTAATGAAGAACGAAGGGTTCTCTCAATGATGTTGTTGGCACTTTGTCTTCTGGGTTAATGGTATTTTATGTTTTTTGTTCTTCATGTCCTTTTCTCTGATGCTTAATGTAGATTAACGACCTCCTTTCTTTTGCTACTAAAAAAATATGAACTCATGGTTGTGTATTTCTTTGGTATTTAGTGTAGTATGTTAGAATATTGTTGATGTTTTGAATGTTTAGCATAACTATAGGTAGATGAAATACTTCTAACTCTGTAGTATCTTTTTAAATTTTATTTTCGAAGTATAAGCATGCTTGGAGGAAACCCCACTTACCTGAATCCCTGGAGTAGATGAGTTGAAGATAACTAGCTATCCCCCTCAAAAATAGTCACATCTCCCAACCAAGCCCCGCACTATCAAGACCCAACTCTCACGTGCTTGGAGGCCCAAGGTATCTCATTTCCCTAAGCAACCTTTATAGGTGAATTTGGCCGGTACCCTCATACACGGTGAAAACTTACCTCTGTTGGCGGACCCAGTCACAAAGTCCTGTCAATAGAAACTAGCGCTAGAAGGAGGGCATGAACTCATCCCCCTCTCAAGATTCGGATTTTACACCACCCGAGGGTTTCCAAAGCCATAGTTTTAGGAGTCAAGACTTCAGTACGATTGGGTCATTCTCCCCAATGAGATTTGAAAGATTCCTTAGATCATCCCCCAATCTCGGAAGGTTTGTCAAACTCAAGCCTCCTGCTTCAAAGAAACAGACCCTGAAAGTCAAACTAGCCACCATTGTCTAGGGATCTAGGATACCATAGAATAAACAAGCCTCCTAGATGATCCCTAAATTAGCATTCAACCTAGTCAAAATTCAACTTCCCCAATGGCTGCATATTTTGGAAATACTAGGTCCCCAATGGGAACTTTTTCAGGTGCAACCAATGATTTACCCTCGCACCCGAAAAAGATTTGTCCATGATATGAGCACCTAGGCTCATGAACCGTAGAGGAACACCTACATGCATACAAAGATACCATGAACTGACACCAGATCCAACATGAAGATGTTGTGACCTGAATGTTCCCTATGTCACTGGGATAGGGCAAACTGAACTGGTAACTTAACCTTCCCGCAAACTCCATCAACAATTGGCAGGACATGTAGGACACCTACCTGGCTGCCTTCCGCGTACATGTGGACCCAGCTTGGTCCCACAACTAGTTAATTTCCATTAGGAAGGAACCAAATGAACCCCTTGCAACATTTAATCATTGGTTCCAATGCGCCTTGAAGCGGTGCACGGGTGCCTTCATCCCATCCTTGGAAGTAACTATCTAGACCTATCTCAACATGATGGACCCCTTTGTTTCCACTCTCCTCTAGAGAACTACCTCCCTGGGTGACCGAGATACTTTGGTGAAAGTTTACAACCTAGCTTTAGAACCATCCCGCGGCCTCAACAAATCCCCAGGCGGGTATGGGCAAAGTACGCCATTCAACATGATCCCCAGTGGAACTCCTTATGCTGGGGTATATAACCCCAATTTGGCAATAGGTTCCCCTGCGATGGCCATGAATCCCCCACCACTGCCGATAGACCAATAGGCCTAGTATGTATATCCATCGTAGACTCAGACAATACTAGTTCTAGAATATTTTCCTTGGAACCAACCACAGTAGACACAACAACTCCAGACACAACCATCCAGAGTACCCTTCTTCCATTCATCCACAGCTGGAGGATTTCCACCCTTGACTCTGGCGAATACTACTGCTTTCCCAGGGAACCAACAACAACAACCATCACATTGTGATGCAAACACTCAATTGACTGCCGAGGTTGAATCCCTCCAGCTAATTTTGTCCACCATGACTATGGACATGGGTCAACTGAAGATAGGGTCATATGCACCCTACAACTTTAATTTTCAGAGAGGGAATATTTTCTCAGGCCAACAAAACAACAATTTCAGAGGGAGAAATTTTAACAACAGGCCTCAGCCCAACCAACTGCAATGGAACAACAATGCAAACATCAGAGGTCCACCTCCAAACTAAAATGCCAATCAAAGTGGTACTAGACCATCCCATTTCATGCCAATCACAAACTTCCATCCCATGACCAATTGGTGTATATTGTATGACACAGAACAAGGTAAACTGTGCCATGCTAGAGAAGGTCATCATGATTTCCCAGCTAGACAAACAATAATCATCTGATCCTACTCCCCCAGAGCCTCCTAGGCAAGAGCCCACTCATGGTGCATTCACCTATGAGACCGTCTTCTTTGGAACCACCAGAGAAGATGAAGAAGAATCCAAACTGTAAGGATTCTTTGACGAGTCAATTCTAGCCTTTGAGGCCAATGCCTTCACCAACCCACAGACTCCTTACAACACTTAGAGACAGGCTGGTAAAGGACCAGTTTACACACCAAAACCTCCCAAGAACACTCCTCTGTGGTACAATATGACTGACTGACATATCCCTCCAAAAGGTTCTAGCTCTAACCAAGAAAAGGACCCGGCTGACGAAAGCCACCAATTCCTGGGAGGAAAGTTTAACATCACGAAGGTGTTAGAACAAACCACCACCTCCTTGACCTTGATGGAGGTTTTGCTAAACTATCCAAAGTAGAAGAAGTCTCTTCTAAAGCTCTTGGGAAACCCGGAAGCTATCAGTCACCCACCCAAGACTATCTCTTTTGAGGATGCCAATGCGGCTATCTTCCGACGAAGTACTGAAGATCCTCCATTCCTACTAGGCCTGAACATACAAGGCAAAAATATACACAACTGCCTAGTAGATTCTGGGGCTTCGGGCAACATCTTGCCCCTATCCATATGCCAGAAGCTTGGATTCTGACCCACCCCATCTAATGGTGCAGTAATCCAACTGGATAAAACTACTGTGAAAATGGTGAGAGAGTTGAAGAATGTCTGGATACAGCTCATCCAAGACCCCAGAATATCCATCATAATCAATATCCAAGTGGTGGACATATGAGAGACTTATGGGATGTTATTAAGTCAAAATTAGTCTAAGTCCCTGAATGGATACTTTTTGACCAACTTCTCCCACTTATGGCTCCCCTAGGAAGGAGAATCAAACAAGATCCAGGTAGCAAGTGAGCCCCGGATGAAACAGGCCCTTACCAAATTTGGGAGGGTTAATGAGGTCTTATTCTCTGAGACTTCCCTCGGGGTGTACCAACCCCTTAAAATCTTAATGTTCGATTTTTCCCCCAGGGAGGATCCCATAGTTCTGCAGAGAACCCATGACCTAGAAGAAAAATTGAGGTTTGAGGTTAACTCTTAGGATACCCTAGCGATCCTTGCCACACTCTTGTCTGGGACTTGGTGTTGGGTACATTACCAGAAACACTCAGAGCTAGAGTGTGAGCCTTGTATTTCCATCGCTACTCAACACATTGACACCCTCCAGAACAAAGAGCATGTAGCTGATTCCCCAGAGCCCAATATTCCTACTGGAAGAACTTCTTAGGTGCCTTTTCTCTAGGGATCTCAATCCCAAACCCCTCCGGAGGTAAACCTCACCATGCACAATCAGCACTAGAGGAAACTCCTCCTAAGTGTCCCAAAGGTAATCCAAAGACAACTCCATCTCCCAAGCTCTAGACTACAAATGATGATTTGTGGACCCTTAAGTTTGATGGGTCCTGATCCAAACGTGGCTGTGGAGCCAGAGTAGAATTAATCAACCCAAGAGAGAAATCCTTCCTCGCATCCTACAGGCTGTAGTTCAACTACACAAACAATGTCATGGAGTACGAGGCCTTGGTCCTTGGACTCCTATTTGCATTAAGGAAAGGAATCACTCACCTCTAGGCCCTTGGTGATTCAGAGTAGATTGTCAAATAGGTTCGGAGTCAATACATGTGTCACAATAAGAGGCTGGCTGCATACCGCAACCAGGCATGGATCCTTATTGAAGATTTTAATTCCTTTGGCATTGATCTTATTCCCCGGTGATAGAACTATGTCCCAGATGCCCTTGCTATTTTTGCTAGCACACTTGAGCCCATGGCTGACTCACGACTCTGGATATTTTCCATTGAGATGATCCCCACCCCATCTATTCCATATAATGTCACTCACTTTCAAGTTTTTCAGGACGATTAGCATATCCTGGCCTTCATGGCCAATGTTGGTGTGTTCAAGGACCAGATAGTGGAAGAACAAGACCATGATGACACTGGAAAGGGTGATGAAGATGATGGGATCATGGACCTACCAACAAAAACCATCCCAAAGGGGATGGTTGCACTTGAACAAATCTTTGACTCAGACCCTCGGGGCTGAGAAAATATATCATCCTCCTTTGAGGGAGGAAAATTTGAAAAAGTGAACATCAGTTAGCCCAGTGAAGAGAAAATGATACACACCGGTACCTCCTGCTCCCCTAAGGAGAATGAGAAGATTCTCGTGATTATCCAAGAATACATAGATGTGATTGCGTGGGGGTATGAGGATTTGAAGACATACGACACATCCATTATGACTCATACCATTCCACTCAAACCTGATGCTAAGCCTTTTTAGAAAAAGCAATGACCCATCAACCCATTGATCAAGCCTCTGATTCATCAGGAGGTGCAAAAACTATTATCATCCTAGATAATCTTTCTAATCAGGCATACTACGTGGGTTGCCAACCTGGTCCCTATGAGAAAGAAGAGCAGTGAAATTTGCCTTTGCATGGATTTCCAAAATTTGAATAGGGCCTCCAAGAAAGATAATCACCCTCTCCCCTTGTTGGATGAGGTGTTGGAGATAGTGAATGGATCCCAAATGATGTCTTTCTTGGATGGGTACTCTGAATACAACCAAGTCATGGTTAAGTACGAAGATAGATACAAAATGGTGTTCACCACCAAGTGGGGAACATTTGCATATTGGAGGATGCCCTTTGGATTGATTAACGTAGGGGCCACATTTTAGAAGGCCATAGAAATTACATTCAAGGGCCTTGTTAACTGGTGCATAATCATCTACATGGATGATTTGACTATCTTTTCGTGGGACAGCCGTTACCATTCTGCCCACCTCGCCCAGATTTGTAAGAGATGTCGCTAGTACAGAATATCCCTCAACCCCAAGAAGTGCATATTTAGGGTCACTAAAGGGAATTTTCTTGGTCATATTGTCTCCAAGAAGGGTATATCCATTGACCCTGAGAGATTTGAAGCACTGCTAAACCTGCAAATGCCTGGCAACAAGAGAGAGATGCAATCTTTCTTTGGAAAGATCAACTTTGTCCGGTGGTTCATCATTGGATTCGCCAAAATCGTGAAGCCACTCAATGAGATGATGAAGAAAGATACCAAAATTGAGTAGAGTCCTGAAGAAAAGTGGGCATTCGCCTAGATTAAACAGACAATAATAGAGGCACTAGTCCTAGCTAGTCCATACTACTCCCTCCCTTTCTACATTTACTCCTTTGCTTTGCTGCATTCTTCTGCAGCAGTATTGACCCAAAAGGTTGAAGGGGAAGAATGACCAATAGCTTTTATGAGCTCCCCTTTTAAGAATGCCAATTTTTCATATTTTTCATTGGAGAAGTAAGCCTTTTCTCTTGTTTGGGCCATGAATAAATTCTGGCATTACATTCTCTGGAGCAAGGTGCATGCTATCATCTTGGACCAGGTCGTAAAATCTTTGCTGATGTAGAGTGAATTGGGTCAAAGATGGGGGAAATGGATGGCCATCCTCTAGGAGTATGATTTAGAAATGCAACCCATGAAGATAGTCTGAGGCCAGGGACTAAGAAGAGCAATGGTAGAAGAGACTCCCAATATAGAATGTCAAACATACACAGTGGAGTCTATCACTCGAGACCCATGGTACACAGATCTAGTGTACTTATTATTAAGTTAAAGATGTCTAGAGGGGTGGCCTCCAAATATATGTCACACCCTATGGTTGAAAAGTGCACATTAAATGATAAAAAACTCCACGCCTTTCCGTAGAAATTATGAGGGAGTGTACCTTCAGTGCATCGATAGGGTCCAAGCTGCAAAAATAATTGAAGAATTCCACAGGCAGTTTGGGACCAGGCATGGCTCAGTTGACACCACTGCCCATTAGATCCTTTGGGATAGATACTATAGGCCTTGTATATTTAAATATGTATACACTCACATCTAGAAGTGCCATACTTGCCAAACCATGACACATCGTGAGCATAACCCGGCTATGCCTTTGCAGCCAATTTTTGAGGCTAGAACTTTTGCCCAATGGGAATTTGACTTTATCAGGGAAATCAACCCCAAATCATTTTCCAACCACCGATATATCCTAACTATAACTGATTATTGCACCTGGTGGTCTGAGGCCATACCTTGCAAAAACAACATGACAGACATAGTTATCAAATTCCTAGAAGAAAACATTGTCACAAGATTCAGAATGCCTTTTGCTATAGTATGTGACAATGGTTCTGCATTTTCTTTGGTACAACTACTTGAGTGGACCTATGACTGGAAGATCACTCTAAATTTCTCCAGCAACTATTACTCCTAGGGGAATGGTGTTGCTGAATCAACTAACAAAAATCTGCTTGAAGTGATCAAACACCTGTTAGAAAAAAATCCCTGGGATTGGCATCAAAAGCTGAGATTCACCCTTTGGGTAGATCACTTTCAAATTAAGGTCATCTTGGGAACATCCCCATTCCATCTAGTTTATGGCTAGAACCTAGTGTTCCCAATTAACTTATAGGTCCTAGTTTTGCAGTTCATGTAGGAATTTGGCAATCGAGATAATATTGTGGAGGTTTGACTCCTGAATCTGGTGCAGATGGAAGAACAATGAGATGCAGCCCTTAAAAATTTTGCACGTCACCAAGTGGTGGTAAAATTATGGTTTGACCAAAGAGCCCCGTATAAGGCCTTTCAAATTTTGGACTTGGTCCTTTTGTCTGATAAGGCCTGGGAAAAGAAATGAAAGCACACCAAATTCCAAAGGCTCTGGCTTGGACCATACTTGATCTTAGAGATCTATGGGGAAAATACCTATCGCCTTAGTACCATGACTAGAGAATCCATCCCATTTCCCTTCAATGGGAAATTTCTCAAACATTACTTCGAATAAGGCAGGTTTGTCCAGAGTTGTATTATATGTAAATCTTCTCACTTGTAAATATTTCTTTCTCGGTGTCCCTATTTGGGGTGCCTTTGTTTTGTAAATAGTTTGGCTGGCCATCCTCTGGGACCACCCCTTTTCTTTTTGTTTCACTTTTGGTTTTGTTTCTTTTTTTTTCTTTTCCAGGTTTCCAATGTTTTGCTACCCTTTTGTAGGCTGGTATGCTTCGCATAACATCTAGTCTTCGGGATGATGCCTTTTGGCATGTTGGTGAACTTAGAATCTATTGTTAGCATGGTGGAATTGGTCTGGTATTTGGAGTTATTTTGTGAGTTTGGTAGAAAATTATGAGTAGTCTTCATCAAATTTATCTCTAGAAGTCCGGTAATCAGTTAAATCAAACTTAAGGGAACAAGTAATCAGACACGCTGAGGGTAGAATGGTCACACTGGTTGGTCGACCAAGTTTGAACTTTTAAGATTCTTTCGAGGTCTAGAGTTTTCCTTCCCCATTCAGAAAATTAAGGTGGGTGGAGGGGTGAAAGAAGTACCACCATTACATTTAGCTAAACTTGAGCTTAATGGTGAAAGAAGTACCACCCTCCCACCCAAAAGAGAATAAAATAACAAGGAAAAGAAAAGATGGGACAAAACTCCAGTATCCAGGAGAAATGAGCAAACTTGATGACTTTGGGTTGATATATTTAGTGCCTCTTCTCTGCTTCTCCCAGAGGTCATCAGCTTGATTTCCTTCCAAAGCACACACTTCAAAATTGATGAAAGACCATGGATAGAATCGCGTATGGCCGGATTTTCTTAAACGTTTCCCACCTTGCAAGCTAGATGCTCTAAGTAATGATTAGTTCTAGTTTTTCTAACCAGAGATTCTATGGTTCTCAAATGCGCTAAGGCATTTGTCCCAAGTAGTCACCATTTGTTATGCCCTGCATACCTGTCCCTACATTTTGTGTGCAAAATGTTGGGTCCCCTCTTTTTTTCTTTTTGCTCTTGCCTTGCCTTTGCTTCTTTTGTTTTCTTCTCTAGGTTTTCCTTCCCATGAGGTTTGTTTTTTTTTCAATTTTTTTTTTTGTGTCTCCAGGACCCGGTCTCAGAGTTGGTTGTTTCTTCTCTAGAAGCCAGATTCTGGACTCCGGGATTCTCCACTATGATGTCTTCTTCTCGTAAGAAGACATGGTTGTTTGGAATCCCTAGGCCTGAAGTCTGGAGGCTCGCCTATTTTGAAGTTACGGAGAGAGGGTAACTTTCCTTTTACCTTAGGTATAAATAATATTTACATGTCATTTTCATAGTTACCATGATTAAAAACACTTAGAGTTTTCAGAGCAATTCCTTGGTGATTTGAGTGTGAATTGCTCTAAGCTTGGTGGATAAAGATGAGTTGATCTTCGGTAGTTGTTCATGAGCATTAAAGGTTGAAGCTATTGCTGAGTGGTCCTAGTGCCTCCTCCCTTTTTCATCCTTTGGATTCACAGGTCAGTTTTATGTTTCTTTCCCTTGCTTCATTTGTTTTTGTTTCAGTTTTGGTTTGTTTCTAGTTTTGTGTTTGCTGTTGTTTTGTTTTCCACCTGTTGGTGGGTTGGATCTGCCAGAGGGTTGTTTTCCCTCTATGCAATTGTAGGATAATGTATATTATGTATATTCTATTTTCTATTTTAGGGTAGCTTCTATTTATGCTATAAATGGTGTATATTTTTGTATATATTGTGTGTGTATATGATTCGGCCCTCGACCCTCCTATATTTTTATGTATATATGTTATGTATATCCCTTAGAGCTTGTGAGTTCTTCATGCTCTATCATGTATTTTTACCCCACGAGGCAGAGCTTGATGAGATAGAGTCACCATGGTTCGAACTCGGCACCTCGCTAGTTCAAACCATGGTAACTTTCTCTCTCCTCTGTCTCGTCACATTAATGGCAGGATTAATTTCCCATGTTTGAGCATTTAAAATGTGTCCAATCTGGCATTCATTTTTTCCCCATTTTGGCCCACTTGTCCTAATTAATGCCATAAAAATCTTTACGCCACCTGCCATCTTACCACGTGCCAATGCACATCAACCAGAGTATGGCTTGTTGCCAGTCACATCGACAACGACTAGTTTGTCTAGACTCCGGGCTTCCAGTGGGATCTTGTCTTCTACTTTTTCTTGTCACCATGTTAGCACACTCTGGAATGATAAGTCATGTTCATTTTAGATACTCCAAAATTTTTTGTTGTATGTAATAACATTTGTTTGACAGGTGTGGGCTAATGAAGAATCTCCTGGAGTTTTATTTCATGTTTATATATGTCTTGATGGTTTTTTGGTCTTGCAGGTTGCTGATAAGTTGATTAAAAATGTCTAACAATTTTGCCCCTCTTGATAGTATGGAATTACCCACCACCTCTACCTAGGCAGCCACAAAATCAAAGATTGAAAGAATGTTGGCCAAGCTACCTTTAACCTCCAAGTATATGAAAGATGGAGGTGTTGCAGGGTCTAAGATAGACTCTAGAGTTTAGGAAATAACAGACCCAGATCCCAGGACTTGGGCTGAATTACAAGGTTTAATCCAGGTCATTTATAGGTTAAAGGACGAGGGAGACAAGATAGCCACTTGCTTATCTGCCTTCAGCATCATAAAAGTCATGAACTTCCCATGTGTGATGCAATTACCCAAACTAATCTGCCAGTTAGCAGTATTGTACAATGCAGCCACTCACTCAGTTATGCTTCCAGATCCCTGGCATCTGCAATATCCCACCACAATCATCACATTGGACACTCCCACCTTTTCTTCCAAGTTGGGAATTCCATAGTTCAAAGGGTTCACCGTCATCACCAGGGCCAACTCACTAAAGGAATTTGGTGAAGCCAAAATCATTTCTCAAAAACACCTCAACAGTCATTGGTTGAAGTCTCCAAAGAGAGATTACAAGAGAATGAAATTGGAAATTCCCTGCGGGGATTTCTAGGAGCACATTCAAGCGGGCATCATATTTTTGTACAGAATGTTTGAATGGCCCCATGCCCAGGAATTCTCGGCATGGATGTATTATTTCCTGTATTACATTACAACACACAACAATAATTTCAACTAGGCATCCATTATATCTAATCATGTGGATACACAAATGAAGACTGTCACCCAGAATTCCTAGTTTTACATGACATCATATGTGCTGTAGACATTGGCACAGGAAAGGCTGGCTTGTCAAGGTCTGGGAATAGTCGGGGAACTCGGGAACAGCCTGGGACAAGTAACACAATGTGACCATTATCCCCAACTATAGTGGGAGATTAGCTTCTAGAATTTTTGTTGGGTAAATGATGCCTTCATTTACCATAGCATTCTAACACTTACCTGAGATTCCGGGTACCGCCTCTCACAGGCGACAATGACGCTGGTCAACTCCTATGGCCAATATTTCATTTAGTTCAGGTATCATACTTACATCAGGGTGATAGAATTCAATGGGAATCCCTATCTTCTTCCCTAGTATTATGGGGATAGAATTATTCTTTTAGAATTTTGCAGGCAGATGATGGATCTGCACGCCTTCTTCACATTGAAGAAGGTCATCAACATCCCATTCCCCATTTCTTTTGGGGATTATACATGCAGCCTCACCATGGCCTGGGAGGCAAATAATGAATTAAAAGGTTTGGGGCTGGTTGAATTCAACCACGCCCAGAGAAATTATGATCCCCACGGCAAGGTCATCACAGCACTACCCTAGGCGTCCCCACCACACAAATAGGATAATTAAGACTTTTGGGCAGACTGCCAGGATATTTTTGATCTTAGGGCCTAGAAACATACAAGAATGAGAAAAGGGCTCATGGAAGCGCTATACCTTTAGACTTTCCTGAAGGGTTTTAAAGATGGTGGGCCATTGGAAGATCCAGCATACAAGCAATAGGGGCTGGACAAATTAGACCTCCCTCTAGTGGATTGGGCCACTCCAAAGGATTTAATGATTGAAGGGGTATGCCACCCCATCCTAGAAGAAATTCATAGGTACTTTTCCAAGTTGTGCCCCAAGAGCACTCAAAAGAAAGCAGCGATCAAGAAGACCATTCCTTCTTTAGCCAACACTAGACATTTTTTGTCCGCCGCAGCTGCTGAAGTAGGTGTGAGTAAAGAGAAAGAAAAATTGGGAGACCAAGTGCCCAAGGTGTCTCCTCAAATTCCCACATTTTTTATGGCCAAGCTACATGATCAAATGGAGTCAGCAAAGTTAGCTAGCCACCAAATCAGCATACAGGTGGCTACTAGTCTCCCAATCACTTCAGTGGCAATTGCTCACCCAATTGGACCCCCTTTGTTGGTAGCAATGATGAAAAAGAAGACTTTTGTTGAGGTAGAGTCTTCTAGTATTCTGGATACTGGGGCTTCTCTCACTAGGAAAAAGAAAACAAATATGACCCCTGTAACAAGCACTTCCCTTGGTATGCTTGAGAAGCCCCTTGTAGATGTGAATTCAGATTCTCCTAAACTTGAGGATATCTCAGATTACTCTCTACCACATGACGATTTTGATGATACCTTCTCAGTGGAGGAGCTTCTAGAGATCTGGCAGGGTGTCAATACTGTAGTGGAGGAGATCGAGGCTCAAGATAAGGAAGAAGTTCCTATAGAGAAAGAAGTTACCATAGAAAAGGAGACATTAGAGCATGAGGCTTGGGGAGAAACCCAAAGAGGGCCTGGATAGGAAAGTATACCAGTCCAGGGGACCATAGATTTTCCAGGGCAGCCCACTAACAAGAAATGGATGAGAGGAGAACCCGAACCCTAGGGAAGAACCGTACCTCCAACCATCACGATCCAAGTGCCTTTGGGAACTTTGGGCGACCAAGTGCCCTGAAGCACTTTTGGTGAGATCGTAACAACTGTCGCCTTGCTAAACTTTGGCCAGCCACCTCACCCACCTCTGGAAGATGTCCCAATGGAGGAAAATGTTGCAGAGGATGAGGCCATAAGGCCCAAGAACAACATAAACCAATGGACCAAGAGGTCCTAGAGGAGGAAAATGAAAAAGCTACTGATACCACCTGGGAAGATGAAGTCCCTGAAAATATAGAAACTGAGACCGGGGAAAAGATCCTGAGTGATTTTGTAGAAGATGCCAGTATGGCAGAAGATATAGAGGGTTCCAGAGAGCAAGAAACAAGAAAAGAATAGGAACAAAAGGAACCATAATAGGAGTAGGGAGAAGAGCCTGAGGATAATGTAGACTCTGGGAATGTGCCACCAAATTCCAAAAGGGATCCCAATGAATAGGTATTGGCAGCAAGGCCGCCCCAGCCGCCCCAATGGTTGGTAGAAACTAAGAAAAGGAAAGCTCTAACAGTGACTATAGGTACTCCACTCTCATTGGCCGAGATGATGGCCAGGAATGCCGAGACAAAAAAAAAGCCAAAAGGGCGCGGTTTGTCCATACTCTCCAAACAAACCCAGCAGGCAGAACCATTGCATTCATCGCAACCCCCCAGTAAAAATAGATGCAGCAGCCGCAAGGCCTAAAGATTATAGTATAATGGAGGTAGAGTTGGGGAAAAGAGACAAGAAAGGAGAACTTGACTTACTAAAAGAGGCTACCAAGGTAATAGAGGCCTGGTACGCAAAGCATGGCCAGAAGCTGGAAGAGGAGAGAGAAGAAAATGCCAATCTCCTTGCGCTTCTGGCAGAATTAATGTGGCCTTTAGCTGAAGTCCACTCTAGGATCCCCTCTTCCAGATTTCCACTTGCACAGGGCGATGTGGACTCACTGTGCATAATGAAGAAGAAGGCGCAAGCAGTGGATGGGTGGGCAGCCGAGCAAATAATGATGATGGGATAATTTCTAGTGGCATCCCTCCTGGACTTCTACAAGGTTGTTATAGCCCGTGGCCATGCAAAAATCTTTGCTCAGATATGGGAGTAGGACTTAGAAAAATATGAGAAGTGGAAGGCTGGCTTGGAGGAGATCCACGGCATAGGTGAGGAGGTTTCCATAGAGTCTGGCATTTTGGGAGAAGAATCATATGATTCCCTCCAAGTCCAGTGCTCTAGACTTGCCCTCAAAATTGAGGTTTGCAAGGAACTAGTAAAGACCTTAAAGGAGAAGCTGACAGTTGCCCGATATCCCTTGGGCTTATTCAAGGCATTCATGGCTGGGGTATCACAAATTGATCCCTTCACCACCAGAACATGTACCTTGGAGGACTAAGTCCTCCTCAAGTTTGATGAGCGGATGGAATCCCTATATCCGTTGGGCGTGTTGGTGCTCAAATCAATAGTTTGGATTTCCTATGAACTTCTCATTCCAATTCTTGGAAACCCAATTGATTTGGCCAACTAACAAGCCACAACCAAGGCAAGGTTGGAACTTTTTCAATTCTAGCTCTGTAAAACCAAGGCTAGTAGGCCTATACCTTAAACTTATCCTTCAAGTCTTAAGGATTTCTATAGCAGATGAGAAACACTTCAAACTCATTTCTCAAGTATGGCAAGGCACTTTAAAGAAATATAATTGAAAGCAATATATCATAAACTATAAACTGAAATACTTTAAGTAATTGAAAGAATGTTTAGTAAATGTGTATGTAATTTGAAATGAACAGATAGATAAGATATCACAAAACTATAAACAATGAATTGAATAACTATAATCCAAAT
>MU224049.1:3887918-3937948 GCA_018584345.1 Thuja plicata | reverse complement strand
TAGTTCTATTTATTTGTTTCATAAATCTTCCTTCATTTGATATTTTTTAGTATGGAGAAACATGCTTCTTGATAATGGATTGGGACTTCTAAATTATCAAAATTTAGGGTACCACCAGTGGCTCTTTTTGGAGATGTATGCTCCCTATGAGCATAGCGAGATTCCAGCTATCTCTAGAGAAGATGACCAAGTATCCACACTTAATCTGATGCAAAGTGATTTGGTTCTCATCTTTAAGATTTATCTTTATACTAATAGGCTCATGAAGAACTTTCATAGAAATATTCAATTGGGTGGCCCCAGGCCTCCCAAAGAAATGAACACCGCTTCTTTCCTCTATCAAACACATAATTTTGATCATGTAATAATTTGGCTCTCCCAAATATAATGCCACCACTCTCATGAACAACATTCATTTCTTTATCAAAACGCTTTGAATTTTGTTTAACTTTAGAAAAGTTAGTAGGTGCATTGTATTCCTTGCTAAATAGAAGATCCCCATGCATTTGACCAACCCTACAAGTAACTAGAATAAGCTCTTCTACTTGGATGACTTTGCATACACAATCTTCCCTATACTCAGGATGTTGTTTCTTTTCACAAAAAGGATTTGGAGATAAATCACATTCTGAAACTTCCTTCTTATCAAGAATTTGATCAGATAGGATACTCGGATAATTTTCATAACCAATCTTCAACACATTCTCCTCATTATGTCTATTTGATTCCATCTCATCTTCACATGTTTCATACAACTTCTGCTCATAGGATGAAATAATGCATGTCTCACTTTCTGAATACACTTCCCCATACATATTTTGAGTTTCATCATCTTCAAAATGATCACTAGACTCACTATCTTTATCATGATGTTGATGGACTTGACTGCATATACAATATTCTTCAAATAATGGATTCAAGGATATAGAGAACTCAGGCATATCTCCATGAGAGCTTTCATCTGAAACTTCTTCATGTTCATATATTGTATGTTTTTCTATTTCATCTCCATTATTTGATTCTTGAATTTTATCATCTTCTTCATCTAGTACCCCCTGAGTATGTACTAATCCATCAACTTGCTTGTCATGGTGCATTGAGAAAAAAAATTGACCACTCTCGTCAACATATTTTTTATATTCCATGTCTACTAAATATGAGATTTCTTTTGTACTGACAAGATCTTCTTCCTCATCATCATGGTAATGGATACCTGTTTCCATGAAAATCTCACTATGTACATATTCTATTTCAATCTGATCTGAATTTTCTTCCTCTATGTCATCATTATTTTCTTCCCTCAATACTTCACATATTTTCTCAAGAAAATCTAGTAGTTGAGAATTATGGTAGATTCCTAACTCACAAAGTTTATCCATTAATTCCCTTCCCAGAGGCCTGATATCTGAAGGTATTTCCTGATATATCTTTATCATTCTCATGAAAAAATGTAGTGCAGGTTCACCTTTATATCTTTCCAAAGTGAATAATATATCGAAAGGGGACATGTAAGATTCTTCCTCCAAAATATAACTTGGCTCTCTTTCCTATTCACAGCACATGTCTTGTTCATAACACATGTTTTCTTCTTCACCACTGGCATCATGAAACATATCAAGAAACTACTGCTCAAACTGTCTCCATGACGAGATGGATTGTGTGGGTAGTGATTCATATACTTGTCTAACATTATCATTTAACGTCCTGACAAATAGCCTCATCACCTGATCCTCTGTAGAAACCTCCATGGAACTTTGGTAGAAGTTGTGAAATTTTAGGGGATAACTTGTTTGGGATGCATTGAAATCTCCTAAGATCCAATGGCCTGATACCATCTAGAATAAAAGGATTTCTTTGGAATGATGGATACATTTGAAAAAATAATCCACCAGCTCCTTCTAAGTCTTCTCCCTTAGTAGAGTCACTAAATGAAATTCTTTTTTCAATAGAATCACCATCTTCTTATCATAAGGTAAACACTTACTTTCTTCTGAGTTCTTTTCTCCTAATAGAGTCTTAAATATATCACCAGAGCTTCTAGGTAAAATACAAAAATGTTCTTTTGAACAACTCCCCAGGAGAGTCACCAGTTTGTTGGTGCTCAAATCAATAGATTGGATTTCCTATGAAATTTCCATTCCAATGCTTGAAAACCCAATTGATTTGGCCAACTAACAAGTCACAACCAAGGCAAGGTTGGAACTTCTACAATTTTGGCTCTGCAAAACCAAGGCTGGTAGGCCTATACCTTAAACTTATCCTTCAAGTCTTAAGGATTTTTATAGCAGATGAGAAACACTTCAAACTCATTTCCCAAGTATGGCAAGGCACTTGAAAGAAATATAACTGAAAGCAATATATCATAAACTGTAAACTGAAATACTTTAAGTAATTGAAAGAATGTTTAGTAAATGTGTATGTAATTTGAAATGAATAGATAGATAAGATATCACAAAAATATAAACAATAAACTGAATAACTATAATCCAAATAATGTTTAGACCAGTGCCTTATTCTACCATGGGAAATAGAGTCAAGATTATTCCAATCTTATGTTCAACCTCAGAGACAGTTTTACAAGAAAACTTATCACTTTAAAGGTGTTATGAAATGTACATGCAACCTAAAACAATTTCAGAGATATTTCAAAAGGGTAATACTTCTCAGATGATAGACCAATTGACTAAGGCCTCAATGAATAGGATTTAACCATGCAAAATGAGAAATCCAATTGAAAATATAGACTATGAATCAAATCAGGAAGCATGCACATCAAACTATCACTCTGAAGAAGTTCTATTGGTTTATCTGAGGGAGTAATTATAAAATGATAATGAAACAATTGCATACATGAAGAAAAAAAACTTATCTTTATTGATTATGAAAATAGTACAATAGAGTTCACATTTTTAGTTATTGATCCATGTAATCCATCTATCAAAATTGTATTATTGTTGTATTCTCTTCTCTTTACATTTTACATTATGTATATGTGTGTGTGTGTGTGTGTGTGTGTGTGTGTGTGTGTGTGTGTGTGTGTGAGTGGCTTTCACACCTTTTTAGGGTGAAAAGACACAACTCTTATTACAAATTATTTTGAAAAAACAATAAACTAACTAAAAAATAACTACCTAAATTTCGGATTTGGCTTTGGTCGAAAATACAAAACACCTTATGAAGAGCTAATATTTCTGCTGGAGATAGAAAATTTGATATCCCGAACTGGGTCATTTTTAGATTTTTAAAATTTGACCATCTTTACCCTCTGTCAAAATCATCTTTGTAGCAGGTCTAAATTCCAGCATTTTCTGAAGGCTTCAATTAGTTAGTTCTATTTATTTGTTTCATAAATCTTCCTTCATTTGATATTTTTTAGTATGGAAAAACATGCTTCTTGATAATGGATTAGGACTTCTAAATTATCAAAATTTAGGGTACCACCAGTGGCTCTTTCTGGGGACATATGATCCCTATGAGCATAGCAAGATTCCAACTATCTCTGGAGAAGCAGAACAAGTATCCACACTTAATCTGATGCAAATTGATTTGGTTCTCATCTTTAAGATTTATCTTTATTCTAATAGGCTCATGAAGAACTTTCATAGGAACATTCAATTGGGTGGCCCTAGGCCCTCCAAAAAAATGAACACCACTTCTTTCCACTATCAAACACATAATTTTGGTCATGTAATACTTTGGCTCTCCCAAATATAATGCCACCACTCTCATGAACAACATTAATTTCTTTATCAACATGCTTTGAATTTCATTTACCTTTAGAAAATTTAGTAGGTGCATTGTAGTCCTTGCTAAATAGAAGATCCCCATGCATTTGATCAACCCTACAAGTAACTAGATTAAGATCTTTTGCTTGGATGACTTTACATACACAATCTTCCCTATACTCAAGATGTTGTTTCTTTTCACAAAAAGGATTTGGAGATAACTCACATTTACGAACTTCCTTCTTATCAAGAATTTGATCAGATAGGATACTCAAATAATTTTCATAACTAATCTTCAACACATTCTCGTCATTATGTCTATTTGATTCCATCTCATCTTCACATGTTTCATACAACTTCTGCTCATAGGATGAAATAATGCATGTCTCACTTTCTGAATACACTTCCCCATACATATTTTGAGTTTCATCATCTTCAAAATGATCACTAGGCTCACTGTCTTTATCATGATGTTGATGGACCTGATTGCATATACAATATTCTTGAAATAATGGATTCAAGGATATAGAGAACTTAGGCATATCTCAATGAGAGCTTTCATCTGAAACTTCTTCGTGTTCATATGTTGTATGTTGTTCTGTTTTATCTTCATTATTTGATTCTTGAATTTTATCATCTTCTTCATCTAGTTCCCCCTGAGTATGTATTGATCCATTAACTTGCTTGTCGTGGTGCATTGAGAAAAAAAATTGACCACTCTTCTCAACATATTTTTGATATTCCATGTCTAGTAAATATGAGATTTCTTCTGTACTGAGAATATATTCTTCCTCATCATCATGGTCATTGATACCTGTTTCCATGAAAATATCACTATGTACATATTCTATTTCAATCTGATCTAAATTTTCTTCCTCTATGTCATCATTCTTTTCTTCCCTTAATACTTCACATATTTTCTCAAGAAAAGCTAGTAGTTGAGAATCGTGGTAGATTCCTAACTCACAAAGTTTATCCATTAATTCCCTTCCCAGAGGCCTGATATCCGATGGTATTTCCTGATATATCTTTATCATTCTCATGAACAAATGTAGTGCAGGTTCACCTTTATATCTTTCCAAACTGAAGAATATATCCAAAGTGGACATGCAAGATTCTTCCTCCAAAATATAACTTGGCTCTCTTTCCTATTCATAGCACATGTCTTGTTCATAATACATGTTTTCTTCTTCACCACTAGCATCATGAAACATATCAAGAAACCACTGCTCAAATTGTCTCCATGATGAGATGGATTGTGTGGGTAGTGATTCATATACTTGTCTAGCATTATCTTTTAATGTCCTAACAAACAACCTCATCACCTGATCCTTTGTAGAAACCTCATAATCTTCTATGAATGTATAAAATGCATCCAAGTGTTGTAGTGTCGATTCATCCCATTCTCCATGGAACTTTGGTAGAAGTTGTGAAATTTTAGGGGATAAGTTATTTGGGATGCATTGAAATCTCCTAAGATCCAATGGCCTGATACCATCTAGAATAAAAGAATTTCTTTGAAATGATGGATACATTTGAAAAAATAATCCACCATCTCCTTCTGAGTCTTCTCCCTCAGTAGAGTCACTAACTAAAATGCTTTGTTAAATAGAGTCACCACCTTCTTATCAAAAGGAAAATACTTACTGTCTTCTAAGTTCTTTTCTCCCAATAGAGTCTTAAATATATCACCAGAGCTTCTAGGTAAAATACAAAAATTTTCTTTTGAACAATTCCCCAGCAGAGTCACCAATTTGTTGGTGCTCAAATCAATAGATTGGATTTCCTATGAAATTTCCATTCCAATGCTTGGAAACCCAATTGATTTGGCCAACTAACAAGTCACAACCAAGGCAAGTTTGGAACTTCTGCAATTCTGGCTCTGTAAAACCAAGGCTGGTATGCCTATACCTTAAACTTATCCTTCAAGTCTTAAGGATTTTTATAGCAGTGAGAAACACTTCAAACTCACTTCTCAAGTATGGCAAGGCACTTGAAAGAAATATAACTGAAAGCAATATATCATAAACTATAAACTGAAATATATTAAGTAATTGAAAGAATGTTTAGTAAATGTGTATGTAATTTGAAATGAACAGATAGATAAGGTTTCACAAAACTATAAACAATGAACTGAATAACTATAATCGAAATAATGATTAGACCAGTGCCTTATTCTACGATGGGCAATAGAGTCAAGATGATTCCAATCTTATGTTCAACCTGAGAGACAGTTTTACAAGAAAACTTATCACTTCAAAGGTGCTATGAAATGTGCATGCAACCTAAAACAAATTCAGAGATATTTCAAAAGGGTAATACTTCTCAGATGACAGACCAATTGACTAAGGCCTCAATCAACAAAATTTAACCATGCAAAATGATAAATGAAATTGAAAATATAGACTATGAATCAAATCAGGAAGCATGCAGATCAAAATATCACTTTGAAGAAGTTCTATTGGTTTATCCGAG
Source organism: Thuja plicata (assembly GCA_018584345.1). Classification (NCBI taxonomy): domain Eukaryota; kingdom Viridiplantae; phylum Streptophyta; class Pinopsida; order Cupressales; family Cupressaceae; genus Thuja; species Thuja plicata. The sequence goes on along the minus strand of MU224049.1, from coordinate 3,931,748 downwards.
GGACTAATTGTAAAATGATAATGAAATAATTGCATACATGAAGAAAAATGACTTATCTTTATTGATTATGAAAATAGTATAATAGAGTTCACATTTGTAGTTATTGATCCATCTAATCCATCTGTCAAAATTGTATTATTGTTGTATTCTCTTCTCTTTAAATTTTACATTATGTATATATATGTGTTTGAGTGGCTTTCACACCTTTTTAGGGTGAAAAGACACAACTCTTATTACAAATTATTTTGAAAAAACAATAAACTAACTAAAAAATAACTACCTATCTTTCGGATTTGGCTTTGGTTGAAAATACAAAACACCTCATGAAAAGCTAATATTTCTGTTGGAGATAGGAAATTTGATTTCCCAAACTGGGTAATTTTTATATTTTTATATTTTAAAAATTCAACCATCTTTACCCTCTGTCAAAATCAGCTTTGTAGCAGGTCTAAATTCCAGCATTTTCTGAAGGCTTTGATTAGTTAGTTCTATTTATTTGTTTCTTAAATCTTCCTTCATTTGATATTTTTTAGTATGGAGAAACATGCTTCTTGATAATGGATTGGGACTTCTAAATTATCAAAATTTAGGGCACCACCAGGGTGGAGATTTTTACCAAGGCAAGTTGTCCAGATTGTCAAAGACCATGATTCAGTCACATGATGCCATCAAGATGGTGGATGAATTCCTGAGTGGGACCGGAGAGGTTGAGGATGCATTAGAGGCTATCTACAGAAGGTGGGATAGTATCTAGAGTATAGATGAGGAGAGTATAAGCCAAGTGCTAGAAGCTTGGGAAAAATCTTAAGTTAATAAAGGTCTCCAGATCTGGGAGAATCCTACCCAGCACCATGTTTTGTATTCTTTATTCTTTTAGAATACAAGTTCTTGGATCCTAGAATTCTGGATCCCACATTTTTGAATTCTTCATGTGACTCGTGTCTCAGTTTCCAATGCCAACCAATCAATTTCGGGAAATTAATAAAGGTTGTTAGAAGATGGGTAACTACAACAAGGCATGTCATCTTGATGGGAGGTTTCTGAAAGATGGTCTTCCCAAGGTGCCACTTCAATGTTACACATAGTGCATCAGAGATAGGGGGCTGCTTTCTCATTTATGAGGCATGTAGCCTTGATCCCTGGGGGATCATATTTCTTCTTTCTTCTCCCAGCTCTCTTCTCGAGGCTGGTTCTTCCACTCCACCTTTCTTATCTTATTCTTCTGACATGTCAGGCATTTTCTGTCTCAAGGTATTTTGTAGCATGGTGCAGGTAGTACCAGCCACCGGATAATATATTTTATTGTAAAGTGTAAAATAAGTTAGGTTAGGTTTAGGTCAGAAGATGTGTATAAATAATAAGTCCGACCTCATTCCAAGGGTCGGAAAAATTAATGATTTTGCAGTCCATAGTTAATAGCAATCAGGTTTTCTCATTTCTAAGTTGCAGAGCTCAATGCTCCATAGTTTTAAGCTTTCAGTAGTTAAATGCTCCCTGGGAGTTACAATTGTACCACACACCAGTGCTTGCTGGAAAGATGTTAATGAAGAAGGAAGGGTTCTCTCAATGATGTTGTTGGCACTCTATCTTCTAGGTTAGCGGTATTTTATGCTTTGTGTTCTTCATGTCCTTTTCTCTAATGCTTAAAGTAGATTAACGACCTCCTTTCTTTCATTACTGATAAAATATGAACTGATGGTTGTGTATTTCTTCGATATTTAGTGTAGTATGTTGAAGCATTGTTGATTTTTTGAATGTTTAGCATAACTATAGGTAGATGAAATACTTCTAACTCTATAGTATCTTTTTTAAGTTTATTTGCTAAGTATAAGCACGCTTTGAGGAAACCTGACTTACTTGAATCCCTAGAGTAGATGAGTTGAAGATAACCAGCTATCCCCCTCGAAAATAGTCACATCTCCCAACCGAGCCCTGCACTATCGAGACCTGACTCTCACGTGCTTAGAGGCCTAGGGAATCTCATTTCCCTAGACAAATTTTATAGGCAAAGTTTTCCGATACCCTGATACCCAGTGACAAATTACCTTTGTTGGCGGACCCGGTCACAAAGTCTCATCAACAGTAGGTTTCCAAGAAAGGCCTATTTTTATGGGTTTCTAGGGTCTCCAGAGCAGTATAAACTTCAAGGTCTCAAAATGTGTGCAATTAAACCATATTATTTACTCCTCTTGATCACATAGGCTTGACACATTCCTCTACACTCTTCAATCAAATATTGGTACAAACCAATCCACTTTCATCATCTTTAACCATCTACAACTCTTCAAGATCCTAGCCGGGTAGCTCTGGACTTGCCTAGGGATTGCTTGTAAAAATAGCTCCCACACTCAAAAGAACCTAAAAATCATATATAAAAAGTATTTATAGTGTCCTTCTTAATTTTATATGTCCATGGTGTTCCAACTAGAGGAAATCAAGGAGCCATTTTTATACAATCCACTCTGACAGGACAATGAGCTTGAGAAACCAAAGGAATTTACAAACTACTATCAAAATATACAAACTTTTAGAAAAAATGACACAAAAATTAACTACATAAAAATAAATATAAGAGAATTCAATAAAATTACACCATTCAATCCATTATAGTGTGGATTATGGCTCTCAGGCATGACTGTGTTGTCAAAACCAGACAGTTTGCTTTCTCCTTCAAAAGAGTATGTACATAATAATGTCCAACCCTTAAATTAGGGTTAATTTATGATTATATAGTATTCCCTCATGTTCTCTTACCCTGGGTTTGGCCTTTGACCTCATTTATGGCCATCTGCAATTTTTGAGGAAAGTTGTCATGACAACTTTTCAAAGTTGCAAAGTTGTCATGAGCAACTTTTGCAATTTTTGCATTTTTGCCATTTCATTGCTTCTAGCTTTCATAGTTTGATTAAGAATAAATAATAATTGATACAAAATAATTCATATCCCTCATTTAAAAAATTGATACTCACTTTGGAGTCTTGTTCCATCCTTTGACTACCTTTGACCCTTCTAGCATTAAGGTAAAAATAGACTAACTACAAATTTTGGACTAATGTAAACACTGAACAAATAAACACACCTATTTACATGAAACTCACACACACCTTGGGACTTTTCCATAGTCCTTATTCTTTTGTGGTTGGATAGAACCACCTACAAGCCAAAATTATAAAGGATTTTCACTAGGACCCTAGGGTGCTCCTGCACCATTCTCCCCCTACAACAAGAAAGTTAAGTTACTTTAGGGGTGAGAAAATCTAAACTAATTACATGATTCTTGAAGTCACTCTCTTCTATGCAAGTAGCCTCTAACTCAGGTTGATGCATCCACTTAACTAAATGTTCCATGTATATTTTATGCCTAGTCTTCTTTTGAACTCTAGAATCTAATACCCTTTCAGCTTGAGGCTTGGTCTGGAAAGGTATTATGAGTTCTTCAACATCCTTTGCCATGTCTATATTGTAATCTTGCTCCTTCACATTGGGGATTTTGTACCTGGTCAAATATTTCACATTTAAAATAGGAGAGATGGATAGCTCTTTGGGTATATCTAATATGTAGGCATTAAAGCCATACTTAGCCAATACCTTACATGGGCCAACTCTCCTCATCATAAGCTTGCTTGCAATGCCCTTCTGTAGTCTACCTTTGTTTAAATACACCATCACCAAATCCCCTACTTCAAAATGTAAGTCTCTTCTCCTTTCATCTACCATAGCTTTGAGCTTTTGGTTTGCTTCCATTATAATCTTCTTCACCTATTCATGGACTTCTCTCATGGATTGGGAAAAGTCATCAACATTTCAACTAATCTCTTCATGATCCTTTAACTCTCTGAGCTCACAAATTTCCCTATGATGAATTCCATACACAATTTTAAATGGGCTCTTCCCCGTGGACCTTTTTGTACGGTCATTATAGGAAAATTTAGCTTTAGGGATTACATGATCCCACCCTTGACCATATTCTTTAGTTAAACACCTTATAAAATTTTGAAGAACCCTATTGATTACTTCTATTTAACCATCTATTTGAGGATGGTATGCAAAACTATGTGCTAAGTTGGTTCCAAACCTCTTCCAGAGTGTTTTCCAAAAGTGCCCCATAAATTTAACATCCTTGTCTGAGACAATGTTGATTGGTATGCCATGGATCATTACTACTTCTCTAAAGAAGAGTTGATAAATATAACTAGCATCATGGGTTGTTTTGTAGGGTATAAAGTGACTCATCTTGCTTAATCGCTCCACCAAAACATACACACTATCCAAAAAAGTCTTGGTTCTAGGCAATCCCACTATAAAAATCCATGCTTATGCACTCCCAAGGCCTATTAGGTGTGGGAAATGGCTGCTAGAGTCCTACATTTGAAGATGTGCCTTTGGATTTTTGACATATCACACACTGTACTACATATTTCCTTACATCCTTCTACATTTTGTGCTAGTGGTATAATCTTTCAACTAGATCTAAGGTCTTATTCAGCCCAAAGTGACCACTTAGGTTGTCATTATCTTTCTCTTTAATCGGTTTTTCTCTCATGGATCCTCCTGTAATACACAATTGTTTACCCTTAAATAATAAACCATTTTGTAGGGTGTAATCAAAAAAATTACTATGAAAATGATTATCAAAATCAAGGCATACCTTACAGACTTCTGACAAATCTGCATCCCCTCGAGACAAGTCCTTAAATCCTTCAATTCCTATGCTCTGCAGTTGGATTTATCAGAAAGTGACCAATCTCCTACTAAGTGCATTTGCAACTTTATTGTTCAACCCTTTCTTATGTTTGATAGTGAATGTATATGATTGCAGGAATTCCATCCATTTGATTTGCCTAAGACTCAATTTCTCTTGAGTGTTAATATAGCTTAAAGCTTGATTATCTGTATACACAAAAAACTATTTTAGTAACAGATAATGCCTCCACTTATTGAGGGCTTGGACCAATGCATATAGATCTAGATCATAATATGAATACCTTGACTTGGCTACATTCAACCTCTCACTATAGAAGGCTACTGGTCTCCCTTCTTGACTTAACAATGTCCCCACAACTATGTTTCTTGCATCACACTGCACAACAAACAATCTATCAAAACTCGGTAGCACAAGGATGGGTTGTGTAGCTATTTTTGTCATTAACCTTTCAAAACCTTCATTTTCTTCCTTGGTCCACATGAATTTTGTCTTAACTCCACCTTTTATAGTATCTAGGATGGGTGCACAAATCTCACTGAATCTTCTCACAAACTTCCTATAGAACTAAGCCAACCCATTGAAGTTCCTCACTTCAATCCCTATTTTTGGAGTAGGCCAACTTAGGAGTGATTCTACTTTACTTTTTTCCATTTTTATATCACCTTGCGAGACTAAAAAACCTATCTATATAAGTTATTGTTTGATGAACTCACTCTTTTCAAGGTTAATCATCAACTTCTCTTCTTGGAGTTTCTTTAACACAATCTCTAGGTGTTTCATATGCTCCTCTTTTCTCTTACTAAAGATCAGGATTCCATCAAGGTACACTACTACAAACAACCCTATATAATCTTGTAGGACTTCATTCATTACTCTTATAAATTTACTAGGTGCATTTGTAAGACCAAATAGCACTCCTAACCACTCATAGAGTCCCTATATGATTTTAAAGGAAAAATTTCACTCACCCCCTCTTTCATCCTAATTTTTTAGTACCCATTGTAAAAGGTTAATTTTAGAGAAGTACTTAGCACCCCCAAGACAATCCATCAAGTCTTCTATCCAAGGAATATGAAATATATATCTAATTGTGATCCTATTTATTGCCCTAGAATCGGTACAAATCCTCCACTTCCCTCCCTTTTTAGGTACAAAAACCACTGGAACAACACATGGGATTATACTCTTTTTGATTAGGACTTGATCCAATAATTCTTGTACTTTCCTTGTAATCGCCTTGTTTTGTTCTAGTGTCATTTTGTGAGAAAAATTTTTAGGCAATGATACCCCTGGCACAAAATCAATCTGATGGCTAATAGTTCTTTGTGGAGGTAGGGTGGCTGGTTTTCCATCACAAATGATGTCCTTGAATTGGTCTTAAAATTGTCTAATCTCTGGAGGCATAAGTGCTTGTTTATATGTCTCTTCTTCTTTAGGTTTCACAATGATAGCATAGAAAATCTCTTCTTCCTTCTTCATTTCATTTAGGAATTCTTTTCCACTCAAGAGGATTGTGTTAGAGTCAAAAGTTTTCACTGTTTCCTCTTCTATGAGGGAATGTATTTTATAGGTGACTCCATTCTTCTTGAATGTGTACTTATTCTCCTTGCCATGGTGGATTACTTCTTTGTCATACTGCCATGGACTTCCTAGCAATAGATGGCAGTCATCCATAGGTAAGACATCATAGAGTATCTTGTCTTGGTACTCTCATATGGTAAACTTAACCCACAATTTCTCATTAACTACTATATTATTCCCTTTGTTTAACCAAGTCACCTTGTATGGATATGCATGGGGTATTTTTCTAAGTTTCAACTTCTACGCTGCCTCCTTAGATTTATATTGTCTATTAATCGTCAGTACATGATGACTCTACACACCTTACCAATTATATTACAATTTATCCAAAAGAGTGCTCTTCTCTATATGTGCTCTTCTTTACCAGGCTCTTTAATCAAAATTATCCTAACCATGAGAGTCTCACCTTTCTTTGAGTTAAGAGTTACCTCTGAATGCTTCACATGACTATCCTCTTCTTGAACATAGGCTATCTTCTCCTCACCTTGTATGGATGATGATTTGTCTAGACATCTATAGGAAGGGTGTCCCATTTGTCCACAATTGTAGCAATTCATACTAGAAAAATGTTAACCTCTTCTAGTGCCACCATATCTACCTCTTCCTCCACTATTAAAACTTCTACCTCTACCATAGTTACCTCTATTACTTGACTCATTCATTTATTCAATCAATTTGGAATCTCCTTGACTTCTATGCTCTATATTTCTTCCACTAGAGCCTCCCCTATGTCCTCCTCTAAATTATTTTCATCTTCCTCTGCCCCTAGAACTAGACTCTTGTTTCTTTTTTCTCCTTTCCTCCACCTTGAGGGCCATTTGAACACAACCATGGACAATAGTAAGGGTAAAGAGGCTCGGTTCTTCTTGGATTCTCCATCTAATTCAATTTATAAATATTTCCACTCTAATTCTTTCATCTTCATGTACCTTGGACCAAAGACACAACTTTACGAACTCCTCTATATAAGAGGCAATAGCCGTGTCCTTCTACCTGAGATTTTGTCTCTTTTTGTGTAGTTGAATTTCATAGTGATCTGGTAGATAGATTTCTTTTATTTTAGTCACCACAACCTTCCAATTCACTAGAGGCTTCTTCCCTTCTCTTTCTCTTTCTTATTATCGAAACTTCCACCAAGTTAGGTCTTGTCCCCTCAACCTAGATTTTCCTATCTTCACCTTTTGGGATTCTATGATCCCATCACACTCGAAGTGATTCTCCATACCTTCTATCCACTCCATTACTAATTATTCATCCATTCTACTAGTAAAAATAGGGATACCTTCAAGTGCTTTTCCACTCAATTATTTGAGGGATTTGAGGAAAGGTTCTTCTGGTAATGGAGGGTCAGTTTCTAGTTCTACATCCTCTTCTCTCAGTATCATTCCTTTCCCTTATCATCCTCCAACTGTTCTTTAACTTTATCAATTGTCTCTGCAACTTCTTCTAATTTTTTATTCACTACCTTCGGGGATTACTCTAGAAGTCTATTCTTATCTTGTTTTTTTTTCAAGTCCCTTGCTATCTCTTCATTTGTCACCATGATTCTTTCACCTACTGATTCACTCATATTTGACATGCACTGCACTATTTCCAAGACTTTCTATGGCTCTAATACCACTTTGATTGGGAGATCCAATGACTTGATCTATTTATCTCTTCTCAAGGATATTTCTTATCCTTCTTAGGATTCTTTTTCTTTACCCTAACAAAAGGACACTCTCTTCAATTCCTCTTCTTCAAAAGATCTCACCTATCAACTTCAAAACCCAACTTCTCCTCTCAAGACTTGGTAGGTATTCATAGTCCTTCTAACTCAATAAAACCTCCAAATCATTCATAGGCATGTAAATAGGTTCTTGGGATTTTCCTCTACTCATTTCAATGACTCTTGGTGTCCTTCCACCAAATATTTCATTGGTTTCTTCATCGATTTGTTGGTTCCTATAATTTAGGCTATGTAAACTTTTGTCCCAATTAGGCCACCAAAAACTGGTAATCTTGGAATTACTCCCAATTTACCTTAACAAGCCACCAAATCAACTTTGGATCCTTTAATCCCTCATACCAGGCTTTGATAATTTCTAGGTTTGGGCTACTCAAGATGTTTGTACAGTAGGTTTCCAAGAAAGGCCTATTTTTAACAGATTTTAGGGTCTCTAGACCATTTTGGACTTCAAGGGCTCAAAATGTGTGCAAATGAAACCATATTATTTCCTCCTCTTGAGAATAGAGGCTTGAAATATTCCTCTACACTCCTCAATCCAATATTAGCACAAACCAATCCACTGTCATCATCTTTAACCCTATGCAAATCTTCAAGCTTCTAGTCGGATAGCTCTGGACCCACCTAGGGATCGCTTGTAAAAATATCTCCCACACTCAAATAAAAACTAAAACACATATATAAAAATTATTTTGAGTTTTCTTAATTCCAGATGGCCATGGTGTTCCAACCAGAGGAAATCAAGAAGCAACCATTTTTATACAATCCACTCTTGATAAGACAATGAGCCTGAGAAATAAAAAGGAATTTACAAACTGCTATCAAAATGTAATTTTTTAAAAATAATGATACACAAATGAACTAAATAAAAATAACTATAAGAACATGCAATAATAGTGCACCATTCAATCCTTTTTTGTGTGGGTTATGGCTCTAAGGCTTGACTGTGTTGTAAAAACCAGACAATTTTTTTTTTCCTTCAAAAGAGTTCATACACAATAATGTCCAACCCTGAATTTAGGGTTCATTAATGCTTATATATTCCTCTCTCATGTGCTCAGACCCTAGGTTCAGCCTTTGACCTCATTTATGGCCATTTGAAATTTTTGAGGAAAGTTATCACAAGCAACTTGTGCAATTTTTGCAATTTTTCCATTTCATTGCTTCTAGCTTGCATAGTTCGATTAAGAATAAATCATAATTGATCAAAAATAATGTATAAACCTCATTTAACAACTTGACACTCACTTTGGATTCTTGGTCTATCCTTTGACTAACTTTGACCCTTCTAGCATTAAGGTAAAAATAGACTAACTAGGACTTTTGGACTAATGCAAACACTAAAAAAATAAACACACCTATTTACATGACACTCGCACACACATTGGGACTTTATCATAGTCCTTATTCTCCCATGGTTGGCTAGAACCACCTACAAGACAAAATTCTAAATGATTTTTACTAGGACCCTAAGGTGCTCCTACACCACTAAATCTAAAGTAAAATGCTAAATTGAAATGATATTACCTTAGGTTTGCTAATGGTAGTTATGCAATGCTCTTTGAGTATTACACCTTCAAGAAATTGAATGTAATAACATGATGTGACTAACCATCAAACTACATATCTAGTGACAATTGAATCTACTTATAATAATTTAAAATGATAAAGCTAGAAAAGCAAAATTTTATTGATTCAATCAAGATGCTTTCAATATGATTATTACATTGATTCACATTGACTATATAAAGACACAAATTCTACAAATAACTACATATGGGAATCTCAATTCTCAGTATTATAACATACCTAATTTATTATCTACTAACATAAACCTAAATTAATATAATACTCCAAAAATCCCCCCTTATTACATTAATCCAAATTAGAGTGGAACATTGCAAGGGTTTTGTACCCAACTCTTCTAGATACTTTGATGAAGCTCCTTCACCAATCCTCCTCACTCGCTCAAGAAACATCAAACTGAATGTAGGAGTGGATCTCATAACTATAGAACCTGATAGAATCTACACAACATGAGTGTTCCCACCTCCCATGGACAATGAGACACATTTACTCTAAAATTATATATCTCCCTTGAGAGTGTTTATTGCCTCCTAGAGCACTTCACTTGAGACTTCTTTCCTCCATAATTCCACATCTCCTCTGAGTGTGTTTAATGCCTCATCAATTTTTTTTGGAAACAATCTCTCCTTTGCTGCACAAATCATCACTGACATGCCTATGCATGAGACACATTTCCTCTGGATGTCCAATTATCTTCTGATGTGTGTGTAATTCCTCCTCAATTTCTTGAAAAATCATTAACCCAATTTTCCCCCACCCCTTGAAGGGACAACCATGATTCCAAGACCCCTCTTTTCTTTAGGGACAAATATGACAAGCCATAACTTTTGAAAAACACAAATAGGGTGTTTCTCATGCAATAAATCATCCTTGACCAAGAATCTATCTCGAGATGATAGAAAACCCCCTGCCCCTCTTTCCTCTAGCCTCCAATAAGACCCTACTTAGTTTCTAAGGAATATTATCTTTATTAATTATATCAGAATATGATGATTTATAGAGGTCCTTATCAATATTTTCTTATCACTTCAATACATAGAATTTTAAAAATCATTAATTCAAAATACCAAACCCCAACCCACCAAATGTATACCTTATAAACTCCACTTCTTTGAATTACTAACCAATATTAGTGAATCCTTTCTAATATCCAATAATTTTTCAAATATTTTTAACATACCCTACCAAAAAACATTCCTTTATTCCAACAAACAAATTGTTGAACAATGAAAATAAATAATTCATGTTATTTATTCAATTTCAAGTTCTTCACAGCACATTTTCACCTTATTGTACATTAACCCTTCCAATGCATGGTAAGATAATAAACATAGTAACCATAATATCTTAAAGATACAATGGGCACTAATAACCCTGAAGATAAGATGGATTGATTAATAATTAAATATGATCTAGAAAACCATTGTCCATAATAGAGTCATTAACCATATGTGGAAACAACCCATGGTTACTCTATGTTGATACATTTTTATGGCAACTTCAACATTCCAATAGAATCACACATGATTTCATTATGATGGCTCACACATATCTATTGAAAAATGATAGAATGACCTTAAAGATGTTTTTGATTCCTTACTCTCTAGATAAAAATGACACAAAAATTACCTCAACATTCTACTTAAATTGCTTAAATGTTCAGACAGGATGAAAACCAAACAAATGTTCAGATCATATTTAAGGTCAAAATTCTGAATGACCTATGATCCCAAAAATGTATCTAGCCACAAGAATAGCAACCTAAGGAACCCAAATACTCAAATTAATGACCATTATTTCTCCTTATAGTTTAAAAATGGTATTTCATGGGAAGATAGGTGACCATTTCCAATTTTATTTTTGTGCCATTGTTGACACTGTACTTGTTGCAACTCTAATCCATCACCAAATCATTCCTCCTAAAAATATCAATGAGCCATTAATCACCAATATATTGTAGAAGGATATGATACCAAATAAAAGTGATGAAATAGAAAACAAAACTTCATTGATTCAATCAAGATGCTTTCAAGAAGATTATTACATTAATTGACAATAGCTATATTTAAAGCCAGAAATTCTGCAAATAACTACCTATGAGAATGTAACTTCCCATTATTATAACATACCTAATTTATTATCTTGTAACCTAAACCTAAACTAATAAAATACTCCAACAATAATAGCATAAAAATATCTTCTTCATATCTTTAAATATTCATTGTTTGACAAGAATGGTAATGTGTGAAACTTGGTGTGATTAGAAAACTATTTATTTTTTTCACACCAAGGTATATGATCCTTTTTGAGAGCATATAAGGAATGACATAGATATAGAAAAAGGGAGGATCCATAAACAAATCTTAGAGGCTTATCCATGTATATTTCCTCATGAATATCACTATACACAAATGTGCTCTTCACATCTATATGGAAAATAGTCCAATTACAAGGGAAAATATCTAAATGTAGTTTATAAATAATAAAAAATAATCAGTAATAAGACATGTCTTGTATCACTCAATATAATTGTCAACTACATGCTTGGTGTGGTACACCCACTTGAAAAAAACCATTTTCCTCCATGAAGGAAGAAAAACTATATCCCATATGTGATTCTTCATTAATGAAGATCACTTATCATTTTAAACATATATTACTTTAGAATACCTCAAACCTCTAAATCCTCTTGCATAGTATTATTGGCCTACCTTGAAAAGACATGAGTGGTAAGAGATGGAAAAGGATGTGTGGGAGGTGAAGTTGTAGAACAACCATGGTGCAGGAACGCATAGGTAAGGCTAGATGGTAACCTAGGGCTCCTAGTTGTATTTTGGATTCTAGTGGTCTTAGCCAAGCCATTAGTGAAATAATAGGACTAAATAGGTCCTAAGGTGTGTTGATTTGGTTAGAAGACCAAACTAGATCATTTGATGTCTAGGAAGTAATGGTTTGTCCAATTTAGGTGTGTTCCAAGAATGGTGCAACTATGAATTTTATGCTTTTTAGAGTCTAGGAGAGCTATTTTGGAGTCTAGGAGAGCTATTTTGAGGTCTAATAGGCATAAGAGTGCATTTTGTTAAGTTTCATAATGTGTTGACCACATTTGAGTGCAAGAATCAAAAAGTTGTAAAAGTTGTCATTGACAACATTTCTTGCAATCATGCATTTTTGAGAATTTGGTTGTATAACTATCATAAATAGTTGGAATGGTGTCATGGTCAACTATATAAGGCCACCCTTGACCATTGTGTGGGGTTGGATGAAGTTTTGAAAGTAAGTGTATGGACTGGACAAATGAAAGTTTGGTTACAGTTGTGTATTTTGTTGACATTTAGGTTTTAATGGGTTGAATTCTATACTCTGACTTGTGAATGAGGAAGCTTATGTAATTACTTTATTTTGTGTGTGATTAGTTAGATTTCTTGGTTTCATTTCATTATTTTTGTAAATTATTTTTTTCAGTGCATTGTCGCTAGTCTGAACCAAACAATTTTTGTAAATGGGGTCATAGCTCATCATCCCATTGTGGAATTTTTACGGGCTCTTGGGATGGGGGATGTGACTCCTTGTACCATATGTGTGGAGAGGGTTGGGCCCTATAAGACTTGTTTTCTATTTTTTTAGTGATACCCTAGGTGAGCCAGGGATGCATGGATAGCGATCATAGTGAGATGTAGAGGCAACGTGAGTGATTGAAAGCATTGGTTGCTTCAATTAGAGAATATAGGGAGGAGGATATTAGTGTGAAGAATCTCCATGTGAAAGGAGAAGCTTCGAGGAGGAGTTCTTTGTACTTAAAGAGATAACCCTTGTGACTAGTCTCAGAATTCAGTGACACCCTTGTTTTTAGGAATGATTATAAAAACCCAATGTATGGATAGTTTAGGGAAGCAAAACCTAATAAATACTAAATTTTTTCCAAAAGGGTATTAGGATATGGACTCTTATTTTCATCTTGTTAATAAAATTTTCAGGTTATATACAAAAAGGTGCCTAATTAGGCATAATGCTTGTAGCCCTATTTTAGTGAGTTTGGAGCAAGTTATTGAACTTGTTTAGGGTTTCATTGAAATTTATGTTTTTAGGAATTGTGTTGGATGCAATTTTATTTTTTTGGCCCTTCCTCTCCATTGGTGAACAATGATAACCTTATTTGATCACTTAGTTTGGAAGATGCAAGAAGATAATCATGGAGCATATAGATTATTGAGTTGATTTCCTAGATGGTGTTTACAAGTTGAATAGGTGAAGGATTTGAGAAGACAATCCTTGGGAAATTAGGGTTAGTTAAGAACCCTAATAGGGTAGAGAAGAGGCATATAGAGGACCCTAGGAAAAGATAGCGTTGTGAGAAAGATTTGTCTTTACATCAGATTGGTATCAAATCCATTTAAAGATTTGGGAGTTGGTGTATGTGTCTATATACTGGTGAATCAATAGGGGAGATCAGTATGGTGACTAATGCAGAGTTAGCTAAGGAAATGGGATAGAAAAAGGAGAATAAAAGACTCCTTGAAGAGGCCCTATATGAAATGAGAATAAATCTACAATAAGTAGTTGATGCCAAAGATAAAGGAAAACAAGGTGAAAAAAGTTAGAGGCAAAAAGATTGATGAGGAAGATATCATCCCTAAACTAGACCCTCCTTTGAATGATTAACAATTATTGAAAGCCATAAAAGCATTAGGAGGAAAGGTATTAGAAGGAGTGCCACTATTTAGTGGAAAAATTGATATAGAAGAAGTGATGGAGTGGATTGAGGGGATGGAAATTTTTTTTGAATATGAAGGTGTTATAGAGGCACAAAAACTAAAATTTGCAAAGTCAAGGCTTAGAGGATCAACATTGACATGGTGGAAGTATCTAAAAGATGAAAGAGTTAGAATGGGTGAACAACCTATAGCTAACTCAAAATCCATGGTGACTAAGGTAAAGGAGAACTATCTACCATAAGTCTATGAAATACAACTTCATAGAAAGAAAAAAGGTTTGAAGCAAAATGACCTGGATGTGGCCTATTATACAAAGGAATTCCAGAAGTTATGTCTTAGATCCAAGATTCAAGAAGATGAACCTATCAAGGTAGCTAGATACTTGGGTGGTTTAAAATGGAACATCCAAGAGGAGATACGTTTGTGGACTCCAACCACTATTCAGAAGTGCCACCAATTATCTCTTAAGGTGGAAGAGAGGAAAAAGAAGAAATGAGACTCTAATCTTAGAGGTAGAGGAAGAGGTAGAGATAAAGAGGGTCATAGAAGTGGTTATCAAGGTAGAGGTAATGAAAAAAGAAACAAAGGAGAGTCCATATTGATAGAGAATGGTAATGAAACTACTCCAAGAGGGGGTTATACAAGAGGAAGAAGTACTCAAGGAGGATCTAGTAAAGGAATGGGTTCAGGTAGAATCAACTCATACTTTGCAAGTATGAAATGTTACAACTGTGGTTAATTGGGTCACCCTACCTATAGGTGCTCGGATAAGCCCACTTCTAATAATAATAGAAAGAGGATTGCATATTCTCAAGAGGAAAAAACAAGTGTCAAATCACCATAGGTTGATCAAATTAAGTCAGAGATGGGATAAATATTGATGTTCAGAAGAGATCTGATTACAAAACTAGTTAAGGATGAGCCCAAGCATAGGAGAGCATTGTTTAGGATTAGATGTAAAATCCATGGTAAATTCTGCAAAGTGATTATGGATTCAAGCTCCACAGACAATATTATATTAGAGGAGGTTGTAAACAAACTAAAATTGACAAAGATACCTCTTGCCAATCCATATAAGGTGACATGGTTGAACAAGGGCTAGAGTGTGTTGGTGAATGAGAAAACTTGGGTGTAGTTTTCCATTGCAGGATATAAATATAAGTTACTATGTGATGTGTTGCCTATGAATGCATTTCATCTAATCCTAGGAAGTCCATGGAAATTTGATAGAGGATAAGTGTATGATGGGAAGGAGAACTCCATATCCTTCAAGAAACGTCACATAATTTTCAAAATATAGTCCTTGTTGGAAGAAGATGAACCATAACCTAAGACTCCTAGTATCTTGTTGAGTAGTATAAAGGAGTTCATAAATTCCCTTAGAGATGAATGGAGTGAAGGCTATGCTATTTTATTAAGCCCAAGGAGGAAGAGAAGCATAAACAAGAGCCTTTTCCATTAGCAGTCCAAGATTTTCTTGAGATGTATAAAGACATAGTCAATGATGGGACTCCTACAACTTTATCTCCTAGAAGACTGATAAGTCATCAGATTCACTTTGTACCTGGTGCATCATTGCCACATAAGGAAGCATACAAGGTTACTCTAGACCAAAACCTAGAGGTGGCTAGATTAGTGTAGGATTTGTTAGACCAAGCAATAATCAAGAAGAGTATCAACCCATGTGTCGTACCAGTTTTCTTAGCATCCAAGAAAGGTGGTAAGTGGAGACTCTGTACTGATTCTAGGGCTATTAATAGAATCACAATTAGATACAGATTTCCAATTCTTAGAATAGAAGATTTGATGGACTATCTTGGGGGGGAAAATTACTTCACTAAATATGACTTGAAAAGTGGGTACCACCAGATTAGGATCAAAGAGGGGGATGAGTGGAAGACAACTTTTAAGACTGTTGATGGGTTGTATGAGTGGAGAGTTATGCCATTTGACCTCTCAAATTCCCCTACCACATTAATGAGGCTCATGGATGAAGTGCTTAAGGACTTCACAGGGATATTTGTGGTAGTATATGTAGATGATATACTTAATCTTTAGTAAGTATATGTAGCTGATATACCTTGAGAAATATGGGTTCTTCAATCAAGAACTTGTGTATTTGGAATTTGTTGTATCCCAAGGGTCATTAAAGAAGGACCCAAGTAAGGTGGAGGCTATTTTGAATTGGCCCACACCAACCAAAAGGATAGAAGTAAGGATCTTCAATGGGTTAGCTCAATTTTATAGAAAGTTTATAAGGGATTTTAGTGGAATTTGTGCACCAATGCTAGACACCATTAAGGGTGGTCTAAAGACTATGTTCAGATGGACTTCTGGAGTAGAGAAAGCATTTGAATTGTTGAAGAAGCAAGTAGAAACACAACCTATCCTTAGACTCCCTATTTTTGATCAACTATTTACTTTGGAGTGTAATGCAAGTGGGATGGCAGTAGGGGGTGTGTTAAGCCAAAAAGGTAGGCAATAAATCTTCTTCATTGAAAAGCTAAATGAAGCCAAGAAGAAATATTCTTCTTGTGATTTGGAACTATATGCTTTGGTTGAGTCTCTTAGGAAGTGGAGACATTACTTGTTACCTAAAGAATGTGTAGTGTTTACTGATAATGAGGCCTTGAGCTATATAAACACATAAGAGAAGCTCAGTAAGATACATTTGAAGTGATGGAATACCTTCAAGAATTTAGATTCATAATAAAGCACAAGAAGGGACAATTGAACAAGGTTGCAGATGCCTTGAGTAGGAGGTTGATAACCATTCAGGAAGTTCAGTTGAAGGGCATCAGGATAGAGAGTTTCAAAGACCTCTATAGATAAGATAAAGACTTTGGTGAAGTTTATAAGGTATGCTCCGAATTTCAGAATCACTTTCATAGTAAATTTCTTGATTTTACCTTGCAGAGTGGATTGTTGTTTAAGGGGAACCAATTGTGTGTCCCTAAAGGTTATATGAGAGAGAACATCATTAAATAAAAGCATAATGGAAGCTTGAGTGGCCATTTTGGTGTGAAAAAAACCTTAGAGTTAGTTCAAAGGTTTTTCCCTTGTCCAAAGTTGGCGAGAGATGTAACCAAGTATGTTGATTAGTGTGTGGTGCACATTAAAGAAAAAGGAGGAGCTAGAAATGCAAGTTTGTATCAACCTTTTACAATCCCTAACAAACCATGGGAGTGTGTTAGGATGGATTTCATTGTAGGGTTACCTAAGACCAAGCGTGGCCATGATAGTATCTATGTCGTGGTAGACAGGTTTAGTAAGATGGGTCATTTTATACCTTGTAGGATGACACATGATGCCAGCAACATTGCACACTTCTCTAAGGAGATTGTACAAATCCATGGACTACCCCTAAGAATTGTATCAGATAGGGATGTTAAGTTCATGATCCATTTGTTGAAAACACTGTGGAGTAGGTTGGGTACTAACTTGTTATTTTCTTCAGCTTACCACCCTCAGACTGATGGCCAAATTGTGGTGGTTATTAGAGTGTTAGGTAACTTGTTAAGGTTCCTAACAAAGGAGTACATGTGTAGACATGGGATTTGTGTCATTCCCCAAGAAGAGTATGCATACAATGACATTGTTAATAGAACAACATGTAGAAGCCCATTTGAAGTTATTTATGGGATGCACCCATTGGGTGTATGTGAGCTTAGAGCCCTTGGAGCCATGGAGTATAGGAGTGGTCATGCTGAAGATTTAACTCAAACCATGAAGGAGATCCAAGAGCAGGTGAAGAAGACTATAATAGAGTATACTCAAAATTTGAAGGCCAAAGGAGATGAGAAGAGAAGAGATGTTAAATTTGAGATAGGTGATTATGTTATGGTACATCTAAATAATTCTAGGTTGCAGAAGGGGATGCCTACAAAACTACGGATGAAGAGAGTGGAACCCTACAAGATCTGAGCAAAGTATGGGGCTAATACCTATAAGGTGGATCTACCTACTAAATTTAGCATCTCACTTGTTTTCAATGTGGAAGACTTGATAAAGTTAAAATGACCTTTGACTGAGATAGATGTGAACGAAGAAGAGGTTGGCAAGGATGTAGAACTAGAGGCTTTACCTCCCAAGATGTAGATAGAAGAAGATAAGGTGTTGGATTCAAGGTTCAAGACTACTACTAGACATAAGGTTTACATGGAACACCTCATCAAGTGGAAGCACAAACCAGAGTTAGATGAAACATGGGTTTTAGATACAGATTTTAAGAAGATGGGCATTCCTAAAGAAATTGTGTCTAGAGGAGTGACATGAGTTTCCTTTGTGGGGGAGTATGGTTCAAGAGCACCTAAGTAAGTCTAGATGGTAACCTAGGGTTCCTAGTTATATTTTTTATTGTACTGGTCTTAACCAATCCCCTAGTGAAATAATAGGACTAGATAGGTCCTCAGGTGTGTTGATTTGGTTAGAAGACCAAACTAGATCATTTGATGACTAGGAAGTAATAATTTGTCCAATTAAGGTAAGTGTTCCAAGAATGGTGGAACCATGGATTTTATTCTTGTTAGAGTCTAGGTGAGATTTTTTTAGGTCTAATAGGCATAAGAGTGCATTTGGTTAAGTTTCATAATGTGTCGACCAAGTTTGAGTGCAAGAATCAAAAAGTTATAAAAGTTGTCATTGACAACATTGACAACATTTCTTGCAATTATGCATTTTCAAGAATTTGGTTTTATAAATGTCGAAAAGAGTTGGAATGGTACCATGGTCAACTATATAAGGCCTTGTCTGACCTATGTGTGGGGTTGGATGAAGTTTTGAAAGTAAATGTATGGACTGAGCAATTAAAAGTTTGGTTACAGTTGTGTATTTTGTTGACATTTAGGTTTTAATGGATTGAATTCTGCACTGTGAATTGTGCATGAGGAAGATTATGTAATTAATTGATTTTTTTTGTAATTATTTAGAGTTTATGGTTTCATTTCATTGTTTTTTTAAATTCTTTTTTTTAGTGCAATGTCGCTGGTCTAAACTAGACAGTTTGTAAATGGGGTCATAGCTCAACATCCCACTGTGGCATTTGTACAGACTCTTGGGATAGGTGAGGTTACTCATTTTACCATATGTGTGGAGAGGGTTGGGCCCTGGAATTCTTGTTTTATATCTTTTTAGTGATTCCCTAGGAGAGCTAGGGATGCATGGCTAGGGAACACAGTGAGTTGCAGAGGCAATGTGATTGATTGAAAGCATTATTTCTTCAATCAGAGAATGTGGGGAGGAGGATATGAGTGTGAAGAATATCCATGTGAAAGGATAATCTCTAAGGAGGATTTCTTTGTAGTGAAATAACTAACCCGTGTGATTGGTCTTAGAATTCTGTGACACCCTTATTTTTAGGCATGTTTATAGCAACCCATTGTACAGAGAGTTTTGGGAAGTAAAACCTAATAAATCCTAAAGTTTTTCCAAAAGGGTGTTAGGATCTAGACTCTTATTTTAATATTTTAAAGAATATTTTCAAGTTATATGCAAAAAGGTGCCTAATTAGGCTTAATGCTTGTAGCCCTATTTTAGTGAGTTTGGAGAAAGTTCTTGAACTTGTTTAGGGTTTAATTTAAATTTATGTTATTAGGCATTGTGTTATATGCAATTGCCTTGTTTTTACCCTTTCCTCTCCATTGGTGAACAGTGATAACCTTACTGGATCACTTAGTGTGGAAGATACAAGAAGACATTCATGGAGCATATAGATGGTTGTGTTGATTTCTTAGATGGTGTTGACAAGTTGAATAGGTGAAGGATATTAGAAGAGAATCCTTGGGAAATTAGGGTTAATTAAGAACCCTAATAGGCTAGAGAAGAGGTCTATAGAGGACCGTAGGAAAAGATAGGGTTGTTAGAAAGATTTGTCATTACATCAAACCATTTGAATTATCTCCCAAAAGAGAGGTATCCTCAAGAGAAAGGTTGAGTAAGTGGAAAAAAAAATGAGATATAAAATATGATTATGGAAAATATCCAAAAAATTGGGAATCTCTCATGGTAAGATCAACCAATTGATAAGCCATCACATATTCACAATAGACAATAGAAATGAATGGTTTACTCTTCTTATCCATTGTATAATTTGATCCATTCAATATTAATTCCTAATCCTCACAACAAAATAACATTTAGAAAGAAAAATCCTTCTTGATATTTGACCAATCCTTCTCTAGAGTGATATTTAGAAATACTTTGTGGAAAACACAAATTTGTTCACCTAACTGGAATAATTGATTACTTCATCCTTAAAGGATGGAGCCATAAACTAATATTAAAGCATATTTTTAGCCATCTCCTTGAGTGATTATTTTTTAAGTGGATGTACATTAAAAAAAACTATTATACTCGAGTATAAGTGATGACATGTAACTGATTGAATATTTGATAATGTTAAGTTGAAGATGATGCAAGACATTAAATCAGTTAATGGTTTGTATTTTCATTGATGTCAACTTTATATCATCTGTATGGTCATGTACATAATGCCAAAGACTTCAGAGAATCAATGGAACAAAGATTATGCTTTCAACAATGCATAAAAGTCAAGTATTCACTAAGTGACAGACAACACCGATAGAGTGCACACCATCGGTAAAGGCAAAGAAAAAGTCACAGTGATACCCAACGAGCAGAAGACAGAGTTGCCCATTGAAGAAAAATTGTAGGATGCTCGATGAGTTGAAAACAGAGTTGGCCGACGATAAAAATCCAATGATACCCGATGGACGGAGATCCCGAAGCTAACTGGAGTTACACTGACAGAACTGGCAGTTGTCACTAACGACTAACTACAGAATTGACCGACAAAATAGAGAGTTCAGAAAATGACAAAATATCTAGCTGGCAGATCTTAAAGATAGACTTAACTCATTGTTTTATTTTTTTTATTCGCCCAGAGTTAAGTAATTGATTTAAAGATGATTTATACAATTGTCAAGAAGATAAATATGAGATAAATCAGGAGTTAAAGCCGTAAATCAGATTGGCTGGATTTTTTTCACGCCAAGAATCAAGAATCAAGAATAAAGGAATATCATGTCTATATAAGAGAAAATCATAATTCATTTCTGTAATCACAAGCAATCACATACATGGAAGGGGAGTGAATAGAAAGAGGATGCTGAAGAGAAACTGATGAAGGATAAGTTCATATAGTCCTGATCAATCAAGCTGAAGGAGAGCTAAAGAATTATGCAGACACCGATGAACAATGAATCACATCATCATAGAGTAGAAAGTGTGGAGCATAAGGAATTGAATTGATACATTGATCAGAGAGGTATTTTACTTAAATAGATCTAAAAATCTCCAATTCAAGTTGCATTAGAAACAGGTCATAGTGTTTTAGTTTAACCATTGAAGCATCAAGTCTCTTAACAAAGCAGGACTTAACCATCTTCTATAATTGAGGTATATCCTAATAGATTGCCAAAAATTTTATCATGAAGATAGCATTGAGTGCTTGATACCGACACACAGTCTAAGAAGGAGGCTGATGCAGTTAGGTAGCACCAGATATGCTAGATACCTATTGTTCCCATAGAGGTTGATCAATATTAGTAGCATATACATGCCATAAATCAAGTGATAGAATCATATTAAAATCCTCTAACAAGGTCACACCTAACAATGTGTTTTTAATATTTAACAGGGTTGGCTCCTAACAGGGCTCACTTTAGAAGAGTGAAAATTTGGGGTACCGGTCCTAGTGGTTTTTCCCTTAATAGGGTTTCCACATTAAAATCCATGTGTTATGTGTGTATGGTTTATTACTTTATTGTTTTACATTTCACATATACATTTTTGGATTGATTGGTATACTCTCCATATTTACTGAATATCGATAAATAAGTTTTACTGCTTATAGGTTATCAAGGAGAATAAGGACAGCCAAGGTAAACTGAGAGACAGTTAATTATTATAAGTATTTCATGGCATGCATCTTGTAGGGACTTAATAATCTGAGGTGTATTGATTGGTGGTTAAATTTTAAAGGATAATTTTTGAAGCCACTGATTCACCCTCCCCCCCTCTCAGTTATTACTAACATATAAGAAATTAAAAAATTATGATGAGTATCATGTTTATTGCAATAGTTCTAAATGACTAGTTTTCCCCCATTATTAGTGCAACATATCAAATATAAGACATTAATTCCTTCTCAATGACCACCCTAAATATATTGAAAGCAGTGAAGACGTCACTCTTGTACTAGAGAAATCACATCCATGTGCATCATGAGTAATCATGAGTGAGGATAAGTGTATACTTGTACTTTGAAAAGAACACCCATGTGCATCATGAGTAATCATGAATGAAGATAAGTACCTACTTGGATCAAAAAATGGAGTGGAATAGGAAATTGATTTCACTATGTAAAAACTCCACTAAGGTAGAAGTGTTGATATGAAAAGGGTCTTTTATCTAGGTAATTAATATTCTAAGTCCTATTTACACTTTTTACTCAAGGTTACTTAGGACCACACACATTTGATAGTTATCATGTCTCAAGTTATAAGATTAAGGAGGATGTCATATTATTATACAATCACATGTTCACCTTTTCCTATATAACCAATGGGTTTGTTTTGTACTCTTAACTCATTCCATTCATCTATCATTAACATCTTTTGATAGAAAACAATTATTCTTTCATAGCTTCTTTCTTGTTCTTTCGTTGAAGTTCATAGATATTAGGTGTTTCCATCTATAGTCAAATATTGCAATGTATAAATGATTGTATATTAGCTCTTAAAATGTATTCATGCTAGCTATAAACTCTTACAAAAATATTCATGCCACATTTTACTCAAGGAGTTTTCATGGGCTATGTGTGATGAACCAATATATGATTGAAAAGAGTGAAGCACTCATGATATGATTTTCCTAATACATACTTCAAATTTATATGGGTGTTTGGAATAATGGGTTTTAAAGTTAATCGTTTGGTTCATCAAAATTTTCTCATCCCTAAAGTTTTGACCTGGTTTAGTAATTGTAAAGGATTTCTCCTAAAATATTTTTTTGTGTAACAAGTTGTAGTATATAGTATTTTTTTGTTTAAATGACATTTGAGATTCTTCTTTATTCATTTAAATAAATTATGAATTACAAAATTTAACAATTTATGTGAATGAGGCATTGGAGTTCTATTAAAAAATGTTCTTCATCTTTCATATACAATTTTATTGAACGCAAAAACATATTTATCTAAGAACTAAAAAAAATTAAATTGTGAGATAGTTGGACAAATGAATCTATGTATTTTATAGTAATGTAATGTTCCATTCTAGAATATTTCTTATTTTCTTTAATATGATAATCATATCTAACATAATAATTACAATATTAATCATAAATATTTATTTATTCAAAATTTGTAATCTTGTTAATATAATTTCAATTGAAGACTAACACTTATCCTTTGAGAATTGCAATGATTTCCTTAACTCAATAATGACAATTACAAGTTTTGATCCTTAATTATATAATCATGAAATATTCATCCTTAGATTCGTTGAATACTTAATTTATCCTTTAAAAATAAAATAGATATCCTTTCTCCTTTCCTTGTTTGGGTCTCCTTAAATATATTATTTCTTTAATAATCATAACTCTTTCAAAAGATTCTACCAATCTTTCAAATATCTCTAGACTGTTGTTTATTATTATTTTATTAAAATAGTAATTAATTATTTTATTAAAATATTAATTAATTATCTCCTCACCAAAGAATGAAGAAGTTGAGAAAACCCCCATATTTTATCCCCTTCACTAAATGACGCTTCTATGATTCAATACTTCTTAATCCACCAAATACACTAAAAAAATCATAGGATCCTGATAAAGACAAATCCAATTTTGTATCTTTAATATTTAGATAAGGATTAATATTATTCTAATTTTAGTGTGAGAATAATACAATTAGAGAGTAAAGCTTTTTTTAGATTTGATTGGGTGCAATATTTTTGCATCAACATTTCAAATCACAATCTGTGATCTATCATTACAATGAGAAGAGCTTGAGAAAACAAAAAGATGATGGATCATAGAGTGTGATTCAAAATGTTGATGCAAAAATATTGCACAAAATCAAATCCATAAAAAATTTTACTCTCTAAATGACAGATTGTGGAAATTTCTTCAGATTAAATAGTACAACTATTCATAAAGAAATGTAGATTAGTAAGGGTTTGGTGAATTTAAAGATAGCAGAGGATGGGTTGATCATTATTGTTTTTGTCACAATCTTTTGAATTGTGAAAAAAATGAAAATCGATTGTGAATCCATGATAAAATAAAGGGGGAGAAAAAGAAAATATATAAAGTTACTTTTACAAAGGCTCAAAGCGGGATTGATCCATGAATCACTCTTAAATTGGAGAATTTTATTCTTGAGAGATGGACTAGAAAATTCTTGTAACATGGTCATTCAATGGAAATTTTGTCCTTGAGGTCATTACATTATAGGTTAGTTGGATTTTCTTTGGTTTAGAGATTTGAAGTTTTTATCACCTTGCTTACTATATTGGTGTTTTGGTCATTCTATTCTATTCATGTTGAATTGCAAGTATATTTGGACATACATATGGAGAGTCAAATACATTGAGGAAGAATTAATGTCACCACATACATCATAACGAGGAGAGATCATTAACATCACAGTAGAACGATGCTCCAAGATCTTTTTAGATTGCCTCTATCAAGGCACTTTCAGTCAAGCTCAAATATTTTGCATATTTCCTCCTTGACTCCTTCAACTAAGTCTTCTGATTATTTGATAGGGCAGAAAATAGAGCTGGGTCAGTCACATCCACAAATACATTCATCAAAAGCTTACACAAGTCATTTGCAACCATGATGACCTTCATACTCTTTACCCAAACATGATAGTTTTGTCTATTGAAAGACAATGGTTTCTGCCAGCTCTTTCCTACATCTCTAGCCATGTCGCCTATGCAAGAAATTCAAACACCCAAAAAAAAAATTCCAAAAATCACAAGGATTGAGGGGAAATCAAGTCTAATACCATGTAAAGAATATAAACTCAATCTAAATTCCAGAAACTCACACAAAGATGCTCTGTTATAGCAATGAATTATTTCAAGAAATCCCAAAACAAGGTAGATCATAAACATAGAACAAAGATAGATAAATACAAATTCTTATTGTTTCTATTAATTTATAAATTACTTGTACAGCCAAAATAAACTTTCAGCCATCTGGGGCTACATACAAACTTCAAATACCTTCTCAAAACTCTTACAAGTTTATCTGAAGCAATCATTGCTTAACATAATAATCAATTTATAATTGCTATTACATAAACTTCTCTAATAAAATAGAGCATTTACAAAATACTAAAAACTTGTTGTTGCATTCTTCTTACATACATGTCTGTAGAAGAATAAAAACATTCTTCTCTTTATAAAGTAATTTTTGTCCAAAGACAAAATCAGATTTCAAAAAATCAGATTTGAACTTGTCTCTTAAAGTCCACAAGAAAACAAATCTGATTTGAACTTATCTCTGTTGCCCCATTTTTGTTCTGCATACCTTTAGAGAAAAATAGATGTTTAGTGCATAGTAATGGTCTTGAAAACATTGTGCAAGTCATGAGTCTAAGTCTAGTTATTCCCTTTAGGCTAGGGAAACCTTTATCAGATTTTCCCAAATCACCTTGTCTATTGTAAGTTATGGGTTTCTATCTGATATCATGTCACATTGGGTAGGATAAGCTCCCAAATCCGATAATGGTCACATTTTGGAGGTTTCTAACATTAATTTTATGTGATTTTGGAATATTTATCTTTGATACTTCATTTTGTCTCATCAACAAAAAATTGGTTTCAAGCTTCTCCCTGGTGAATAATCACCTGTAGAGTACGTTTTCCACATATGACATTTTCAAAAGTCTCAGCGGTCAGTGGAGTTTGAAAATAGATATTTTGGGGCTAGAAAGACTATTACACTCAAAAATAATCCCTGTGGGCCAAATGAAGGATCAAGTGATGAAGAATCTAAGATCAAATCTTATTAGCAGAAAAGCAAAAAGTAGCATCTCCGCTACTCCAACAGGCGGGTTTTAACTTGTAGGATGCATTTTCTGCTAGATTGTTATACAAAAGATTTATGAAGAAAAATCAATATGTGAGGAGACATAAGGCATAGAGAAAGCAAATAAAACCTTCATATATCATTTTATCATTGTAACAAGTTAAAATTCCTTCTTGGCAGATTTCTGAGTAGGGAGTCCTCCAACAATATTTCTCCACCCAAAGGGAAGTGGAAAAATAATTATCCGCTACCTTCAAAAAGTTACCGTTATACTTATCTAAAGTGAAAAGATGGTTCTGAATTGCCCAAAGAGGTAAATTAATTAATTCAAATAAAGTCATTTTACTTCATAATGGACTTTTTCATAAATGCTTAAGTCTTTTCACTCATGTGGCATGGGAAGTCGGTTGTATTGGTAAAAAGTTGGAAGTTATAAAATCAGTGAAGTATTGAGAACAAGAATTACCATCCGTTTTTCAAAATTTTTGAACTGAAACCCCTAGCGATAAGTTGTTTCTTACTTTCATATTCATGATATAGATTCCTGGTTCTTGATTCAAGTCTATCAAAATATGGCCACTATATTTATGGGATTTGATGGGATGAATGGTATCTCTTCCGAATGGAATAAAATCATAGATACTTCAATGATTTTCTTCGACATGCAGAGCTTTCATAGAAGATTGAATGCAAAAAGAATACATCCCATTACCAAGAAATTGAAGGAGAGTGGATTAGTCGAAGCTGTCAGCTTTCCTATTACGATTCAAGCTCTAGAGCTTGTTCGAGAATGCATAGCCTACTATAATTTGGAAACCAAGAAAATTATTTTTCCCGACAACATGGTGCTACTCTCTATTTATGGAGACTCTGTCCAGAACTCCCTTCGTATTCTAGAGTAGGATGAATACTTAGAGATAACATACAGTTGGGCAGTTAATGAGTATTGAGAAAAGAAGACTGTGTGGAAGAAGGAAATAATGAAGACATGGTTCCAAGAGTCGAGGAGCGCCAAGGGCAAGCTACCTAAAAAACTATACAGCCTGAACCTAAAGCCAAAAATTGTAGACATCCTGGTATTTCTTCATGGGATCAGAGGTGAGAGTGATGCACTAAATTTTGTTGAACATCATTTCTTCCTAGTTCAGGTGATTTTCTCCCAACATTATTTCATTGATTGGGCTCACATGGCTAGTGAAAATATTTCAAATGCCCTAAATAGAGATAATCATCAAAACAAGTTCTATATGTCCTCAGTTTTATTATATATCTTTGCTACAAATAAAAATTTTCCAGGACTTCCTAGGCTAGAATAATTCCCATAGGATGTTATGAGTTATGAATTCTTCCCCTGTTTGCAATTACATAATAGTTATACTGAATATCTCAAATTTAATGATGCATTGACAATGAGACTATGTAGGGAGTTACAAGGTTGCCTAGAAAGGATATTTTCTCTGGAAGCCATGAAATTCATCAACCAATTTGGAGCTTATTTATCCAATTTGTGAATTTCTCATATATCTGTCTTGCAAGATTAGACAATTTCCCCTTGAAGCTACCCAGGTTTTCTAATGACATGATCATGCTGGTTGAGGCAATGAGGAAAGTAGTCCAAGTGAACCTAATCTGTATAGGTGCTAGGAAGAAAGGCTATTATTTTCCAATGACTATTGGAGCCTATAGTTGTGTATCTCGGTCTGATGCAAAGAATGTTTTGAAAGCAATCTCAAAGAAGTTTCAATTTGAAACATATGATGTTCTAAGGCCCCAGTATGATCCTGTGAACTATGCCTGAGATTACATGCAAATGGGTTGCACCATTCATCACATCGATGACATAGAAGATTATTGGGCCAACTGCAAAGATGATCTAGAAAGTAGGGACCGATTCTATGCAAGATTAACTATTGAAAAAATCAAAAGGTTCAAAGTTAAGATCATAGTGGAAGGCATAGAAGATGATGGCCAGCATATGTATGATGATACATACATAGAGAAGATTAAGCCCCTTCCTATAAGATCTGAAACCATGCTAGGTCAAGCCATCGATGACTTGTAGACCTTGATGGGTGGGGTCTACAAAAGGATAGAGTAGTGGATCCAATGGACAAAAGGCAGAAGGATGAGGTTGAAAAAAGGAAGCGTCCTTCTCAAAAAACTCCTACAAAAGTGACCAGGAGTACTTCTACATTATCCTTAGAAACTATCCCGACTATAGCCAAGGACCTAGATCAACTAGTAGGTGGAGGTGATGAGCCTCCTGAAAAGATGATTCCATTGGAAAAGACATGCAGAGATGGCTTGCTTCCTGTCATTGGCTCAACAGAAGAAGCTTCTTCTCCAGACATGGCCAAGCCTATGATTGAGCCTGTAAAAAATATAGAAACAAAGAAACCTTTTAAAGTTATAACTTTTGGTACATAAGGTGACACCTCATTCCAAGATACTCCAAGGCGAGGATCCCCTATTATAGTAGAAGTGGGTGAAGATAGTTCCAGCACTCTTCCCACAGAATCAGATGAAGAGGTTGCAAAGCAACAGAAAGTTTCTCAAGTCACTAAATTGGTTTCCTCTTCTCCTACTTCACTAAATCCATTTTCTTCCAAACCTTAATCTACTCCTCCAGTCATCAAGAAGTTGTCCATAGAAGAATTGGTCTCTACCAACAAAGTTACTAGTGCAGAGTCTTGGATAGAGAACACTCTAGAACGTAAGAGGAAGAGGAAAGAATGAGCTCACAACAAGGATACTCTTTCATGGGCATTACAATTTAGTAGCACCATGAGCAAGGTGAAGAAAACAAAGACATTGTCTACATTAGGCCAAGATCTAGAAACATGGCACTTCACCATGGAGGTAGTGAAGCCCACAAAAGAAGGCAAGATCGAGGATTTAACCACCTATGATTTTGAGCTATAGTCATTTTATATGGGATTGGCTCATCGTGATACTAAAGTGGATTGGTGGAAATCCACTAATATTGTAATTGAAGAAGAGCTTGAGGAGCTCAAGACTACTAAAGTCCAACTTAAAGTAGAAGTCACTGAACTAACTAAATTTATTAGGCAGCTAGTTACTCTAGTTGCAAGCATTCCTAGTGCCCAAACCACTTTTGACCCCAATGCTATAGAGAATCAAGCCATCATAGTAAAGTTGCAAGAATATAGACACTTTGGACAGATTGGTAAAAGATGGATCGAGAGGCTAAAATTTGAAGGGCTTGTATTTATTAAGTAGCTGGGTGATACTCTCTTAAAGTTGGAGAAGGAGAGAAATAACATTGATAAGAATTTATAGACTCTCACATCAGAAAGGGTGAAGTGTCAAGAATACATAGTAATGCTGCATGTAGTAGTCAAAATTAAGACTAAAGAGGCGATAAAGGCCAAGATCTTGTAGTAAGGAGATAAGCCTTTAATTGAATGGCTCCAAAGCCTAGAATTTAAGACTGAGATGATCACCCAAGTCGAAGGAGGGTTGCAATAGAAAGATGTCAAAATCAAAGAAGAATAGAACAAAGGCTTTAAACTCCTTCATGGTATTCACATGGAGTCATAGACAAGTGTTCAAGGAAAGGAAATGATTGGAGTGACTATCATGCAGAAGTCTTTCTTTGATTATATAAATAAATTGGTAAAACAGTCTTCATCTCACTTGGATAAGGTGCCGAAAATCCAACAGTTGAGTGGGTGCATCTATAAAGCCATGGAAGAGCTAAAATATTGAGTAGCTGTGGTTAAGAGTGTGGCCAAAGATCATTCCCAATGGCTCATCAAATATACCAATGTCCATATCAATAGACATGAAGAGCTTATTTTGATCATCATAGTTGTCGCCGCCTATAGGGTGAATATAGATAAGGGGAAGAAAATAGAAGTATAAATATATTCTCTCTTATATTAAATTTTGATAGAGATTGTAATGGATAAACATTTTTTTATCATTTCTAGTTAGGGAAGTTGAACCCTTTCAGTTACCTTTTTTTGTAACTGTCAAACTTTGAAGATCTATATGTACTATTTTGAAAATCAATACAAGGGTTGGCTAAATTTTTGTGTGAAGCAATTTGTTTTTGCTGAGCCAAATTTGTTTATGTCTGAATGCCAATGTTTTAATTGTTCCATTTCATTTATCTTTCTATTAATTTGAATATTTCTTTAAATTGGATTTACAGTTCAAGATTAAACCGAGGTTTTGTATTATGATTTGATATAGTTAATTGAGGGGAATTTTGAGTGTCACCCATAGATTATGAGAAACGTCCTGATGAAATAGATTGGTTCATTTTCATTATGTTATCATTGATATTTTAGTTTCATGTTTGGATCTTCATTATCAGTTCCTGCATGACCAATCTTGGGATCTTATATGATTTACAAAGTCTTAAAGTTGGCTAGATATAAAAGCTAAACCTATTTTCCTAAACTAGTTCTTGTCTAGGCCTAGTTCAGATTACCTCTTCTGTTCTCAGGTTAAGAAAAAACCCCCATTAAATTAGGAAAGGATAAAATTGATTGAAGATTAATCACTTAAGGGAGCTGCATGTTCAAATTCAGAGGTAAATTAGTTATTCAGTTATATTTCCCAACTATTGTATTCAATTGTTTCTTTAATATTTGGGCATTTTAGAGTTGAAGTGAAAAAGAACAATCTATTTAGCAACATATTTTTGGCGACTTAGCTGGGGAGAAGAATAGCCACTAGATCAAAATAAATATCATGAGGAATGATGGTACTTCCCCATGAAAATTTGATTCCTGTGTTGCAACCAAATCTTGGATTCTAGGACGATCAAGAGGATATCATTTCCTCACTGAATACTTTTGCCTAAAGACACAGAAGAAATACTGAGCATTATAGAAATGATAGTCAGGTGCTTGAACAAGAAGAAGTGAGAGAAGAAGAACTTGAATGATCCATTCAAAGGAGGAATTTATGAAGAGAACAACACTAGGAAGAGTGTGAGGCTAGATTTCCAAATTAGTGGAAATCCTGGAGCCTAAAAAATTTCTTAGAAGTATAAGGAAAGAAGGTGGTATAGACCCAGCATTTGAGAGACTTCCAGTGATTGATTTTTCCCTTCTTAAAGTACCTCGTCAAAGAAAAATAAATACTAAGAGAAAAATTAGGCCTCCTTCACCTCCCAAACAATCATCCCTTTTATCTACCACCTATCAAGTTATAACCTTGCATGGAGTAGTTGTCCCTCCTATTGTAAACCTAACACCTTATTTACCTCAGGAAGTTAGGGCAATCCCTTGGGCCACCATAGTTGGTCCCCTACAGTTAGCATCATATAACCCACTTCCCTTAGGATCAAGGACAATTTTTCCCAAATTCTCCAGAGATGGGAAAGTATCTACAGATGAACACATTGTAGCTTTCTTTACAGCCATTAATATATTAGTAGTATGAGAGGAGGATGTTGCAGTCAGATTATTTGTTGAGACCCTTGTTGAGGGTGCAATAGATTGGTTTCATCATTTTCCTATCTCTTCTATTACAGATTGGGAGTCCATGAGAATGACCTTTGAAAGAAGGTTTAAAACTGTTGAAGATGAGCATGCTCTATTAACACAATTGAATTCTATCAAAAAAGAGCCTTCAATAATCATGAGAGATTTTTTGCTAAATTTAACAAGATAGTTAAATGTATCCCAATAGCTAATTAGCCTACTACAGGTAATTTGAAAACATTTTTTATAAGTGTTATGCCTCCTTATATCAAATATGATTTAAGAAGGACAAACCCAGCCAATTTGGATCTCGCCTAGAGGAATGTTGTAGAGTTAGAGGATCGCATGATCTCGGCAGGGAAATGGAAATGAGAGATACAAAATTGAGCTAGTACTAGCAACACCACATCATCAAATGAGATGATCTAGAAATTATCTAATGATTTTATTTCTTTCAAAAGACAATTTCCCAGATTTAACAATCCTTACCAGCAGAATTTTCAAGATTAGCCTAGAAGAAATGGTGATATGAGGATTACTAATTGAAAAAAATTACAATTGACTACTCCTCAACAAAGGCTAGCCATAGAAGCTCTTCACCAAAGGGGAAACATGTGTGCTTTTCACCTAAAAATAGATCATGATGGAGAAAGTTTCCCTGATGTAGCTTGTGCCTGGGGGATGCATCAAACAGATGAATGGAATGATGGAGTATCTGGAGCTGAATTAGATTCGTGCTCACATGGCGACTCTAAAAGCTTATTTTTTGAGTACATATTAGATTTAGAATGAGATGCGGCATGTTATGCTACTATAGATGGGACATCTTATCTAGTATTAACCCAGAATTAGAAAGATAAATCCCCCATTTCCACACCTCCACCAGGAGGTAATGAGGTTTCCACTTATTTCTTTAAAGATGCTAACCAAAGACTAAAAATTTTGCAACTGGGTAAGGAACAAAATTCTTTTGACATTATTCAATTCCGTAAAGATTCAAGAATTCAAATTTCTCCCATAGACTATCTTAAATCTAATCCTATAGAGTTGAAAAAATTAGTGGACTTTTGTAAAGGAGGGACCCAAGATTTAAATCAAAATTTCATAGCTTCAATAGAAGAAGAGTTTTTTTTGACAAGTCTATCTAGACAGGGAGAGTCATCAGGTTTGTCTACTTCCCCTGGGTGAAAGCCTGACCCTTTCTATGTGTCATTGTTTATAAATGGTTGCAAGTTGAGTAATTGTATAATAGACTTTGGTGCCTCAGACAATGTGATGCCATCAACTGTAGCTAAGGCTTTAGGTCTCACTATCACCAAAGCCCATGGTAGATGTTTCTCTATGGGTGCTAAAGAGGTTCCTTTGATTAGGCAAATCAAAGATGCCCAAGTGTCTTTAGCAGCATACCCCGAAAAGAGAATGTTGTTAACTATATTGGTTTTTGATATACCTGCTAGTTACGGTTTGTTCTTAAGAAGGAGTTTTTGCAGGGATCTAGGAGGAGAAATAAAGCTAGATTGGTCTCAAGCTTTGATCCCAATAGGAAACAAAAAGATAAAATTGGTTCCTAAAGAGAAAGAAAATTTCACAGTACTAAATTCTAATGACCCTAAAGCCCAAATTCTGTACCAAGAATTAGAGTTTGGTAACTACATATTATTCATAGATAATCATGATGAGGAAGTCAAACCTGGAGAAGTGAAAAATAAGCCTTCTACTAAAGAAATGTTGCCACAAATTTGGACTCTTCAGTTCGATGGTAGCTATGCATCATTAGGATCCGGTGTAGGCATAGTCTTAATATCTATAGATGAAGAATGTGAGCCCATGGCTTAAAAAATAAATTTTGGGAACACCAATAACACAACAGAGTATGAGGCCCTACTTCTAGGAATTATTGCTACAAAAGAGAGAGGTGTGAAAATCCTAAGAGCTCGAGGTGATGTCGAGTTAATTGTGCGCCAAGTTAAAAATAAATACTCTGTAAAGAATCATAGATTAAAAAATTATAGGAACAAGGCATGCGAAAAAATTGAGGCCTTAGACGCATTCTTTATTGAATCTTTGTCAAGAGAGTTGAATTCTAAGGTAGACTCCTTAGCAGTATCACACTCATTGCTCCTCCCTTATCCAGATTTCAAAGATAATAAATATCAAATAGAAGTGGTGTATAGACCATCTATACCTGACAATGTGGAAGATTGGCAGGTGTTTGAAGATGATAGGAATCTCCTTCTCTTTTTAGAGAGCAGCGATGATTTTCATAAGAATGCTCATGGTAGTCATAAAGGATATTTTTGTGACAATCATAGGAAAGATAAGTTGGGTATCATTCAACTGCAAGGTAATATTATCCCTCCTCATTTGGTTACACTTGAAAAACTTTTCAATAGGCCTGATACCTTTGTTAAAAAGAAGAGGATTGAGAGGGGTCCTACCACTGGAAAATATGAAGGAATAAACATTGGAAGTGAGAAAGACCCTAAGATGATCAACATTG
The DNA here is from genome assembly GCA_018584345.1 of Thuja plicata. Taxonomy (NCBI): domain Eukaryota; kingdom Viridiplantae; phylum Streptophyta; class Pinopsida; order Cupressales; family Cupressaceae; genus Thuja; species Thuja plicata. The sequence continues at coordinate 3,897,412 of MU224049.1, read as the reverse complement.
GGAAATTTTGTACTGAGGAAGAAAGGGAAGAAGCAAGAAAATTTTTCCTAGAATACTAGGATTTCTTCGCATGGAGTTATGAAGATTTAAAAAGCTTCATTTATGGAAAATTCAAACATCAAATTCCTCTAAAAGCTTACACTATTGGATTGAAAAAAAACAAATGAATTATAATCCCAAGGTTGCTGATTGCGATATTCAGGGAAGTTGATAAAATTATGAAAGCTAAGATCATATATCATATCCATCATTCAACCTGGGTAGCAAATATAGTGCCTGTGAGAAATAAAAGCAGGGAAATAAGAATCTGCATGGACTTTACAAACCTTAATCAGTCTTCCTTGAAAGATAATTATGTTCTTCCCAACATGGATCACATGTTGCAGACTATGGTTGGAGCTGAGATGATGTCCATGTTGGATGTCTTCTCAGGGTACAACTAGATAAAGGTGGAAAAAGCATATCAACACAAGACAACCTTCACTACTCCATGGGGTACTTTCGCTTATCATAGAATGCAATTTGGGTTAATCAACGCTGGGGATACCTTTTAGAGAGATATGGAACTTTCCTTTAGTGATATGAAAAATAAAATAATTGGTATGTATCTGGATGATCTTACGACGTTTTCTAGAAAAAGAATAGATCACATAAAGGATTTGAGGAGAGTGTTGCAAAGGTGTAGAGAAGATGAGATTTCTTTAAATCCCAAGAAGTTAGTCTTCTGTGTGACTGAAGAGAAATTACTGGGACAAATCATTTCTCTAGAAGGTATAAGAATCGATCCAAAAAGGGTTAGGTCAATCCAGCAACTGATCCTACTCATAAGCAAGACTAGAGTAAAATCATTCTTTGGTCAGGTAAATTTTCTCAGAAGGTTTGTCCCAGATTTTTCAGCAATTACTAAATGTATAGTGGATATGATGAAAGGGAATGTGAATTTTAAATGGAATGACCCTGACAAACAAGCCTTCAAAAATATTAAGAACACCATAGACAATGCTCCAGTGTTGTGTCACCCAAATTACAAGAAATATTTCATAATTTATTGTTACTCCTCTGAGCATTCTTTGTCAGCTATTCTCATGCAATAAAATGAGGAAGGGGTTCAAGCCCCTATCGCCTTTATGAGAAGACCTCTGAAAGATCATGAGTTGAAATAATCTTAGACTGAGAAACATGCTTTCTCAGTAGTGAAGGCTTTAAAGAATTTTTTATTCTATATTTTACACTCTCATTCCCTTGTATATGTGTCTGACATCACAGTAAAAAGTGTATTTAATCAATAAGACATGGGATGTAATAACAGAGGAGCATGGGTGGCTAAGACATAGGAATATGACATAGAAATTAAACCCACCAAGTTGGTCAGAGGAAATGCACTATGCAAAGAAATAGCAGAAAACCAAGTGGATGAAGATCCTGAAGCGACACAATTGGTTTTAGCAGTAAGTATGCAAGACCCCTGGTTCAAAAATATTCTATATTTTCTAGTGTATGGTGAGTGCCTCGAAGGGTTGACTCTGAAACAAAGAAGAGATTTAAATCTGAAATCCTATAAATATTTTATTTGGGAGGATAGGTTGTATAAGAGGTCGATAGATGGGACTTTCCTCTAGTGTGTACACAATCAACAACAGGAAAAATTGTTGAAGGTGTTCCATGTCGAAGCTTGTCGGGGACACTTCTCTTCATTGGTTACTATGTTAAAAATATTGAAACAGTGCTATTATTGGCCGAGAATGTTTAAGAATGCATATCATTGGGTAGCATGATGTGAGAAGTGCAAAATGTTTACTGGAAAACCACATCCAGCAGCTCTTCCCCTTAGACCAGTGGTCATTGAAGATCCCTTCCAGCACTGGGGTCTTGAATTTATTGGCCCTATAAACCCCACATCTAGTGCGGGTCACACCTATATAATCACTACAACAGATTAATTCATGAAATGGGTGGAGGCGAAAGCAACTAAGAGAACTACTTCCGAAGTAGTATGTGAGTTTATTAAAGAAAACATCATGGTAAGGTTTGGTGTACCTATCAAGTTAGTAATGGATAATGCCATATATTTTTCTTCTTGGAAAATTATTGAATTTTGTTTTAAGTATGGCATTATGATTAGTCATTCATCTGACTATTTCCCACAAGGAAATGGTAAGGATGAATTCAACAACAAGAACTTGGTAAACATTATGAAAAAGCTCATGGCAGATAGTCAGAGAACTTGGCATAAGAAAATCCATAAAGCACTCTAGGCAGATGGGGTGACCCCCAAAAGAGTTATTGGAATTTCCCCCTTTGAACTAGTCTATGGAATTGAGGCCAATCTTCCATTGTCGTTGGAATTAGCAACTTGCAAATTGAGGATAGAAGTAGAAGATAACATATATGAAGATGGTTTATAAAAAATAATCCTATATTTAAAAAATATTGAAGAGGAAAGAGAGAAAATGATAGATCACATCATACAACATCAAATGCGTGTGAAGAATTTGTTTGACAAAAAGAGTAGACCTCAGATATTTATGGAAGGAGATATGGTCCTGCTATGGAACAAACATAGGGCACCTAAATGTATGCATGGAAAATTTGAGACACTGTGGAAAGGGCCTTTCAAGATCCATCAGGCATTTGAGAAGAATTCTTTTAAGTTGACTTATCCAGATGGTGAGGCACTTCCCATGACATCCAATGGTCAGGACTTAAAGCTATACCAGATCTGAATCTAAAACAGCTAACCCCTATATTGTACAATAGTTACGTTTAGTTCATGTTTTTGTTTTCCTTATTTAGGTTTCCTTTCCTTACTTCCTTTCTGTGTTTTTCCTTATTTTTTTCATGAGCCACCCTTTTATTGACCTGTGCAAAACCAGAGACTTGAGTTCCTTTCTTGGACATGTGAATGTCCAAGTCCCCAGACAGAGCTAGTTGTTTCCCCATTTTTGTTCTACATATCTTTAGATAAAAATGGATGTTTAGTGCATATTAATGGTCTTGAAAACATTGTTCAAGTCATGAGTTTAAGTTTAGTAATTCCCTTTAGGCTAGGGAAAACTTTATCGGATTTTCCCAAATTGCATTCTCCCTTGTAAGATGGGAGTTTTTATCTGAGATCATGTCATATTGGGTAGGTTAAGCTCCCAAATATGATAAAGGTCACAATTTGGAGGTTTCTAACATTGATTTTATATGATTTTGGAATCTTTATCTTTGATACTTCATTTTGTCTCATCAGCGGAAAATTGGTTCTAAGCTTCTACCTGGCGGATAATCACCTGCAGAGTGCATTTTCCACAGATGACATTTTTAAAAGTCTCTGCGGTCATTGGAGTTTGAAAATAGATAATTTGGGGCTAGAAAGACTATTACACTCAAAACTAATCCCTATGGGGAAAATTAAGGATTAGGTGATGAATAATCTAAGATCAAATCTTATTAGTGGAAAAGCAAAAAGTAGCATCTCAGCTACTCCAACAGGCGGGTTTCAAATCGTAGGATGCATTTTCTGCCAGATTTTTATACGTGAGATTTATGAAGAAAAATCAATATGTGAGGAGACTTAAGGCATAGATAAAGTGGATAAAATCTTCATCTATAATTTTAGCATTATAACAAGTTAAAATTCCTTCTTGGCATATTTTTGAGTAGGGAGTGTTGCAACAATCTTTCTCTACCCAAAGGGAAGTGGAAAAGAAATTATCCAATACCTTCAGAAAGTTATTTTTATACTTATATAACGTGAAAAGGTGTTTCTTAATGACCCATAGAGGTAAAGTAATTAATGGAAATAAATTTGTTTGACTTCATAACATACTTTTTCATAAATGCTTAAGTCTTTTCATTCATGTGGCATGGGAAGTTGGCTGTTAACGGTAAAAAGTTGGAAGTTATAAAATTAGTGAAGTATTATGAACAATAATTACCATCTGTTTCTCAAATTGTTTGAACTGAAACCCCTATCGATAATTTTTTCCTTGCTTTCATATTCCTGAGATAGATTCCTTGTTCTTGATTCAATTCAATCAAAATATGGCCACTAGATTTATGGGATTTGATGTGATGAATGGTATCTCTTCCCAATGGTATTAAATTATGGATACTTCTCTGAGGTTATTGGACATGTAGAGTTTTCATAGGAGATTGAATGCAGAAAGAATACATCCCATTACTGAGAAACTAAAGGAGAGTGGACTAGTCAAAACTGCAGGCTTTCCTATTGTGATTCAAGCTCCAGAGCTTGTTCAAGAATGCATAGCCCACTATAATTCAGACACCAAGAAATTTTTTTTGTCTGATGACATGATGCTACTCTCTATTGATCGAGACTCCATCTAGAACTCCCTTCATGTTCCAGAGCATGCTAAATACTCAGAGATGAAATACATCTAGACAGTTACTGAGTATGGAGCAAAGAAGACTGTGTGGAAGAAGGAAATAATGAAGACATGGTTCCACGTGTCAAGCAATGCCAAGAGAAAGTTGCCTAAAACAATATATGACACAAACCTGAAGCTAGAAATTGTAGACATCCTGGTATTGCTTCACAGGATCAGAGGTGAGAGCGATGCACTAAATTTTGTTGAACACCATTTCTTCCTAGTTGAGGTGATTTTCCCCTAGCATAATTTCATTGATTGGGCTCACATGGTAAGTGAAAATATTTCAAATGCCCTAAATAGAGCTAAGCATCAGAACAAGTTCTATATGTCCTCAGTTTTATTATATATCTTAGCTACAATTCAAATTTGGCCAGGTCTTCCCAGGCTAGAAGAATTCCCAGAGGATGTTAAGAGTTACAAATTCTTCCCCTTTTTTCAATTACATAATACTTATACTCAATATCTCAAAGTTAATGATGCATTCACAATGAGACTATGCAGGGAGTTAAAAGGTTTCCTAGAAAGGATATTTTCTCCAGAAGCCATGGCATTCATCAGCCAATTTGGAGCTTATTTTATCCAATTTGTGAATTTCTCATATATCCATCTTGCAAGATTCGATGATTTCCCCTTGAAGCTTCCTAGGTATCTTGATGACATGATCGTGCTAGCTAAGGTGATGAGGCAAGAAATCCAAGTGAACCTGATTTATGTAAGTTCTAGGAAGAAAGGATATGATTTCCCAATGACTATTGGAGCCTATAGTTGTGCTTCTCAGTAGGATGCAAAGAATGTTTTGAAAGTATTCTCAAAGAAGTTTCGATTGGAAACATATGATGTTCTGAGGCCCCAGTATTACCTTTTGAACTATGTCTAGGATTACTTGCAAATGGGTCACATCATTCATCACATTGATGAAATATAAGATTATTGGGCCAACTACAAATATGATCTAGAAAGAAGGGACCAATTCTATGCAAGATTAAATATTGAAAAAATCAAAAGGTTCAAAGTTAAGATCACAGTGGAAGGCATAGAAGATGATGGCCAACATATGTATGATGATACATACATAGAGAAGATTAATCCCCTTCCTATAAGCTCTAAACCTATGCTATGTCAAGTCATTGATGACTTGTAGACCTTGATGGGTGGGATCTAAAAAAGGATAGAGCAGTGGATCCAATGGATAGAGGGAAGAAGGAAGAAGTCAGAAAGGAAGCCTCCTTATCAAAAAACTCCTACAAAAATGACTGGGAGTACTCCTGAATCATCGTCAACAACTATCTCGATCATATCCAAGGAGCTAGTGCAACCAATAGGAAGAGGTGATGAGCCTCCTAAAAATATGATTCCATTGGACAAAACATGAGGAGATGGCTTACCTCATTTCATTGGCTAGATAGAAGAAGCTAATTCTATAGACCTCGCCAAGCCTATAGATGAGCCTGTTAAAAATATAGAAATAAAGAAACCAGTTTAAGCTAGCAGTTTGGGTACACAAGGAGACACCTAGATCCAAGATACTCCAAGGCGAGGGTCCCCTATTATAGTAGAAGTCGGTGAAGATATTTCCAACACTGCTGAAGAGGTTGGAAAGAAATACAAAGTTGTTCAAGTCACTAAATTGGTTTCCTCTTCTCCTACTTCAGTAAATTAATTTTCTTCTAGACCTAAATCTACTCCTCTAGTCATCAGAAATTTGTTCATAGAAGAATTGGTCTCTGGCAACAAAGTTACTAGCGCATAGTCTTGGATAGAGAACACTCTAGAATGCCAGAGGAAGAATATAGAAGAAGGAGCTCCTAGAAAGGATACTCTTTCACTGGCCTTACAATCCACTACCACTATGAGCAAGGTGAAGAAAACAAAGACATTGTCTACATGAGGCCGAGATCCAGAAATAGGGCACTTCACCATGGAGCTAGCGAAGCCCACAAAAGAAGGCAGGATCGAGGATTCAACCACCTCTGATTTCAAGCTACAATCATTTGATATGGTATTGAATTATCGTGATACTAAAGTGGATTTATGGAAATCCACTAATATTGTAATTGAGGAAGAGATTGAGGAGTTCAAGACTGCTATAGTCCAACTTAAAGAAGAAGTTGCTAAACTAACTAACTTTATCAGGCAGTTAGATGCTCCAGTTGCAAGAATTCCTAGTGCCCAAACCACTTTTGACCCCAATGCTATAGATAATCAAGCTATCATAGTCATGTTGCAGGATGAGAGACACTTTGGGTAGATTGGTAAAACATGGATCGAGAGGCTCAAATCTGAAGGCCTTGTATTTATTGAGAAACTGGGTGATACTCTCCTAAAGTTGGAGAAGGAGAGAAATAAAATTGATAAGAATTTGTACACTCTCACATCAGAAAGGGTGAAGTGTCAAGAATGCATAGTAATGCTGCATGTAGTAGTCAAAATGAAGACTAAAGAGGTGATAAAGGCCAAGATATTGCAGAAAGGAGATGCGCCTTTAATTGAATGGCTCCAAAGCCTAGAATTTAAAAATGAGATGATCATCCAAGCCAAAGCAGGGTTGCAATAGACAGATGTGAAAATGAAAGAAGAACAAAATAAAGATTTTAAAATCCTTCAGAGTCTTCACACAAAGTCACAGACAAGTGGTCAAGGAAAGGAAATGATCAGAGTGACTAACATGCAGAAGTCTTTCTCTGATTATATAGATAAATTGGTAGAACAGTCTTCATCTCACTTGGATAAGGTGTCAGAACTCAAACAGTTGAGTGGGTGCATCTATAAAGCCATGGAAGAGCTGAAACATCGAGTAGATGCAGTTAAGATTCAGGCCAAATATCATTCTCGATGGCTCATTAGATATACCAATGTCTATATCAATAGACATTAAGAGCTTATTCCGATCATCATAGTTGTCGCCACATATAGGGCAAAACTAGATAAGGGGAAGAAAAAGAAAGTATAAATATATTCCCTCTTATACTAAATTTTGATAGATCTTGTAATGGATAAATATGTGTTTATCATTTTTGGTTAGGGAAGTTGAACTGTTTCGTTTACCTTTTTTGTAATGGTCAAACTATGAAGATCTATATGTACTATTTTGAATATCAATACAAGGGTTAGCTAAATTTTGGTGTGAAGAACTTCATTTTTGCTGAGCCAAATTTGTCTATGTCTGAATGCCAATGTTTTAACTATTCCATTTCATTTATCTTTCTATCAATTTGAATGTTTCTTTAAATTCAATTTATAGTTCAAAATAAAATTGAGGTTTTGTATTATCATTTGATACAGCTAATTAAGAGGAATTTTGAGTGTCACCCATAGATAATGAGAAACGTCCTTATGAAATAGATTAGTTCATTTTTGTTATGTTATCATTGATCTTTTAGTTTCATGTTCGCATCTTCATTATCAGTTCCCGCATTACCAATCTTGGGACCTTATATGATTTAAAGAGTCTTAAAATTAGCTAGATAGAAAAGATAAACCTATTTTCCTGAACTAGTTCCTATTTAGGCCTAGTTCGGATTACCTCTTCTATTCTCAAGTTAAGAAAAAAACCCCATTAAATTAGGAAAGGATAAAATTCACTGAAGATTTATCACTTAAGGGAGTTGTACCTTCAAATTCAGAGGGAAATTTGTCATTAAGTTATATTTCCCAAGTGTTGTATTCGATTGTTTATTTAATATTTGGGCATTTTACAGTTGAAGTGAAAAAGAACAATTTGTTTACCAATAATCTCTTAGATTCCACATGAAAAGAAATATGATTTAAACTTATAAGCATTAAATAAAGGAGAATTAAAAAGTCAACAAAAGAGGCTCAAGGAAATTAGATTTTATTCTAAAATTCTAACACTCCCCCATTTTCTTTAGTAAAAAAAACACGATCATGCTCGATCCAAATGGCCACACCTAGATTTCTCCTTAGGCGTTCAAAACTTGCAATTCCCAATGACTTGGTGAAAATATCTACTAGCTGCCTCTCTGACCTACAAAACTCCATTTTTTTATTTCACCATTCTCAACTAATTCTCTAGAAAAAATGATACCTAATTTCAATGTGCTTTTTTCTTCCATGAAACACAAGATTTTTCGACAAAGCTATTGATGAAATATTGTCACAAAATATTGTGGTTCTATCCTCGTTTTCTTCCTTCAAATTTGCCAAGATCCTTCTCAGTCAAATAGCTTGACATGTTGCAATTGCTATTATATATTAAACCTCTATTGTAGATTGAGAAACTATGGGTTTCTTCTAAGAAGACCATGAGATGACACCTAAATGTGAGGCCTACCCCAGTCTGACATAATCTTAACACTATTTCACATTTATATTCTCTCCAGTCAATACTAATTTTGCTATAGTCAGACTTTTGGGACACATCTATTACTTTATGGATCCGTGGAAACCTTTTCTTAAATACAAACTCATGATTGTGTAATCAGGAGATCTATATAATACTCTATGCTAGTGATGAAGATTTCCCTTCAGAACTTAAGTTTTGATGGTTTTTGTATATTGGATTAGTATGTGGATGTTAGATATATTCCAAATGCAAATTTATTAAAAGTTATGTTTATGTATGTGGAATAGATGCAGATATTGTTAAGTTCAATAATCTTTGATGCAAGTGTGAGTGAATGTGTGTTCAATTTACATTATGTATTCTATTATTTTTTATGTATTGATTTATTGGACCTACTGATGGGTGCAATGAGTGTGCAGGAAATTTGACCATGGTACTAATCGGGGATTCAGGAATGGACCTATGTGAAAATTGTGATGCTAAGGCCCTGTCTATATAAAGAGACATGGACCTTGTTGTATTGTCTTTTTATTCGTAAAAGTGTGGTGTATGATTGTAATTTATTTAATTAAGTAAATGTGTAATAAGTCATGCTCATGTGAAATTGTTGTGTCACTTGACACATGTGAACTCTATGTGTTGGCATGGCTAGTGAATGTGACTAGCATAGGCTTAACCTTACCCCAGAGTCACCTAGTATAGTCCCTATGCTTACCCTAAGGGTTAGGAAGATAAGTTTGAGATTAGATTGAGTCAAGGGAGATCAGATTGAGTCTTGAGGGTTGGATTTTCGAGAGTTAACCTTGGGTAGA
>MU224049.1:3872800-3886452 GCA_018584345.1 Thuja plicata | reverse complement strand
TCTTTAGGACTATAAATTTAATCGATAATGTATATATGTTCTAAACTTTCAATTCAATTAATTTGTGAAATTGCATAAGTGTATTTTAAGAAAGGAAATACTACATCTTCCATTATTAATATAACATATTTGAAAGGCAAATTTTGATCTTTAGATTGAAGTTTTTTTTAATGCCCAGATTACGGGGCATGACACTAAACCCATGTGAAAGACATATCTAGAATTTCTCTTCCTATCATCCAAACTCCCTACCCAATCACTATCTGTGTAACCAATCAGTCCAGAATCATTTGGTATAGTATAAAAAATACCATATCCCTTGGTGTCATTCACATACCTTTGGATTCTCTTTTTCGATTTCTAATGGGATTCCTTTGGAGTTTCCATACACATGGAAATCAAACTTACTGCATGCATTATGTCTAGTTTAGTAGCTATTAAATAAATCAAACTTCCAACTAAGATTTTAAACAAAGTCAGATTCACATTGTTGCTACAATCATTCTCTCTTATCTTTAGACCTACCATATTTGGTGTTGGGGCAGCCTTACTACTCTGCATTCTAAATCTCTCCAAAATCTGATTTGCATATATATCTTGAGAGATAAAAATAACATCATGCATTTGTTTTACTTCTATTCCTAGAAAATATCTCAAGAGACCTAAATCTGATATTTCAAACTCTCTTTACATGGCCTCTTTAAAATCAACAATGAGGAAAACATCATCCCCGTAAAGGTGAAATCATTAACATATAAGAAAAAAATTAAAATATTACCATTAGCTGCCTTGATGTAAAGAGTGGGCTCACCATCACTTTTGCAAAATCTGTTGCTCATTATAATATGATTCAATCCTACTATACCATGGCCATGGAGCTTGCTTCAACCCATAAAGACCCTTCTTCATCCTATACACTTTACCTTCATGACCTAGAACTTCATAACAAGGTGGTTGCTCCACATAAACCTCTTCTTTCAATATTTCATTCAAGAAGACTGATTTCACATCCTTTTGATATACCTTCCATTTGTGATGGGCTTTAATTTCTCTTACAACATGCAGGGTTTCCATTGTTACAATTGGGGCATAGGTCTCATCATAGTCTCTACCAAATTGTTGTTTTTATCCCTTCACCACCAATCAAGCTTTATGCCTATCTATTTTTCCTTCAACATTGCTCTTGGTCTTGTAAACCCATTTAACTCTAATAACTTTCTTGTTAGGAGGTAAATTATTTATCTCTCAAGTTTCATTTCTTTTAATTGCATCTATTTCCTCATCCATGGCCTTACACCATTTTTCTTCTTTTTCAACATCCTCAAAATAAATTAGATCACTATGAGAAAATAATGCAAAATTGATGTTTTCATTAAATTTAGTTTCATACCTTTCATCTTGGTAAATCTCCCTTAGACTCTTGGTCTTTCTTGGCACTAGGGAGGCGAGAGTGGCATCACAACTCTCAGTATTGTTGTTGCTGGGCTCTGTAGGGCCAATTTGTAGCCATCTAGAGCCTTCTATATCAGAGGTTATATCATCTTGTTGATCATTAACGTCATCATATTCCACAATAATAGACACTTTACCTGAAGTTCTTGAAGACGTGTCCACAGAGCCATCCCATGACTCATTCTCAATGAACTTCATGTCTCTTGAAATGATGATCTTTTGGGTGACGAGGTTATCCCATGAAGATACAATTCAAACACTTTTCATCCAATTTTTTCCTTTTCTCCTTTGGCATGTGTGCATATGCTACACACCCAAACACTCTCAAGTGTTCAACCGTCCATCTATGTTTTTCCCATTCTTCCAATAGAATCTTGTCATAGAGTGCCTTTGTAGGAATTCTATTTATTAAATAGAAATCTATTGCTATAGCTTCTCCCCAATATTAATTTGGGATTCCTTTTTCTTTCATCATACTTCTTGCCATCTCAACAATGGTTCTATTCTTTCTTGCAGCCACTCCATTTTCCTGTGGAGTATAACTAGCTGTTAGCTCCTTCTTTATGCCATTTTGTCTGCAAAACTTGACAAAAATATTAGAGGTATATTCCCCCCCCCTCTATCTAACCTTAGGAATTTAATATTGTGTCCACTTTCCTTTTCAGTCTAGGTTTTAAATTCTAAAAACTTATCAAAAGCTTCAGATTTATTTTGCATAAACTACACCCATGTTCTATGGATGAAATCATATATGAAGGTCATAAAATAAGTACTTACCCCAATGGAAGTAATTTTCACATGGCCAACTAAATCAGTATGCACCAGCTCTAATGGTGCTCTTGCCCTTCTAGAGTTTCTAGAATTAAAAGGTAGTCTATGTTGTTTACCCAAAATAGAAGCCTCACACCTTCTACTGAACTCTTTTATACATGGAAAACCATCTACCATTCTTTTCTTAGACAATAAACTTTAACCAACATAGCCAAGATGTTGATACCTTAAATGTCACAGCTTGGAGGGGTCTTCAATCACACACTTGAAGGCTGATTGATGTACTTCTATACATGCTTTCTTGGGAGATATAGCTACTAAAATTGAAGAGAAAAATATTTCTACCTTAAATGGATACATTCAATTCTTTGTCATTTGGACTGCTGCAATAATTTTCTTACTCACATCCTTCTCATAAATGACATATTGGTCATTCTCCATCCTATCTAACACCAATCAAACAATGCTTTATACCTAGGGAAAAATAAACATTCTAAATTTCTTGTTTATCACCTTGCTTGGTGCAGATCATAATAGATCCTTTGCCCACAACTGGAATAATTCCATTGTTCCCAATTCTAATTTTATACTTTATATATTTATCAATGATAGAAAAAATACTTTCATTACCACTCATGTGGTTACTACAACCGCTGTCCAAATACCAGACTTCGGGCTTGCCTTCTTCACCAATATTGTGCATGATGAAGGCTGTGGGATTATTTCCATCACACACTTTAAGATCAACAACATTTGCACTTTTCTTCTTCCAACATTCACTTTCATAATGCCCAAATTTATGGCAATAATATCACTCAATATTGCTCTTGTTCAAGCTATTATTCTTCTTTCCTCCTCTAGAATTATTTCGAGAGTTTCTAGCTCCCTCATTTTTAACTGCTTGTTATGAGCTTTCTCCTCCAACATTTTTTTTTCTAGAGTTTCCACAACCTCTCCCTCTTGAGCCTCTTCTAGAGTTGTTTCTTCCTCTCCCCCTGCCTCTTGCATTTGATTGAGCTCTGATAGCTTTCTCTTAAGAAAAATTTGCTGATCTATTTATGCGATGCTCATGGGTTTGGAAAGAACCCATTAATACATCAACAACCAAAGTTAAGAGATCCTTTTCCTCTTCAATGACAATAACTAGAGTATCAAATTTTGAGGGTAGACTTCTCAAAATTTTCTCTACTATTATTTTCTCCTCCATGGTTTCTCCATTGATTCTACACTAGTTTATCAAACCAGAGAGCCTTGAGCTAAAATATGGAATGGATTCATTATCCTTCATGAGAAAAGTCTCAAATTCTCTTTAACGCATTTAGAGATTCACCACACAAACTTTTTTAGTCCCTTTAAAACTAGTATGGATATCCCAATCTTCTTTAGAATAATCAGCTGATGCTATTCTAGGAAAGATTGCCTCTATCAAGGTAGTTTCAATCAAGCTCAAAGCTTTTGCATCTTTCCTCCTTGACTCCTTCAACCGATTCTTATGATTATCTGATAGGTCAGAAAATAGGGCTAGGTTAGTCACATCCACAAATCCATTGACTACAAGCTCCCACAAATTATTTGCAGCCATGGTGGTCTTCATCTTCTTTGTCTAAACATCATAGTTTTGACAATTGAAATATAGTGGTGCCTTCCAGCTCTTTCCTACATCTCCATCCATGTCTCATGCACAAGAAATTCAAATACCTTGAAAAAAAATGCCCAAACTCACAAGGATTGAGGACCAATAAGCTCTGATACCATGTAAAGAATATAAACTCAATCTATATTCTGGAAAGTCACACAGAGATGCTTTGTTTCAGCAATGAATTAATTCAAGAAACCTTAAAATAGGGTAGAGCATAAACATAGAACAAAGATGGAGAAATGCAACTTCTTATTGCTTCTATTAATTTGGAAATTACTTCTACAACCAAAATAATCTTGCAACTATCTGGGGCTCCATAAAAACTTCAAAGATCTTCTCAAAACTCTTACAAGATTATCTGAAGCAATCACTTTCAATTTATAATTGTTGCTACAAAAACTTCTCTGATAAAACAAAGCATTTACAAAAAATTAACAACTTGCTACTGCATTCTTCTTACATACATGTCTGTAGAAGAATAAAAACATTCTTCTCTTTATAATGTAATTATTGTCCAAAGACAAAATCAAATTTCAAAAAATCTTATTTGTATTATATCTTAAATTCCATAATAAAAGAAATCTGATTTGAACTTATCTCATAAAGTTCACAAGAAAATAAATCTGATTTAAACTTATCATTATTAAATAAAGGAGAATTAAAAAGTAAACAAAAGAGGCTCAAGACAATCAAATTTTATTCTGAAAATCGAACAACTACCACATCTCTAGGGAAAGAAAAGCCTTCTTTGATATGTCAGCACCAACTATTCCACATTAAAAAAAATTAAAATTGTTCAAAGTACCATTTGAATGTATTTCTTATATAATTGGTATTGGTATTGAGTTCTTCATACAGAGCTCAGTTGTCCTAGATTTGTCTTCAACATTCCAGTGGATATTAAGGTATGTTATTTCAATCTTCCAATTAAACCATCTCATGCAATGGATTCATTTTATCTTTGTAAGCTGGGCCGACAGAACATTTATCTTCTAAGCAGTTTCTTTTTTATATTTTCATAGATGTATGTTAAGGCATGAAAATAATTCATTCTATTGCTTTGCAGTTTGATTTATCCACCTTCTAAAATGGATAGTTGTCTGCTTATGAATTAATTTGTCTCAAGCTTGGGCTAACTCTTGAATAGTTGCACTCTAGATATGATTTCCTTTTCTTTGGATTGTCAGAAGAAATAAGGACTAGAAGTAGTATTTTTTATTACACTTTATAATTCCCTCTATATTGATAGAAATTAGGAGAAATGGGCCGATTCCATTGTTGTGATGAGAAGAGAATGAAGAAGGGTCCATGTAGTCCAGAAGTGGACTAGAAACTCACACAATACATAAATAAGCAGGGTCATAGCAACTGGTGTAATGTTCTGAAGCAAGCAGGTAATTCTCTATTCATTTATATCACCAAGTTAAAGCTAGGAATAATTTATTTACCAAGTTAAAAAAAAAAGTGCTCTAAATTAGAAATTCTTGTGTAAAATATATGAGGTTGATTTGTTTATTTTAAAAAATTATATAGTTTCATAGTCAAAGGTCAATTATGACTTATAAAAATAAAATATAACTTTATCAATTATAATGTAAATTATTATTATGTATTTTAGAAAAATGATATTTAAGAGGAGCGAATTGATTTTTATTTCCCTCAACTATTAAATTTTTTCTCCATAGATTTATTTCAAATCAAATGAACCCCCGAAAAAATATTATGATCTTAAGATGAATCATTGTCTTCAATATTCATTCATATATGTGCTTTAGTACATTCAAATATAATTTGAATCTGTATCATGTTTAAAGTCTTAATACTTCATCTTCTTGTTTAAAACACCAAAGCAGAAGTGTAATAGTTTCACAAAAATATATTTTCTTATAACACTCTATTGTGGTGTGTATTGATGCAGGTTTAGTGAGATGTGTGAAGAGTTGTAGGTTGGGGTGGACCAACTATTTGCAACCAAACATCAACCAAGGAATATTTACTCCCTAAGAAGACCAAATAATACTACGATACCATGATAGGCTAGGAAACACGTAAATTTTATATATTAATAACAATTATAATTATTTGATTTGTTATCATTGTAGATAGGAACTTTTTTGACCTAGACATATTATTCAGGTGGTCATAAATATCAAAGCATTTGCCAGGAAGGACATACAATGACATAAAGAAACACTGGAATAGAAGACAAAAGAAGAGACTTGTTTATGTGCATTTTATGATCCACTAAATAGTAGAAAAAAATACTGAGGTATCTTATCCTCTCTTGATCAAAGTTCTATATATGCTAAGAATGTGAGAAGATCATATAGGTCACTCCAAGGTTCCTTTTGTGTCAAGTCTTGACCATGGATAAGCTCGGTGGTAAATGTGATTTTCTGAATATCACAAGGGGCCTTACGTTTTTAGTCTTAAAAATATTTTCAATGAAACACCATTTTGGAATTTTTAGAATATGTGGAAAGTAAAAGGACGTAGGTTCAATGTGTAACACCCACCTCTTAGTTTGCTTTTCATTTTTTGGATGTCAAAATCTTTTAGGCATTTTGATGTATGTGTGGTTATTTCAGCTGATCTTGAGGATATTTATGTATACATTTCAGTATGTTATTGATCCATTATTATCATGTTGTATTATTTGTGTACATGTGATTTAGGGTTATTTAATGATGCCTATGTATATGTTAGGATTTCATTTTGATTGTAGTTTTCTGACAATACTGACCTTAGATTTACATGCACATAGATCATTGTATGTTTTGCGTTACTATTTGATGTGCTTGGTATGGTATTGGACAGAGTCGTAGTTACTTTCTTCAGCAAGATCCACACGATAACCCAGTCTCAACCATTGTTTTCCATATGATATATGCATGTATGTTCATCTTTATGATGACAGGGTTTGCATGTACTAGGCTACGTCTTCCCTGAATTAGCAGGAGTGAGCATGCCCTATCGCAATATCTCAATGGTACGAGATGGGAGCTAGTTTTCAGGTCCAAATCCTATCCTAAACCTAATTTTCCTAGTTAGTTGACAAGTATATGTTTGGCTACCTTGCCGAATTCGTATAGTCGATAGGAATTTGTGTATTCCCCTTCCTTGATCATGTTTGATTTTTCTTATGTTTTGATTTCAGGTGCTTCATTTGATTATGTGTGTGTTATATCATGTTATTTATTTAATTAAATATTATTGCAATTAATCATTAAATATAGAGTATTTAATTAATTAAAAATTAAATTAAATACCTATGTTTAATTGAAAGGTTAATTAAAGTGCAATTATTGAATATTAATATTTAATTGAATATTAATATTTAATTGAATATTTATTGAATATTAGAGTAAATATGCTTTTATGCTTTGTTATATAATTAAATATTAAGTTGCATGGATTATTGTGATTTAAATATTTAAGTTATTTAATTTAATATTTTACTAATTTCATGTGCAAGTTCATTAGTGAATTTAGAGTTTGAATTCAAAATGCAACTTGGGTTACTAAGTCAAAGTTGAGTTGTGCAAGTAATTAGATATTTTAATTATTAATTAAAGAATTACTTTCAATTTTAGAGTTGAGTTCTTTTGGGAGTCATCTAGTGTGTTTTCATTAGGGTTTTCTTGTTTAGGGGAAGTTGATCCTCTTTACGGGGAATTCTTCTCTCATTTGAAAAAAAAAAGTTTTTGGGAGCTTTTTGGGAGAAGCTTTGTGTTCTTAGTTTTGGAAGATTTGTGGATTCTTGTAGATGCATGGTGGGAAAAAGTTTGTGAGAAATTTGTGATTGTGTGTGTGCTTGGAAGATCCGAGGCCGAATCACCTTCAAAGGAAAAATTATTTCCGTTCTTACATTGGATCTAAGGTAGGGTTTGATTCCTTTTGTGATTCAATTCGTGCTTAGAATGTGTCTTCATTGTGGGGTATGAATTAAATTTCATTAATTAGGAGTTGTATTAGTTTCTTGTTTAAATGGATATTCTTGAAACCCTAGAGTTCTTATTATTTTATAAAATTGTTATTTAGCATAGTATTGTTATGTTGGCCAAATTTTGTAGAAAAATTCCTTCTAAAACTTTTAGAAAATGAAAAATTAAAATACCCTATAGTTGGAACTATAGAGAAAGGAAAAATAATTATTTTGGGGGAAATTTAGTCTTTGGGAAAAATCAATTTCCTATAAAAAAAAATTCAATTTGGATAAAAAAAAACAACTCTCTGTAAAAAAATATACAGAGTTAAATAAACATTACACCAGTAAAATTAAAAAATAGAGAAAAAGACAAAAGTGTATAAATTAGTTTAATTTCCGTTTTCAAAATTAACCAATTGAAAATTAGAAAAAAAAAAACTAAAAACTAAAAGGGTTTTGCCTATTTTAAAAGTTCATTGATTTTTGTTTGAAAAAAAAATAAATTTGTTTTAAAAAAATTTAAAAAAGTCATGTTTTGGGGAGTGGGTGGTGGGGGCCACCGCACCCCCCTGCACTCGGCAGTCTATCCAGTGCGGTAGCGGAAGCTGTCGGAATGGCAGTCGGCGCCCGCTGACAGAACTGGTCATGCCTCTCCTTAGATAAGGGAGGCCGGTGTGGTATAATTAAAGGGGTGGGGGCCACGGGGACCCCCCCAAATATATGTTTTGTATATATATGTTCTTTTATAAAAGTTTAGTTTAATTAAATTTTGTTTAATTTAAATTTAGTTTATTTAAATTTTGATTAGTATGAATTTAGTTTAATTAAATTTGTTTAATTTCAATTTAGTTAATTAAATTTTGTTTAATCCTTAAATTAGTTTAGTTCACTTTAAATTAATTTAGTTAATTTTAAATTGATTTATGATTAAATTTGAAATTAAATTATTATTAATTTTTAAATTAGTTTAGAGTTAATGTTAAATTAGTTTATGGGTAATTTTTAAATTTATTTTAAATTAGTTCATTGGTGAAATGAGAATTTATATAAAAAGGGAATTATTTTTCTGAAAAGGGGGAATTAATATTTTTTTATTAATTTATAAGCCAAGGGGGTTTTATTTTGTCACTGTTATAAATTGACTATTGTTAATCATAAGATCTTATGGTGTTAACTAATTGTTAGATATATTATTGAACGATTAA
Source organism: Thuja plicata (assembly GCA_018584345.1). Taxonomy (NCBI): domain Eukaryota; kingdom Viridiplantae; phylum Streptophyta; class Pinopsida; order Cupressales; family Cupressaceae; genus Thuja; species Thuja plicata. Next base: position 3,877,457 of record MU224049.1, on the reverse strand, counting down.
TATTGATGTTTATGTGCACCTAGGAATTTTATAATTTTATAATTATAATTATAATTGGTAATTATTCCCTAGATGTATTTATATGCTAATTTTATAAATAGATCTGTAGAGTATGTTAACATTACCAATGTTGAAGTATTTAATTATTTCTAGATAGTAATTTTTAATGGATAAATGAATTTGCATGATTAGGGATTATAAATTTGTTTATCCTTACATTAACATCTTATTTAGTTTAAATGCTTTCTGAATATGAATTTATTATTCCATGATGTGTCTGGGGTGCGTGATTAAATAAGTTTGTGTATTCTTTTATGTTATCATGTTTTCGGGTGTTTGTTAGGCTAGATGACTCTTAGGATGTAAATACAGAGGTTTTTGGATTGTACTTTCTATATGATGTTAATATGATGTATATGATGTTAATATGATGTCAGTATGTGTTTATATGATGATGTCATGGTCCTGATTTCTTAAATCCAACCTAATTCAACTATGAAGTATTGTTTGGTCCTATGAGGACACTGTGGATGTTTTAGGGTAATTGAGAACCTATGTGTACCTTTATTTAAGGGATGAGATTTGACTTATGATATATATTTATGATGCTCTTTTGTGAACCTAGAGTAGGTTACCTAGTTGTATTGTAGAAGGTGGCTTGCAATAAGTATCGGAGACCACAAGTGGCTGCTAGGATTTGCTTATTGTAAGTAGTGGTAACAAGTGATAACACAATTAATATAATTAGGATGCACTAGATTAAAATAATAAGATTAATGCCTCACCCATGCTTGAGCGCTAATATAGGCTAAGATGGAGGATGAGATGATGCTTGCCTCCTTTCGAGGTTCGGATTCGGGCATCATTAGTGATCTTGTCTGTTTGAAAGGTGATTGATGATGTGTATGGTCACTTGGGTGTTGGAATCCATTAAGGGATTGCTAGGACTTAAATCAAGGGTTAGACATACATGATGACACCTTCCTATGTTCAGCTTAGGTTATCCTATGTGTGTTAGTACCTTTGGTGTTGTATAGTATTCATTTTTATGGTTTAGAGTGCTTCTAGAAACTTTTTATGCATTTGAGTATGAGGTCATGTATACCTTGTTTGCATTCATGTTGTATACCCTATGTGTTGGGCCTGTTACTATCTCCTCAGCATGGTGGGAGTGGACCTTTTGTTCCACTTTATCAGGTGGTAGTGATTCTTATTACCATTGATATTCTGACGGATTCTTCTTCATGCTTGGATGTTCCTTGTTGTAGTTTCCTCTTCCTAGTCTTTTGGAGACTTATTCAATTACTTGAGTTGTGGTTTGTACCATATGTATATATTGGTTATCATCCTTTGGAGGATGCATTGTATTATTACATACCTTGTGACTTGTGCAGTAGATGTTGATTAGGTAGTATTCCTTATGGCATCAGATGTATATGTAATCATTTATTATGAGATGTATGTTATTAGTTTCAGATTATGTAATCTTTATGTCAGTTCTTTATATTTGTTATTGTAGATTATTATGTTAAGTAATTATACATTAAGGAACCCTCAAGAAATATAATCTATGTATGAGTTGTATTTCATGTATGTCATATACTTCATTGTGTTGCCTCCGCATTATTTTCATTATTGTTTGTAAACATTTGAAAAAAAAAATTTGTTCCATAAACTTAGTGTCATGTTTAGGTTAACTTCTCTTGGGTTCCCTAGAGGGGCATTACACTTGGTATCAGAGCCCACGTTTCTACACTGGGAGCTCTAGGAAATATGTATGCCCATTAGTTGTCTTTTTATTTTAAAACATTGAAACAAACATAGACATAAAAACTCTGATATATTTAAAACTATTGCCTTATGTTTATTTATTTTCATTTGTCATCTTTTGGATTTGAGTTTGAGTTGTTGTTTGATTCTTTGGTTGCTTCAGGAATGGATTTTTTTGAGTCTAGAGCTATTATTGTGAGTGATGATCAAGATCAGGCCTTAAGGATTCAACACCTTGTTGGAGGGCTTAATGACCTCACTGATGGAGGAGTTAGAGTCTTTGAATCCCAAGATTTTAGGGATGCAATTTATAAGGCTATGTTGGTTGAGCAAGATCATCTTGTGGACTTGAAGGGTGATCTAAACCAACAGGGTGAGGAACTCTCTCATGATCAATTTGGTGGTCAATTAAAGGTGCAGTCTAGTGAACCTGCTTTTATTTTTAGAAGTGATCATTCTCAGGAAGCTGGGTATTCTAGAGGTTCTTCTACCTTTCCAAAAGGTAATCAATTTCAGTAGCAGGGAGGAATCATTCCTCCTACTTTTATTGGTCCTCAGATTAGCAATTTCTGTTATATTCAGCGCAACAAGCGCAGATGGTCAGTTCAGCCTAGTGGATCTACTCTTGGTTACAAGGGTAATAATCCACGGGGAGCTCAAAATTTTTGGAATCCTCCTATAGTTTTTAAGGGTAACCAGAACCCACAAGGGAAGAGATTCCTTCATGGTACTAGTGGTGGTTCCCCATTTGGGAACTATCACAACTAGTTGCGTAGTAAGCGCAATAGGAATGATCAGTCAGTTCTGAGAGTGCATCAGTATATCCTTAGGGGTGTTGTTCAGAAGTCTAGAGAAACTTCATTTAGAGGAAGTGGTGGTGTAAGAGCTTTTTTTACTTGTGGGTGGCTTGACCATATTGCAGTCAATTTTCCTCAGTGTGCAGTGCCATTCTTGGGGCAGAGGCCAGTGGATGTTGATCCTACACTTAGGGGTGTTTGTAGATCTCACAAAGTGTATATAGCCTTGGATCACCTTCTAGCGGTGTCTCATTCTTCTTTGAGTGGGGTTGCAGATGATGGACCAGTAGCTAGTTTTCAGATTCCAGCAGTAGGGGATGATCCCCCGTGTTCGAATCAGAGTCCTAAGAATGATTCTAGGGAATCCGCACTTTGAGTTTTTGGGACTTGGTTGGATGTTTTGTGATGAGAGATTGACATCTCTATCTTTTTTTTAGTCTTCTAGGAGTAGGCCTAGTTTTAAGGGAGGAGGATGTAATACCCACCTCTTAGTTTGCTTTTCAGTTTTTGGTTGTCGAACTCTTTTACACATTTTGATGTATGTGTGGTTATTTCAGTTGATCTTGAGGATATTTATGTATACATTTTAGTATGTTATTGATCCATTATTATCATGTTGTATCATTTTTGTATATGTGATTTAGGGTTATTTAATGATGCTTATGTATATCTTAGGATTTCATTTTGATTGTGGTTTTCTGACAATACTGATCTTAGATTTACATGCACATGGATCATTGTATGTTTTGCATTACTGTTTGATGTGCTTGGTATGGTATGGGACAGTGTTGTAGTTACTATCTTCGGTGAGATCCACACGATAACCTAGTCTCAACCATTATTTTTCATATTATATATACATGTATGTTCATCTTTGTGATGACAGGGTTTGTAGGTACCGGGCTATGTCTTCCCCGAATTGGCAAGAGTGAGCATGCCCTATCGCAATATCTCAATGGTAAGAGATGGGAGATAGTTTTCAGGTCCAAATCCTATCCTAAACCTAATTGTCCTAGTTAGTGGACAAGTATCTGTTTGGCTACCTTACCGAATTTGTATAGTTGATAGAAATTCGTGTATTCCCCCTCCTTGATCATGTTTGATTTTTCTTATGTTTCAATTTCAAGTGCTTGATTTGATTATGTGTGTGTTATATCATGTTATTTATTTAATTGAATATTATTGCAATTAATCATTAAATAAAGAGTATTTAATTAGTTGGAAATTAAATTAAATACCTATGTTTAATTGAAAGGTTAATTAAACTGCAATTATTGAATATTAATATTTAATTGAATATTAGAGTAAATATGCTTTTATGCTTTGTTAAATAATTAAATATTAAGTTGCATGGATTATTGTGATTTAAATATTAAAGTTATTTAATTTAATATTTTATTAATTTCATGTGCAAGTTCATTAGTGAATTTAGAGTTTGAATTCAAAATGCAACTTGGGTTACTAAGTCAAAGTTGAGTTGTGCAAGTAATTAGATATTTTAATTATTTATTACAAAATAACTTTCAATTTTAGAGTTGAGTTCTATTGGGAGTCATCTAGTATGTTTTCATTAGAGTTTGCTTGGTTAGGGGAAGTTGATCCTCTTTAGGGGGAATTTTTCTCTCATTTGAAAAAAAAAAAGGTTTTTGGGAGATTTTTGGGAGAAGCTTTGTGTGTTCTTGGTTTTGGAAAATTTGTGGATTCTTGTGGATGCATGTTGGGAAAATGTTTGTGAGAAATTTGTGATTGTCTGTGTGCTTGGAAAATCCGAGGCTGAATCACCTTCAAAGAAAAAATTCTTTTCGTTCTTACATTGGATCTAAGGTAGGCTTTGATTCCTTTTGTGATTCAATTCTAGCTTAGAATGTGTCTTCATTGTGGGGTATGAATTAAATTTCCTTAATTAGGAGTTGTATGAGTTTTTTGTTTAAATGGATGTTCTTGAAACCCTAGAGTTCTTATTATTTTGTTTAATCCTTCAATTAGTTTAGTTAACTTTAAATTAGTTTGCTTAATTTTAAATTGATTTATGATTAAATTCAAAATTAATTTATTTTTAATTTTTAAATTAGTTTAGAGTTAATGTTAAA
>MU224049.1:3798455-3848905 GCA_018584345.1 Thuja plicata | reverse complement strand
AAGTAATAAACCATACACACATAACACATGGATTTTAATGTGGAAACCCTGTTAAGGGAAAAAACCACTGGGACCAGTACCCCAAATTTTCACTCTTCTAAAGTGAGCCCTGTTAGGATCCAACCCTATTAAAGGTTACAAACAAACTGCTAAGTGCGACCTTGTTAGAGGATTTTTATACATAGGTTGTCACTTAGTATCTGACATCTATTTTTCTACCATCCTTGAATCAACCTCCTTCTTAGACTGTCAATAGGTTTTAGGCAAATCTTGCTACCATCCTTGAATCAACCTCCTTCTTAGGCTGTTAATAGGCTTTATGCAAATTCAATGCTACTTTCATGAATAAACCCTTTTGGTAATGTTTTAGGATATACCTCAATTATAGAAGACTGTTAAGCCCTGCTTTGTTAAGAGACTTGATGCTTCAATGGTTAAACTGAAACATTATGACCTATTTCTAATGCAACTTTGAATTGTAGATTTTCAGATCTATTTAAATACAATACCTCTCTGATCAATTTATCAATTCAATTCCTTTGTGCTTGACACTTTCTAATTTGTGATGTTGTGCTTCACTATTTTTCAGTTTCTGTAGAATTCTTTAGCTCTCCCTTAGCTTGATTGATCAGGACTGTATGAAGTTTATCCCTCACCAGTTTCTCTTTAGCATCTTCTTTCTATTCACTCCCCTTTCATGTTTCTAATTGAATACAAAAATTAATTATTCTTGTCTCTTATATAGAAATGATATTCCTTAATTCATGATTCTTGATTCTTGATTCTTGGCGTGAAAAACAATCCAGTCAATCTGATTTATGGCTTTAACTCCTGATTTATCTCATAGTTATCTTCTTTCCAACTGTATAAATCTTCTTTAAATCAATTACTTAACCATGGTTGAATAAAACAAATAAAACAACTAGTTAAGTCTATCCTTAAGCTCTGCCAGCTAGATATTTTGTCATTTTCTGAACTCTCTGTTCCGTTGGTCAATTCTGCAGTTCATTGTCGGTGACAACTGCCAGTTCTGTCAGTGTAACTTCAGTTAGCTTTAGGATCTCTGTCTGTCAGGCATCATTGGATCTTGCTCATCGGGCAACTCTATTTTCAGCTCGTCAGGCAACTCTATTTTTTGTTTGTCAATTATCGCTGTGACTTTTTCTCTGTCTTTACCGATGGTATGCACTCCGTTGGTGTTGTCTATTACTTAGTGAATACTTGACTTTTATGGATTGCAAAGAGCATAATCTTTGTTCCATTTATTCTCTAAAGTCTTTGGCATTATGTGCATGACCGTACATATGATATCAATTTGACATAAATGACAATACAAACCATTAATTGATTTAATGTCTTGCATCATCTTCAACTTAACATTATCAAACATTCAATCAGTTACATTTCATCACAATATCCATCTTTCCACTAAACAATGGCATGCCCTCCAATGCCTTTTATCCTAGGGATTTTATGGCTTTTAAGAAGGGCTCTTCATTCAACACAAGGTCTAGTTCAGGGATAAGGTCTTCTTTAGCTACCTTTTTACCCTTATCACTGCTTTCCACTTGTTTAGATAGCTGTTACATTTTCAACTTATTCTAGCCTTATCTTCATTCCTTCTAATGCTTATTCAAGGAGTTTGTTCTTCTCCTTTTTCTCATCGACCTCTTTAGATTTCTCTACATTTTTCACCATGATTGACTCTCCTATTGATTTACTAGTAGCTACAAACATACACAAACTTCCCAAGTCCTTAACTTGCTCTGATAGCACTTTGATATAAAAACAAGCCTTTATCTCTTATCCTAGCCTCCACTAGGGTCTCCACTAGTCCTCTTCTCTATAATAATTAGCATTATTCACTAACCCTAAAATTCAAGGATCTCTCTCTCAAGATCCCACACAATTTCAGCTTCAGTACATCAACAAGAAAACAAAATTGCTTCAACACCTAGCTATAGTGCTCTTCTTTCCCTTCTTCACAAAATGATCCAAATGGATCCAAAACTCTTCCATATGGAGAGGTAGTCTCCTACAATTTTAATTGGATCTAATCCAATTTCCACAAACTCCCTTTGCACTAAAACCCTAAATGAGTTCAAAGAACAAAGCCAAATTCACCCAAAATAGGGCTACAAGCATTAGGCCTAATTAGGCTCTTTTTCTGCAATAACTTGTAAAACTCCTTAACAAGTTGAAAAACTAGAAATGGATACAGACACCCTTTATCAAGACTCTAAATATTTTCTTGGTCTTGTTTCCCAAAAGTGACCGTACAGTGACTCCTATAATCATGACCAAAAATCAAGGTTTCTAAGCATTAAGTCTGTCTACACAAAAGAAATTATTCTTGGCACACTAAACTCCTCACCCAAAATTCTCCTTTGATTTGGTGATCCTCCACACACCACCCTACCTATCCAAAATCTTTTATTGAAGAAATGAATGCTTTCAATCCCTTCCATTATCTCTGCAACTGTCTCTGATCCCTAGCCATGCAACTTTGGCTTTCGTAGGGCATCACATTAAAAATAGCTCCCATTCTTTCCAGCGCCCCTCCTTTAATGTAAAATATGTACATGGATTCATCTCCCTAATCCCAAAGGCCCATATAGATTCCACTATGGGAAGAGGATCTATGACCCCATCTTGACCAGTTGCTTAGTTTAGACTAGCGACTGGATAGGAAACAAATCAATTTACAAAACTAACTAGAAGCTTAGAAAATTGAAATCCAACACCACAAAAAAAATTATAAACACCTACTCTAACACTTCCATGGATTTCAATATTCAATTAAATCCATTGAAACACCAATTTCTCATAAAAACACTAATTGTGACTGTTCTTTCTATTACCCATTCCGTACACACAATTACAAAAATAAGCCAACCCTTTCAAAAGGTCGAGGATGGCCTTAAGTAGCTGACCAAGACACAAAATGAATGGTTTCATACAACTATGAAACTAATTTCTCCAAGTTGCAATTATGCAACAAATGTTGTCAATGTTGTCAATGACAATATTGACAACTTTACATCTTTTGGGATTTGCTATCTAAACTTGGTCATAAGTCCACCAAAATTAACCAAATGCTTAACTAAGGTGTTATAACATTGAAATAGGACCTCAAGTCCCTTTCTTGTCCAATTTGACATTAAAATTCATAAAACACCCTATTTGACCTAATGTGGACAATCTTGCAAATAAGGTCACTAAGGACCTGTTAAGGCATCCTACACTAACACACTTCACACTAGGACTTGTTTATTCCCCTTATTGTACTAGTGATTTGGATAGGACCCCTACAAGCCAAAAAAAAAATAGAAGCCCTAGGTTCCTTTCTATCCCTACCTAGGTGCTCATGCACCATCTCCCAAATAGAAGTAGAAAATGATCAAGAGGAAGAGCTAAAAGTGGAAACAAGTCCAAAACACAATGAAGACAATAGATGAAGCAAATCCCCATCAAAAGATGAGATATTTCCACAATCAATAATAATAACATGTAATCACTTGGTGAAATCACAATAGTATGTCCCACTTTTTGGGATGAAGGAAATCGGTTCTTAAAAAAAAATTCATTTTTGAGGTCTTCATGCGAAGTACTATCTTCATGCAAAGGGGTTAAGGGGCTTCGCACAAAGTAACCCACGTAGTGTACTTCGCGTGAATTCTTGCTACGCACGAAGCCATTATTTGCCAGAATTTTTTATAAATTTCTGACAACCCATTTCATTTTCACCATTGACTATTTGAGTTTTTTGGACCCGGGGCTTAGAGAAAACCAGTGATGTCTAGTACAACATCAACACCTCTCAAGCTTTTTTGACCTCTTTTGATTGTTAGTAGTATCAGGTACACACTGTTTTCTCATTTTTTATTATAATTTATATGTTTTTTATTTATTTTAGTTAGTGATTTATTTTAAATAATGTTTAGTTTGTAGAAATGCTAGAAAATCTTAGTGGAATTTTAGAATATGTCAGAAAATTACTAGTATGTTAGAAAATCATAGTAGAATGTTAAAATATGTTAGACAATTGTAGTAGTATTGTTAGAAAATCATAGTAGAATGGTATAAAATATTAGAAAATATTAAAAACTATAGAATAAATGTTAGAATATGTTAGCAAATATTAGAAAACTATAACTTAGTATACATTAGAAAATATTAGAAAATTGTAACTTAGTATACATTAGAAAATATTAGAAAATTGTAATTTAGTATACATTAGAAAATATCAGAAAATTATAACTTAGCATACATTAGAAAATATTCAAAAACTGAAACTGATTAAACATTAGAAAATATTAGAAACCCGTAATAGAATGTTAGCATTTATGTTATAAAATTGTAACTTAGTATGTTAGAAAATGTTAGAAAATGATAGAAAACTGTAGTAGATTGTTAGGAAATGTTAGAAAATATTTAAAAAATATTAGAAACCGTAGTAGAAATGTTATAAAATGTTAAGATTCCAATGAAAATCTCGCATAGGAAGTTCCTCAAAATGTCCTAAATACTTTTGAACAAATATTGCTCTATAGAACAGAGCTAGTCATTAGCAAATGTGAAGATGTTTACAAGAAGTACAAAATTTTTGTGTAAATGCAGAGAACATTTCATGAAGATAAGCCTAAGCCTGGGAAATTAGTAAATAAATGGAAGCCTCATCATATCACAGTTACCACTTTATACAAAGTTAACGAGATCTGGATGCTCCTACGAAGATTGTAGAAATTGAGAAATTATAGCTTCAATAATTGAAGAATTGAGATATGTTAATGGTGAAGTGAAAAGGATCACTAGTAATATTTCCACTTTCCACATGATCAAACATTGGACTATTCCATAAATAATTGATAATGATTCCTAGATGGTAGCGCTTGATGACTGAAAACTTGAGTACAAGAAAATGGTTCCAAAGATCATGGCGCGCATGGTAGAAGAAAAGGATACTTGTGTTCAACGCTTTAATGTGTTTCAAGATAGAATCATTTCTTTAGACAATTCCTTTTCAATTTTTTTGTAGAGGTAAGTGTATCAACAACAAAGATATGGAAATATCATATGGTTAACATGCATGTTATTCTGATTTTTAATTGCCCATGACATATCAAAGTAATCCAATGGGAGGAAGAATACTTGAGGACAAATAAAAAGATGTTGGGGGTTTTAGAAGAGATCCCAAAAGATTAGAATCTATTTGTATCAGGTGATCCTCCTGTGTGCAATTATTTGTTATTTGAATCAATCATTTTATGTTTTAAAAAACTAGTTATCAAATAGATTATTTAGTTTAACATGTTTTAGTTATGAAAAGTCATTATGTGAAACGATGGGCGAAGCTTGTCGCTTCACCATTTTTTCTATAAAGGAGAAACCAAGGTCGTGGTAAAATGGGCATTAAAATATTATCAATTGTAATAGAAAATTTTCAAGGGGTAAAAGTACAAACCTGTGTCACTTTTACAAAGGAAGAGGACCACGACATGCAAAACTGTTAAACTTTAATGACATAAAAGCGGCATTTGTACTTAGAATTTGAAAATTATGTAAACTAATGAAATGTGTAAAATTGGATGTAGTTTATTCCTATAATTTTTTTAATTTTTTTTGAATAATAATAGACATATTTTTTAATTCTTGAAGTCCATTTTTTAATTGCTGAAAAATGCTGAAAATTGAGGGTCTAGTTCTCACCATCAAAATATGTGTAAATAATCTTGTTTTCCTCTGATTTCATAATATGTTTTAGATGACATGTATAGCTAGTGCAAAAAAAAGAAAGATTAGTTTTCGGCATATATTTTGTCTGTTATAACTATTCAAAGTCAAAGTTACCCAAAATTAACAATTTTTGTCTCCCACCTAATTTTCCATAGAAAATCTACACCAAATACAAAACAAATTATATATTCATGAAGATGACTCTCTCCTCTAGTGTTAAATATAAGTTTTAAAATTTTCTGAAATGATTTTCTATTCTTTTTGCTTTTTTTGAACGAGCATGTTCTTCAATTTTAAAATACCTACTTGGAGTTTTTTCAAATTAAAATATATTATATGTAATCAAAACACAATAAAAATTACATGACCATAATCTAGAATTTGAGCTCTACAAAAGGGTATATTTAGATTTTTAAAATGGTTGATTTTTGATGAAAAAATCAGTTGTCTAAGTGAGAAGTTCTGTAATTTTGAAATTTTTGTTGGAAGTCTCAAGGATAACTAAGAGGGGGGATGCATCAGTTACCAATCAATTTAATTATTTTCTCTTTCTTTAATGTAATTTGATATAAATTAAATGCACATTCAAATAACACAATAGAGTACTCAACAATTTGATTACAAGGAAACCAAATAGACAAAACCCCCGTTGGGAATTAGCACCCACAAATAACTGCACTAGTTTATAATGATCCTTGTTAGAAGATATTACAACCCTGTTGGGATTTGATCTTTACAATGTAAGAAGTACTGAGACCTGGTTAAAGGTCAGACCCTGTTAGGAGTCTTTTATAGATAACCCTATTAAGGGTGAGGACTCACTGTCCAATAGCTCATTGCTAAGATGGTGAAGGCTAAAACCTTTAGTATAACAAATATACACTATATCTGTTAAATGAACTATTTGATTATACATGTTGTCTTGATCAGTTCCAATGAATTGCAATCAACTTATGTTTCTTCACATAGATCTTCAACTTATTCTTTCTGATTTTCTACTCTTCTCTGTCTTTTCTTCTTCACTTCATTTTTGACACTTAGTGAACATATCTGAACTGTTATATGTATCTTCACCAAGGATAAGGTCAAAATAGTATCTGGAAACACTTCATCAACTTCCTTTTCAGCTTAACCTAGCATGCAACAAATATTAAGAACACACAACTGAAAATGAATAGACGCGACACTTCACAAAGTGGGCTTCACCAAATTAACTCTAACATCAAGATTCTGTTGAAACACGTTTTCCACCTTTGGATAGTTATCTTTAACTCATAACTAAACATTAAGACAAACATGCATATCTCGAAGATAGGTGCAACTCAGGAAACACTATATCTATGTTGGCTCCTTAACAGATAAACTCCAAAAACTATAACTGTCATAACTGATTAATCACAACTCAACTAAAACTGTATATCTGACTTGGCGTGAATGCACATAGTAATTAGAACATGTATACACCATGGAAATAAACATGTATAGCTCCAAAGCATCTTTACTGATAGTTGCATATAGGATACCTTTGTTTATTATATGTTTTCATCAGTGGCAAACATACAATCAATTATTTGCACAAAAGAAAATCTCCAACAATCTCACCCTTTGACATTGATGGAAACATATGATATCATCAACTCAAAGTGTTTTCCTTCTTTTTACAATATTCTCAATATCCTCATCAAAGGTTCCTCTTTACTGTTGCTGCACTGTATACTCCCCCAGAGTATATGATCCCCCTTACTAATGCTCCCCCTTTGACATCAATGACAAAGGGTGTTAAACACCATTAAGCACATGTACTACTCTAGAAGTAGAGTAGTCAACCATTCATCAGTCACCAAGGACTGATATTCTTGCTGCAAGTTCTAATCAGACTCGGGAAAGGGAATTACTTCCAAATTCTCCCTGAGATAATCAAAAGTATCTTTTGATAGAGGCTTTGTAAAAATATCTTCTAGTTTTTCTTTAGTGCTTATATAATCTATCTTTACTTATTTGTCTATAAATTTTTCTCGTAGGAAATGGTATTTGATCTCAATGTGTTTTGTCTTTGCATGCATCACAGGGTTCTTTGACATATTGATAGTACTAGTGTTGTCACAGTGAATAATAATAGGATAATCAATCTAAATACCAAAGTCCTTAATCATCTATTTGATCCAAACTATTTTTGAACAATTCAATGTTGTTGCAACATACTCAATTTATGCTATTGACTAAGAGATACAATTCTACTTTTTACTTGTCCAAGTGACCAACCCATCTCCAAGAAATATTGCTCCTCCGGATGTGCTATTTCTATCATCAACACAACCTGCCAAATCTCCATCTATATACACATTAAGTTGTATGTTCTCTGAGTTAGGATACCATAAACCATAGTCTATAATTACCTTTAGGTATCTGAATATTCTTTTTATTGCCATAGATGATTTTGCTTGGGTTAAGCTGCAAATCTTCCAACAATACCAACTGCATTAGAAATGTCAAGTCTAGATTGAGTGAGATATATGAGTTTTCCAATCATAGACTTGTATAGGGTCTTGTCAACTACTGTGGAATCATCATCTTTAGAAATCTTGCATCCTGTTATCATGGGGGTGCTTACTGATTTTCAATCTTCCATCTTGAAGGTCTTCAATATCTCCTTCACATACTTAGACTGATTTATGAATATGCCTTTGTCTTTTTGTTTTACATTCAATCCAAGAAAGTATTTGATAGGTCCAATCATGCTCATTTCAAATTCACTTTTCATTTCTTTGGAAAATTCTACACTAAGTTTGTCATTACCTCCAAAGATAATGTCATCAATAAAAATAGCAACAAGTAGTAGTCCATCTATCTCTCTTATAAATAAATTACAGTCTACTACTCCTTTTCTGAATCCTATCTTTCTTAAGTAACCATCAAGTCTCTCATACCACGCTCTTGGGGCCTGTTTAAGTCCATAAAGTGCTTTCTTTAATCTTCATACCATGTCTGGTTTATCTGAAAGTTTGAATCCTTTAGGTTGCTTTATGTAGACTTCTTCCTTCAAGTCGCCATTCATAAATGCTGATTTGACATCCATTTGATATACCTTAAAGTTCTTAAATGTTGCATAGGCCAAAAACAAATTGATAGCTTCAAGTTTTCTCACAGGGGAAAATGTATCAGTGTAGTCTATTCCTTCTCTCTACACATATCCTTTGCATACTAATCTTGTTTTTTTCCTTACCACTGTGCCTTCTTCATTCAATTTTTTCCTAAATATCCACTTCGTTCCAGTCACATTCTTGTCATGAGGTCTAGGGACTAGTTCCCATATTTCATTCTTGATTATTTGATCTAATTATTCTTGCATGACACTTTTCCAATATGAATCTTTGCATGCATCTTCAACACTTAAGGGTTCAATCTGTGAAAGTAAGCATACCTCTTCATCAGTGGTTGAACCTTTTTCTCTAGATCTTGTCAAGAATTTTGTGCTCTGATCTCCAATGATATCTTCCTTAGAGTGGTATTTGGATGTGTACCTTGAATTCTTAGGAGTGATACTTTCATCTGTGACCTATGATTCTTCTTCACTTAGTTTAGTATTGTTATATGAAACATCAATACAATCAAACATTTCTTCAATAAGTGTGTCCTTATTAATGGGTCTAGGCTCATCTTCGATCATGGGAGCATAGTCATAATATATTTCTTGAATCATAAAATTCTCATCAATCTTCACATGAGTACTTTCAATGATCTTCTTTAATCCAGATTCATTCTCAACCTTAGCTTTGAATACTTAGAACTTCTCAAAAGATTCAGATTTTTATTTTAAGAATGCAACCCACATCATCCTTGAGAAATCATCAAAAAAAAAAAAAAAACCTTTCTCCATAGTAAGATCTTGTTTGATTAGGTCCACATAGGTCTATATGTATCAGATCTAGTTTGTTTTCTGCAGAGTTTTTTTTTCTCCTAAATGAGGTTCTCACATGCTTCCCCATCACACATTCCCTGCACATGGTTTCAACTGGTCTTGCAATTCTAGGAAGGTCTCTTACTACCTTTACATTACTTATCTTGACTATGTTGTCAAAATTGATGTGACAAAGTCTCTTGTGCCATAGCCAGTTGTCATCTATTTTTGCAACAAAACAACTTACTTATGAGTTGAGCTAAAAAACATTACCATTGGTCTTTAAGCCTGATGCAATCATTTCTCCTTCTTTTTTGTTAATGATGCATTGGTTGTTTTTGAATTCCAGCTGATATCTTTTATCAAGCAATTGTCCAACACTTAGTAAGTTATGACGCAAACCATCAACATAGAGAGCATCATTTGTCTTGTTCTTTCCATCTAGGGTGATAGAACCTCTTCCTATGATAGGTTTGGGAGTGTTATCTCCAAATCTAACCATGCCACCTTTGTACTTGTCCAAATGTACAAATTTGTCTTTGCCTCCTGTCATGTGGTGTGAACATCCATTGTCAATGATCCATTCAGTTCTGATGTCTTCTTTTCAAACTAATGCTAACTCCTATTCTTTTAATTCATCTTCTTTGTCCATTTCTTCAAGCATCTTCTCAATGTCTTTAATGGAAAAAAATCCAATTTCATCTTCTCCTGAGTCATCATCAGTTAAACCATCCTCAGAATGATAACATTCTTTAGTGTACTTAGGTTTGTAATCTGATCTAAATTTCTTGACTCTTGTAGGGCACTTGGATGCAAAGTGAGCAACTTTGTTGCATGAGAAACATTTGAATGGTAGTTTTCCTTCATATTTCCCTTTACCTTTCCTTTCCTTCTTGGCAATCATAGCAATGATTTCTTCTAGTTCTATATCCACTTCTTCATTTTTACTAGAGCTTCTTATAGATTTCTTGTTGTGGACTGTGGCTTTGAAGGTTGTCTCACTTTTAGGTTTTGTCTTCAATCTAGATATCTCAAATGCAGATATTTTTCTGATCAAGGTTTCCCTCTTTAAGTCTTTTGAAAATTGCATAGTCTCATCTAGGATATTGATCTTTCTCTCATAGTCTGCTGTTAATGTGGTCATTAATTTTTCCATTATATCTTACTCTAATATTTCTCCGCCATTGTTTCTTATACCTGATACTGCTTCATTAATCCTCTGATTGTAAGCTTTGATGTTTTCTTCAGGAAACATCTTTAAATTGTTGTATCTTTTCTTCCATGTCTTTCTGTGCACATTATTTTCTTGGATGTCTCCTTCAAACATATCTTCTAAGTATTTCTAAATAGAGTATGCTTTATCTATCTTCTTGATCTCAGAAAATTCATTGTCGGATAGGGAACTGATTAGGGCTTCTTTGGCAATTGCATTATTAGTGAACACTTCCTTTTGTTTCATAGTAGAGTCATCAGCTACAAGATCTTTCAAGGTGGGAATTTCAACTTCTTGAGTGGCAATCTCATAGATCTCAAATCCAACACACTGAAGATGTGTTATCATTTTGTTCTTCTAGTCAAGATAGTTTTCTCCATAGAACTTAGGACTCTCTTTCCTGAAGTATGCCATCTGATCTACCTTAAGTTGTTAGGCTTTCTCTCCAAGGTACTTGTCTCTGATACCAATTTTTGAAATAGTCTCAAGGATAACTGAGAGTGGGGGGGAGCTAAATCAGTTATCAATCAATTTAGTTCTTTTCTATTTCTTTAATATTATTTGATATAAAGTAAATGCACATTCAGATAACACAATATAGTACTCAACAATTTGATTACGGGGAAACCAAATAGGAAAAAACCCTGGTGGGAATTAGCACCCACAAATAACTACACTAGTTTATAATGATCCCTATTAGAATATCTTACAACCTTGTTAGGAGTTGATCTTTACAATGGAAGAAGTACAAAGACCTGGATAAAAGTCAAACCCTGTTAGGAGTCTTTTATAGATAACCCTGTTAAGGGTGAGGACTCACTATCTAATAGGTCACTGCTAAGATGGTGAAGAATTCAACCTTCTGTATAACATATATACACTATATCTGGTAAATGAACTATTTGATTAGACCTGCTACCTTGATCAGTTCCAATGAATTGCAATCAACTTTTGTTTCTTCACATAGATCTTCAACTTATTCTTTCTAATTTTCTTCTCTTCTCTGTCTTTTCTTCTTCACTTCATTTTTGACACTTAGTGAAGATATCTGAACTGTTATATGTATCTTCACCAAGGATAAGGTCATGATGGTATCTGGAAACACTTCATAAACTTCCTTGTTAGCTTAACCTAGCACGGAATAAAGATTAAGACCATGCAACTCAAACTGAATAGACGCGATGCTTCACAAAGTTGGCTTTACCAAATTAAATCTAACATCAAGATTCTATTGAAACATGTTTAGCGCCTTTGGATAATTATCTTTAACTCATCACTAAACAATAATACAAACACACATATCCTGAAGATAGGCGCAACTAAGGAAACATTGTATTTACATCGACTCCTTAATAGATAAACTCCAGCAACTGTAACTGCCATAACTGATTAATCATAACTCAACTGAAACTACATATCTAACTTGGTGTGAATGCAAATAGCAACTAGAACATGTATACACCATGGAAATAAACATGCATAGCTCCAAAGAATCTATACTGATAGTTGCATATAGGATACCTACTGTATATTATATGTTGTCATCAATGGCAAACATACAATCAATTATTTGCATAGAAGAAAATCTCCAACAATTTTTGCCTATTTGGCTACCACATAGGATGCCACATAGACAGTTTCGGCTAGAATAGGTTTGGCCAGAACTGGTTCGGCTAAACTAGTTCCGGTCGAAACCCCCTATGTAAATATGTGCCAATTCTTCATTAATAGAACATAGTTGGCTTATATTTACTCGTGAATTTTTGGTTGAAACTGGTCTGGCCGAACCTATTTTGTCCAAAACTCATTTTTCCACATTGACGCCACATGGTGCCACATATGTACGACCAAAAATATTTTGGCCAAAACAATTTTGGGCTGAACTACGAAAATGGTCCTTAAGTGCGACACAACTTCGTACTTTTACTCCAAGTAATACGAAAAATAACCAGTTCTTTTTTGGAAATTGTGGTTTGGATAATTTTCATTCCGAAATTAGTTCTCTATGATTTTTAGTTCAAGTAATTGAATGTTGTCTAAAATTTTCTTATGAACAAATTCTTTACCCTCGTAGCAGTTTGAATTATGAAGAATCATTTGAGAATTTTTTGTCCTTATGCTTCTTATATAATTCATCTCTATAAGTAGGAGTTAATATCAATTAGACTAATTGTGTTGATAGATATATAATTATCTAATATGGAGGGCTAGATAGTTGACATATCTATCCAAGTGGTAAAATTAAATTGTTGGAAATGAGTTGAGTAACTGAGAGGGGAGGTGTGAATCAGTTACCACAAAAAAATTCCAAGTCCCTTGGATTTCTTAAACAATTTAGTCATTGTTGCTCGGTTAACATAGATATTCTACTGTCAGTCAGTTAACATAGAAAATCTTAAGAGATTATCTGTGATTATCTATAGTAATTAATTTTAGAAACATAAAACATAAAGAAAATGAAATGTACACACATAACACCAAGATTTAACGTGGAATCCCAATATAGGAAAACCACCAATTCCAACTAGTCAGTATTTTTCACTCTTCTAAAGTGAGCCCTGTTAGGAGCCAAGCCTGTTAAAGGTTACAATAAGACACTATTACGTGTGACCCTATTAGAGGATTTAATCACTTTGTAAGGAGTGGCATTGTGAGAGGTCTTTAAACACTTCAATGTAAAAATGTGACCTTGTGAGAGGATTTATAAAAGACTATTAAAATATTTTGATCACTGCTGAAATTGTTAGAAAGTAACAATGGATTGACCTATTTTAATAAGCTACTGTCTTTGCTGATTTAGATCTTTGTTCTGGGTTAAATACTTGATCCTCACTAATCGGATTTTTTTTGTAGTCCTCTATGTTCTATCATCAATTAGAATCCCATCTGATTTCTTCTTCACTCTTCATATCACTTATACACTATCTCTCAATATTCAATCCAAACTTGACCTTTTATATATATATCCTTCTAAATAAATAATAAAACTCATGTTTGTTGGCTGGATATAACCAATTGACCATAAAATATAAACTACTGTTAGTCAGTAGACACTAACTATTTTACTCGGTCAACATTGAAATCCTTCAATGCCTGACCAACACTATAATGCCCAAGTGAACTCGGTTAGAACTGAAAATCACTTTGGTCCTCTTCAATTTGTGAGAGTTTTTGGCATGAACTGACTATGCTCAGATAGGACTATACATTTGTGTAAACTTCACTATACTTGTGTAAACATCAATGACAATACACAATTTAATAATTATCATCAACAATCTCCCTCTTTGGCATTGATGGCAACACAAAATGTCATAATACAAATAATTATAGAGCAGGAGACATAAGAATGAAATTTTTATTAATGTCCTTAGCTTCATTATGATTCTCATCAAATTTTATTAATGTCTTTAGCTTCATTCTGATTCTCATCCAAAAAATCCCTCTTATATTAATCTTTGTTTCAAATAAGTTTCTCCCTTTGTCGTCAATCTCTCCATCAGTAATCTTTATGACATACAGTAATCTCTCCTTCCATAAATAATCATTATGACATAGAGTAATCTCTCCTTCCATCACTAATCATTATTACATATAGTAATCTCTCCGTCTTTGAAAACCAATGCAAAAGACACTAAATGACATATCCAATGAAGTTGTAATATACCTATTTGCACTGATTCATATGCAATAAGCTCTAAATATCTGCATCAACATGTCAATTCTGTTATGTAGCTCGGTTGATGCATCACTAAACTGTGTTTTAGTGAGCCTCAGATATGGGAATTAACCCTATCTTTTCTCTAAGATAAAAAAAAAATGCATCCTTAGGTACTGGTTTTGTGAATATGTCTGCAATTTATTCTTTATTATTCACATATTCCAATCTTACTTCCTTGTCATGAACCAATTCTCTCAAGAAATGATACTTTATTGCAATATGTTTACTCTTAGTATGCATCAGAGGGTTCTTTGTGTTAGAATAAATTAAGAATAACTTAGAGGGGGGGATCAGATATCCTCGGGTCTATATGTGGCCATTTAAACTTTATACCAATTTGAACAACTCAGATCTGCTTGACAGTAACAACATAAAACAACAACATACATATGCAATTTACTATTCAGATGTAATTAGCTTGTAGAAACTTAAGAACAAAACACAACATCAACATTCATACAAGTTGACACCAATATTTAATGGGGAAACCCAATATGGGAAAAACCACCAATAACATGCTATCGAGTTTTCACTCTTATGAAGTGAGCTCTTTTAGGAGCCAACACTGTTAAAGGTTACAAAAAACATTGCTAAATGTGACCTAGTTAAAGGATTTAATCAACCTGCCAGGAGTGGCCTTGTTAGAGGACTAAAAACATTCCACCTGAATGTCACCTTGCTAAAAGGATTTATACAATGACTATTAGGTCAACCTGGTTAAATGATTTTGACTGATACAATGGTTAGAAATTAATCAATGGGTGTAATCTGGTACATACAACTTACTTTGCAAATCTAGATCCAATTCAACTCTAAAGCTAATTCATTGAGCGGCCTCCATTCATTTCATTCTTCAGATCTGCTAGGAAATCCGTCAAGCAATCACTTATGCAACTCTCTGCTTCTCTACTTAGCCTTCTCGCTTAGATCATGCCAATTAGTCAATTAACTATGCAGTCCTCTTGCATACTCATCATACCTTCAATAATAACCCCTTGAGGTTATATTATACCTCTTCATATAGGTTAGATAAATCTTTTTCCGCTTAATCAAGATCGTAGATCTTAGGTTAGGTCAGATCCAACAAATCTTTCCATCATTACATTTAATTTATTTCTCCAAATAAATCACTAATTAAATCTTTGATCCATGCATTAATTATGGTTACACATGCATTTAAATAGTATGGATCAATCTTGCTTATCCTTAATTAACTTTACATATCTGAATAAAATCAACTATGTCGGCCAGAGATCTCAAATCTCAACAATTACCAAAATATTGCTACTCGGCTAACACTATGTTTTCTCAGTAGTTTATTGGCGCTTGATTGACACTAGAAATTATGCTCGACATACACTAGTGCTCGGTGGACACAAACTTGCTTGGCACAAACTGTTCACACTAAACTGTCATCAAAAGATAAACAACACATTACTTTGCCAATGTGCCAACTGATCAAGTACCCTTGTGATTTCCCATGACTCAACCATTCCACTTTATATTCTTGTTAAATATCCTTCATCAATCAATAGATATGGTACTCAAATAGATAGCAATAGTCTCACCAATTAAGGTTTGACATCAATGACAAAACAACAATTGCTTCCATTGTAGCTTTCCAACAATCTTTCCAACAATCTCCCTCTTTGGCATTGATGGAAACACTAAACATTAAAACAATAATTTTCAACCATAGTTACCATACAATGCAAAAAATTCTGCCTATGTTCCTTGATATGAACAAATCTTCATTAATGTCTTTATCTTCATTCTGATTCTCATCTTGTAAAAATTTTCTCCCTCTGTTTCTGTGATCACACTGAAATCTTTCTATTTATATTCATATGTAGACTCCCTCTTTCATTAATCTCTCCCTCTTTGACAATAATTTTTTTTCTCAGTAATCTCCCCCTTTTTCTCTAAGTATAGTAAACATCTCCCTCCTCTTTTAGTAAACTTCTCCCTCTTTGACACAAATGCCAATGATGTTGACATCTTCATCATGCAGATTATTCTATTCTAAACTTTGTATAATGTTGTTCCTGTCATCTTTCTTATGACTGATCCTCTTTTCTATCTTTGTCTGTCTTTCATATCTTTAGGCAGCATCCTAAAGTGTGACTGCCTATGCATCAATGTGTCAAATGTTCTGAGTATAAAATTTGATGCAACAGTACCTTTCTGAACTAATTAGCCTCAGTTAGGGGAATCACCCCTAATTTACCTTGTAGATACTCATGAGCATCTTTGTGTAGTGCCTTTGTAAATATGTCTTCTAACTGTTCTTTAGTATTCACATATTCGAGTCTCACTTCCTTTTTCTGAACTAGCTCCCTTAAGTAATGATACTTGATAGCTATATGATTTTTCTTAGAGTGCATCACAGGGTTCTTAGAAGTATTAATGGCATTCATGTTATCACAATATATGACAACTGGTTCTGTGATCTTTTCTTTCATACCTTTCAGTAGTATCTTCAACCACACAATATTAGAACAATTAACTATTGCTACCACATACTCAACTTTAGCTGTAGATTATGAGGCACAATTCTGTTTCTTGCTTGTCCATGAAACCAATATTTTCCCAGAAGAAATGCTCCACCTATGGTGCTTTTCCTGTCATCCACATTTCCAGCCAAATCAGAATTAGTATAGACTCTAAGTTCAAACTTATCATTCCTTTTGTAATATAGACCATATTCATCTATTCCTTTCAAATATCTCAAAATTATTTTTACTTCCATCATATGAGTTTCCTTAGGATTGGCAGAAAATCTTGCAACAATACCAACAACCAATGCAATATTAGGTCTGTTGTGTACAACATCTTGCAACTTTCCAATCATTGATCTGTAAAGGGTTTGATTCACTTCTTTTGTATCATCATTCTTTGTTAACTTCTTTCCAGTAGCCATGAGTGTAATCATTGGTTTTGAATCTTCCATTCCAAAAATTTATAGTATCTTCTTGACATATTTTGATTGATTAATATAGATATCATTCTTCATCTGATATATTTGTAAGCCAAAAAATTTTTTTTATCTCACCAAACATATAAATTTCAAATTCAGTTTGCATCTCTTTTGCAAATGCTTGGCATAACACATCTTGTCCACTAAATATAATGTCATCAACAAAAATTTCAGCCAATAAAGTACCTTTACATTGCTCTATCTTCAAATACAGATTGTCGTTGTCATTGGTTCTTGCAAATCCAATCTTTACCAAATAATTGTGCAATCTCTCATACCATTCTCTTGGTGCTTGCTTAAATCCATATAGTGGGGTATGTGTAGGATCATGGTATGTCAAACCAGGCCCTTAAGTGGCAATGAAAATTCAGAAAATCAAGTTTAGGAAAGTTGACGTAAAAATTTGAACAAGTTATCAATCTTATATAAAAAAATGTATAAGAAGAGAATCTGCAGAAAATTGAATTTAGTTTCTTTGCTACAAGCCATTTAAAAAATATATATATCCTATATGGTGAAATTTTAAATTTATATGCAGTAGTATGAAAATTTCAAGAAAAAGATAAGAAGTAGGTGTATGTCTGACCACCTTAAACAAAATAAAATGATAATAATTTTTTACAAGATTATATATATATAAGTATTAGACTCATGCCTGGATGTGATGCATATTTTTTTGTAATTTGTTTTCTAAGTAAATAATTAATTATGATTTTTCTACTACAACTTTTCCATAATATAAAACATTTCATGTCTGACCACCTTAACTTTGTCTAAACTTCATCAAATTGAGAACTTTTAATTTTTTTATTGTAGTAGGAAAAGCATAGAATGTGACTCATGTTTAGGATTTCAAAAATGTTATACTATTTAAAAGCTATAGCTATTTTTCAATCAGTCTATGAATCAGGACTAAAAAGATAAGAAGTAGGTGTATGTCTGACCACCTTAAACTTTGTCTAAACTTAATCAAATTGAATTTTTTTAGAATATAAAAGACTCCTGTGTCTGACCACCTTAACTTTGTCTAAACTTAATCAAATTGAATTTTTTTTCTTTTTTTCTTATAGTAGGTGAAGCATGGAATGTGACACATGTTTCATATTTAGAAAATGTTATACAATTTGAAAGTTATAGATAATTTTCAATCAGTCTACCAATCAGGACTTCTTTTTCACATCACCACTTTTTGGCATACCATGATCCTACACATACCCAGTTCTTTGTGTAATTTGCAAACCATGTTCCTCTTACTTGGGTCTATAAATCCATCAGCTTGTTCAATATACACTTCTTCTTCTAATATCTCATTTAGGAATGCTGACTTCACATCCATTTGATAAACTTTAAAACCTCTGTTGGCTGCATATGCAAGTAAGGTTCTTACTCCTTCTAATCTTGCAATTGGGGTGAATGTTTCTCCATAATCAATTCCTTCCTCTTGTACATAACCTTTGCATACCAGTCTAGCTTTGTTTCTTGTTATCTCTCCATGTTCATTTAGATTATATATAAATACCCACTTAGTACCAATTTCATTCTTGTCATTCAGCCTAGGTACAAGTGTCCAAGTCTTATTCTTCTCAATCTATTCAATTTCTTCATTCATGGCTTGAATCCAGTCTTCGTTGTCTAAAGCATCTATAATTGTTTTGGGCTCAAAATCACATAACAAGCATGTACTATCTCTCAACTTACTTCTTGTCATAACTGCAGAATCCTTCGATCCTATGATTTGTTCATGTTTGTGGTGCTTCCTCACATACTTTGCTAGAGTAGGCTCCTGTCTTTCTTTAGATTCATTATTCTCATTTAATTCAGGTAGATTCCATGACTCGGCATCTCCATCAGATAGCTCAAAAATTACCTCTTGTTGCCTGACATCCTCATTTTGTGACTTAGTAGGTGCTATTTGTTGCTCAACAACCTCATTCTTAGGTTCAGATAATGTATTAGAATCTTCCTCATCCAGATAGACAAATGATTTGTAACTCTTAGGTTTCTATGTGCTTTCAGCTTCATTTCTTTCTACATACTCATCAATTCTTACTTTTACAGTTTCCACAATTTTGTTAGTGTTAGAATTCAAACACTTATATGGTTTACCTTTAGTTGAATAACCAAGAAATATACCTTCGTCACCTTTAGCATCAAGTTTTCCACTTATGTTATCCTTCAGTATGAAACATTTTCTTCCAAGAACTTTGAAATATTTTACATTAGGTGCATATCCATACCAAAGCTCATAAGGTTTAGTAGTAGTACCTTTCTTGACTTGTACTCTATTTAGGGTATTGATTGTTGTACTTACAACTTCTCTCCAATATTTATGTGCAACATTTTTCTCTATCATTAATGTTCAAGCACAATCCATAATAGATCTATTTCTTCTCTCAGCAATACCATTCTGTGGTGGTGTTCTAGGTGCGGAAATCTATCTTTTTATCCCTCAGTCATTGCAGAACCTGTTAAACTCATTAGAAATAAACTCACCTCCTCTGTCAGATCTCAAATAGTTTAGACTTTTACCTATCTCCTTTTCAACTTTTTCCAAGTACCACTTAAATAACTGGAATGCGTTAGATTTTTCTTTAAGAAACATAACAGTCATCATTCTTGAGTAATCATCAACAAATAGAATAAAATATCCATCTCCACAATAAATTTTCTCATCAATGGGACCACAAAGGTTAGTATGAACTAATTCCATAATTTCCTCAAAAGTATGAGTCTTTCTCTTGAAACTAGATCTAGTCATCTTTCCCAATTGACATTGCTTACACATTGCATTTTAAATTTTCTTTAACTTAGGCATCCCTCTAACCTTTTTCAATTTTCTTATGCTTACCAAGTTATCAAAGTTTACATGGCACAACCTTTTATGCCATAACAAAACATCATTATATTATGCAAATAAGCATGTCTCATCAACTAAATTAAGATAAAACAAGTTACCTTTTGTTTGCTCACCACTTCCAACTATTTCTCTATTGACATCATACATCTTTGCCTTCTTGTGATGGAATTCAACTTTGTAACCAGAATTATTCAGCTGTACAATAGTGAAAAAATTATAATTAAGATCATCAACCCAATATACATTGTCACATCTAATCTTGTCAGTCAAATTAATTTATCCTTTCCCTTTAACAAGATATGGTGCATCATTACCAAATTTAACATAACCACCATTGCACTTATCTAGAATCTCAAATTTATCTTTATCACCAGTCATGTGATGTGAACAACCATTGTCAATAATCCAATGGTCACCTTTACTTGAATATAAGAAATTAATGTGGTTTTCTCATCGTCATCAGAATTATCTTTCATAGCAACATACACAACTTCTATATCATTTTCATCAGATTTGTTAGAATCATTGTTAGAAGCTTCTTCAGCTATATAGAAAGATTTCTTACCTTTGTCTTTGTAATCCTTATACTTTCTAAAGTCTCGGTCATCCTTTCTATATTTTTACTTGCTATCTCTTCTTTCATCTTTTTCATTCTTATCAGGACATCTAGTAGCGATATGACCAACTTTGTTAAATGAAAAACAAATGATAGAAAGTTTACCTTTAAATTTTCCTTTTCCTCTAGATAGTCTTCTTGCCACAAGTGCTTCAATTTCTTCCAGATCATCATTAGTAGTGTTGATGTCACTTTTCACACATTTCTTTTCTTTCTTTGATTTGTTAAAGACCAACTGGGATATGAACGTAGATTCAATAGCTTGTGGAGTGTATTTGTAAAAAATAGACATTTCAAATGCAGCAAGTCAGCCTACCACACCTTCCAGAGTGAAATTATTATTAGGATTACATCTTAAGTCTTGAATTGTAGAGACTCTAATAGAATATATAGGAAGATGTGTTCTTAGTACCTTTCTCATTATGGTTTTATCATCAATTGTTCCCTTAACTCCTCTGATAGCATTTACAACTTCCTTTATCCTACCATAATATTGAACTATATTTTCTCCTTCTTGCATTGACATTTCATCAAACTTACCTCTTAAAATTTCAGATTTGGCTCTGAGTACATTTGTATCACCTCCGTACATGGTTGCAAGGACATCCCACATTTTTTTCCCAGTTGTACAATTCTTTATGTCTTCAAACTTAGGATAGTTTAGAGATGATGTAATCTCCAACATTTGTTGATTGTGTTCCTACTTTTCTCTTAACTGTGCATCTATGGGAGGTGCAATGGGGGATACATAATCATGTTCAACATAGTGCTTAGTAGAATCACCAATACTAGCCAAATGCAACTTCATCAAACTTTTCCATGCAGGGAAATTATCTTTGTTCAACTTCGGTACCTCCTTTTTATACATCTTGATCTTTTTCTCTGACTACCTTCAAACTATTTTCAAGAGACCAAAGCTCTGATACCAATTGTTAGAATGAATTCAGAATAACTGAGAGGGGGGGGGGGGGGGGGANGGGGGGGGGGTGAATTAGTAATCCTCAGGTCTAGATGTGCCCATTTAAACTTTATACCAATTTGAACAACTCAGATCTGCTCAGGAGTAATAACATAAAACAACAACATACATATGTCATTTACTATTCAGATGTAATCAGCTTGTAGAAACTTAACAGTAAACCACAACATAAACATTCATACAAGTTGACACAAATATTTAATCTGGAAACCCAATATGGGAAAAACCACCAATAACATGCTATCAATTTTTCACTCTTATGAAGTGAGCTTTGTTAGGAGCCAACCCTGTTAAAGGTTACAAAACACATTGCTAAATGTGACCTGGTTAATGGATTTTATCACCCTGTCAGGAGTGGCCTTGTTAGAGGACTTAGAACATTCCACCTAAATGTCACCTTGCTAAAAGGATTTATACAATGACTTTTAGGTCAACTTGGTTAAATGATTTTGACTGATACAATGGTTAGAAAGTAATCAGCATGTGTGATCTGATACATACAACTTACTTTGCAAATCCAAATCCAATTCATCTCTAATGCTAATTCACTGACTGTCCTCCATTCATTTCAATCTTCAGATCTACTTGGAAATCCATCAAGCAATCACTTATGCAACTCTCTACTTCTCTGCTCAGCCTTCTCTCTTAGATCATGCCAATCAGTCATTTAACTATGCACTCCTCTTGCATACTCATCATACCTTCAAGAATAACCCCTTGAGGTTATCTTATACCTCTTCATCTAGGTCAGATAAATATTTTTTTGCTTAATCAAGATCATAGATCTTAGGTTAGGTCAAATCCAACAGATCTTTCCATCATTACATTTTATTTATTTCTCCAAAGAAATCACTAATTAAATCTTTGATCCATGCATTAATTATGATTACCTATGCATTTAAATAGTTTGGATAAATTGTGCTTATCCTTAATTAACTTTACATATCCCAATAAAATCAATTGCGTCAGCCAAAGATCTCAAATCTCAAAAATTACCAAAATACTTTTGCTCGACAAACCCTATGTTTCCTCGGCAATTTACTGGCACTCGGTTGACACTAGAAATTATGCTCGGAAGACACTAGTTCTCAGTCGACATAAACTTGCTTGTCACAAACTATTCATAGTAAACTATCATCAAAAGATAAATAACACATTACTTTGCCAATGTGCCAACTGATCAATAACCCTTGTGATTTCCCATAACTCAACCATTCCACTTGTTCTTCTTGTTAAATCTCCTTCACCAATCAATAGATATGGTAATCAAATAGATAGAAATAGTCTCACCAATTAAGGTTTGACATCACTGACAAAACAACAGTTGCTTCCATTGTAGCTTTCCAACAATCTTTCCAACACTTTGAAATGTTAATAGCACTTGTTTTGTCACAGTAGATAATAATTGGTTATGTGATTTCCACCTTCATACCTGACAACAGTTTTTTGAACCATATGATGTTTGAAAAATTTACTGTTGCAACAACATACTCTGCTTCTACTGTAGATTAAGAAATGCATTTCTGTTTCTTTCTTGTCTAGGAGACTAACCACTTGCCAAGAAATAATGCTCCACCACTTGTTCTCTTTCTGTCATCAACACTTCCAGCCCAATCAACATCAATAAAAGTATTGAAATCAAATTTTCCTCCTTTCTTATACCATAATTGATTATCTTCAATACCCTTAAGATATCTCTCAATCCCTTTGATAGCCATCAAATGATTCTCTCTCGGATTAGCTGAAAACCTTGCAACAATACCAACTGCTAACGCAATATCAAGTCTAGTGTGAACAACATATTAAAGTTAACCAATCATGGATCTATAGGTAGATTGATTCACATCCTTTGAATCATCATCCTTAGACAAATTATGTCTTGTAGGAATAGGTGTTCCTAGTGGTCTAGAGTCTTCCATCCCAAATTTCTTTAGTTTTTTATTTATTTATTTTAGACTGGGTAATGTAGATACCATCCTTCATTTCATAAACTTGTAAACCAACAAAGATTTTGATTTCACCAAACACATACATTTCAAATTCCTTACTCATATCTTTTGAGAATGCTCTGCATAATTCATCATATCAAATATAAAATATGTCATCAAAAAATATTTCTACTAATATTATCTTGTTCTGAGGTCCTTCTTTGATATACAAAATACTATTGTCATTAGTTCACTAAAATTCAATGCTTATCAAGTAACCACGCATTCTTTCATAATAGGCGCTAGGAGCTTGCTTTAGTCCATACAATGATTTGTTTAATTTGAAAACCATATATTTTTTTTGTTAGGATCTTAAAAACCTTCAGGTTGCTCAATGTAGACTTCCTCTTCAAGAATTCCATTCAGGAATGGAGATTTTACATCCATTTGATATACCTTGTATCCTTTGTGTGTGACATATTGGAGAAGAGTTATGACTCCTTCAAGTCTTGCTATAGGAGAAAAAGTTTCTCCATAATCCATACCCTCTTCTTGAGCATATCCTTTACATACTAATCTTGCCTTGTTTTTGGAAACTTCTCCTTTCTTATTCATTTTGTTTTTGAAAAACCCACCTAGTATCAATCACATTCTTATCTTTTGGTCTAGGTACTAGAGTCCAAGTTTTGTTCTTTCTATCTTCTCAATCTATTCATTCGTTTCTTTGATCCAACTTTCATCATTCAATGCATCTTTAATAGTTCTAGGTTCAATTTCACTAAGAAAACATTTACGTTTAATTTTGTTCCTTGTCATTACACCTTCTATCTGAACTCCAATTATTTGTTCAGGTGCATGATGCCTTCTGACATATTTTGCAAGTACAAGATCTTTCCTTCTTGATTCTAGGCTTGTTCCACTAGGTTCACCATGCTCAAAATTTCTATTATGTTCTTCTATTTGATACTTGGGTTCCATTGTCTGAGACTCAGGCACCTCTATCTGAGACGTGGGTGCCTCTGTCTACTACTCGGTTCCCTCTATCTGTGAATCGGTCTCTTCAGTCTATGACTCAGTTTCATGTACAAGTAGCTTAGGTTACAGAGGTTGCAACTCAGTTGAACTATTTGGATTTATGCAGATGAATTCAATGGTTGACAAGGATAATGTCCAATCACCATTTCTTGTGTCTTCGGTATAGTATCAGGTTCCTAATATACAAAGTTTTTGTAATCCTGAGGTTCTTTACTGCTCTTCTCTTCACCTCTTTCTACAAACTCATCAATCCTTACATGCACACTTTCTATGACTTTATGAGTAGAAAGATTCAAACAATTAGATGCTTTTCTTTTACAGGAGTAGCCTAGGAATATACCTTCATCACCTTTTACATCAAATTTTCCATTTCTTGCTTCCTTCAAGATGTAACATTTACTTCCAAATACTTTGAAATAACAAACATTTGGTTTATAACCATACCATAATTAAAAAGGTGTCTTCTCAGTACCTTTCTTTAGTTGAACTTGGCTCAAGGTGTGAATTGCAGTGTTGATGGATTTCTTCTAGTATTTGGTAGCAAAATTCTTTTTAATCATCAAGGTTCTTGCACAATCCATAATGGACATGTTCCTTCTTTCTGCTATACCATTTTGCTGCAGAGTACCTGGGGAAGATACTTGTATTTTTATTCCTCTTTCATTGCAGAATTCATTGAATTCATTATAAATAAATTATCCTCCTCTGTCAGAACTTAAACATTTGAGTTTTTTTCCTATTTCTTTTTCAACTCTGGCTAGGTACCATTTGGACTTCTGAAAATCTTCTGATTTTTCTTTGAGAAAAATAACAATCATCATTCTGGAATGATCATCAACAAATAGAATGAATTACTTCTCACCTGTGTAACTTTTTGTTCCAATTGGTGCACATAATTCAGTATTTACCAATTCTAAAACTTATTTTGTATTGTAGTTCTTGATCTTGAAGCTAGTTTTTCCCATCTTCCCAATTTGACATTGTTTTCATATTTCTAGTTCAGGTTTCTTAAAAATAGGAATTCCTCTTACTCTTTTGTTATTTCTTATGTTAACTAGGTTATCAAAGATCACATGACATAACATTTTATGCCATAACCAGCTTTTTTCTACTTGTGCAATAAAATATGAACTTTCATTGAGATCAAGATAAACTAGATTACCTTTAGTTTGTTTGCCAGTTCCAACTAGGTTTCCCTTACTATCCAGGAACTTGGCCTTACCATTCACAAATTCTACATTGAAACCAATCTTATTCAGCTGTGCTACACTTAGTAGATTATGCCTTAGTCCTTCAACCCAATAAGCATATCAAATTTGATTCCTTCTATTAAAGAAATACAACATTTACCTTTCACATAGCAGGGTTCATCATTCCCAAACCTGACACTCCCACCATCATAGTGCTCAAGATGTTAAACTTTGGTTTTATCACCAGTCATGTGGTGAGAACAACCACTCTCAATTATCCAAGTGTCATTCTTTCTAATATGAGAATATAGTGTTGTGTTTTCATTATCTGAATTATCTGATTAATACTTAATAACAATATAAACCATTTCATCTTCATTTTCATCACTATCAGAATCTTTAGAAATGTAGCAAGATTTTTGGAGTAGAGCCCCAAACTACATAAAAAATAGACACCTATAGGTTCACAATACCCCTCACTCCCATACAATCTAGGGTTCTGTCAATAGTTCCGAATACCCACAATAACAAGATTAGATCCTCCACCTAATCTTCAACAGCCTTAAGGGCATAATATCAAACAAATAGAACCAAATAATTTAGGGATGGAACAAGGGTTCTATCAATTCTAGACATCAAACTTAGATACTATGAAACACAAATCCCACACAAAGATAACAATGAAACTCTATTTTGACACCAAAGCCTATATAGGGCTACGAGGAGGAAATATGGATTCTTGAAGGAAATTTACATGGAACTCAACCAAAGAAATCCTTTACTACCCTCAATCTCTTCAATCCATCCACCAACAACACTCTCCAAGTTAGGGCTCTCGACCAATCCCCTAACTCCTATTGTCCTCAATTCTCTCCTAGGCCTAATTGGGATATTATGTCACTTTTACAAAGAAAGTGCTTGAATTTAGATTAAATTTCCAATAATTCCAATTGGAACACTTTTGGTATCACTCAAAACTTGTAAATCCAAGGATTTACATCTCCATTCCACCCCTAGGCCGAGTTGTGCCTCAAAAACTAAATTTTGGACAGTCACATCTAGATGCATGTCCAGAGGGTTTAATCATTGCTCTCTCCATCCACTACCTCGTGGCCTGAGATGAAAAAAATCTCAAATTAAATTTCCCCATCCTTCCTTTCCACTAAGACTTAGATTTTTTTCATGGCGGAATCTCTAGGAAAGAGGAAATTTGTCTCGAAACCCTAGTTAGGGCCTTCCTACGACCAGGGACTACACAAAATTGAATAAATTTCATTCTATTCCACTTCAAGAATTCAAACCAATTGCACACTTCTCATAAGACACCTGATCAACTTTCATAATCCTTCATTGGTACATTGGGATCCATATAGATCTATACAACTGTAATTTTAGTCACAATTTGGAGGAAAATAGTTGAATTTTATTGATTTTACTTAAAACATTTACAATAGTTTTTTCTCCAAAAATGGAGAAAGGTTTCTCAACCATTTTCATACAATTCCAAAATAGTTCCAACTGACAAAAGTGGTTGTGGATGTTGGGATTCGAATCTTACACTTTTTAGCAAAAGTTGCATTATGCAACATTGACAACATTGACAACATTTTACAAAAGTTATCAATTGTCAACAATCTTGTAAAGTTCTAAAACGTAGAATCCACTTCAGACCTTAGAAATGTTAGATTAAAAATTCCACCTTTCTTTAGGCCTCCTAGATTATTCTATCCCAACATAACTAAAAAATTTTCAAAATGGCTAACGTACACAACTAGGATTATAACAATACCTATTGTCACCTTGCCTTACATATAAGACTTTATTATTGACATTGGATCGTAGATCCAATCAATACCTTAACCCTTTTTATTTGGGTCCACTGGTGTGCTTGAAATGGATTAACTTGAGGGTGCTCCTGCACCATACTCCCAGGGTGTGCTGATCTCAAGTCCTCTTGAGATGAGGTCTTACAAAGTTGAGCCATGCCTCTGAATTTCTTGTTCATCCATCCATACAGATTCTTTTTCAATAATCCATTTCCATTGAACCAAATATTTATTATACACATTCTTCCTTTTTTGTTTGATGATCTTTCTATCCAAGATCTTCTAAAGCTTCTTTGGCTCATGAGGTGGTATGCCTACAACATCTCCTTCAAGTTATTCTATCTGCATTTCAAAACCTACATTCACATCACCTTTATATGGGGTTGGATCAAAAATATTAAATATTTGGGAGATACCAAGGTGTGAGGGTAATTCAATCTCATATACATTCAACCCATGATTTTTTAATACTAGACAGGGTCCTACTTTCTTCATGAGTAGTTTAGTATGGTTTCCCTTAGGCAATCTTTCCTTCTTTAAATATGCTCACACCAAGTCTCCAACTTTCAACTAGACATCCCTCCTATTCTTGTCCTTAGCTTTTTTATACTTCTTTTCACTCTTCTCAAGTGCCAACCTTACTAAGTCATGAATTTCCTTCATACTCTCTACAAAATCCTCTCCCTCGACACTGACTAGAGTGTTTGGTGGCAATTCTCCGAGTTCCAAGATACCTCTTGGACTTTTCCCACATACAATCTGAAAGGGACTCTTCCCTATGCTCTTTTTGATTGAGTCATTGAAAGGAAACTCTGCTTGGGGTATGACTCAATCCTACTTGTCTCCAT
Source organism: Thuja plicata (assembly GCA_018584345.1). NCBI lineage: Eukaryota > Viridiplantae > Streptophyta > Pinopsida > Cupressales > Cupressaceae > Thuja > Thuja plicata. Next base: position 3,820,081 of record MU224049.1, on the reverse strand, counting down.
ATTTTTTTGTCAAGCATCTAAGTAGATTGCCAAGTGATTTATTGAAAACTTATGTCTTCCCATCTATTTATGGATGGTAGGAAGAACTAAAACTCATATTGGTCCCTAACCTCTTCCATAATTTTCTCCAAAAGTGACCAATAAACTTTACATCTCTGTCAGACAGTATGGTTTGAAGTTAGCCATGAATCCTCACAATTTCCTTAAAGAACAAACTTGCAATTGATGATGCATCATTGATACTTTTACAAGGGATAAAGTGGGCCATTGTACTAAACCTATCCACTACAACATAAATACTATCATATCAATTTTGTTTTCTAGGCAATCCCATCACAAAATCCATGCTGCAATTCTGTCAAGTCCTTGTAGGAATAGGTAGAGGTTGGTATAGTCCTTCATTTGTGGATCTACCCTCAGATATTTGATAGATTGTATAGGTCTCTATAATATTCCTTACTTTAGTCTGAAGCTTAGGACAAGAATAGAACCTTCTCACCTATTCCAATGTCTTTTCCAAACCAAAATGGCCCCCCATGCTACCTGCATGTTTTTCTGTAATGATGTTCTCCCTTATTGAACATTTTGGGATGCATAACTGGTGTCGTTTGAACAAGAGCCCATTTTGAATCAAATAATCTAGATACTCAACATGATAAGCCTCGGAAAATTCATAACATACCTTATAAATATCACTAAAATCATCATCATTTTTATACATGTCCTTTAATGAATCAATCCCTACACTTTGAAGTTAGATTTTTTGCACAACTAGAGTCCTTCTGCTCAATGCATCTGCCACCTTGTTGGAAACTCCTTTTTTATGTTTGACTAAAAATGTGTAGGCTTGTATTGATTCTACCCATTTCTTGTGTTTGTGGCTTAGTTTCTCTTGATTGTTTAAGAAACTCAATGCTTGGTTGTCTGTGAAGACAACAAATTCCTTTGGAAGGAGGTAGTTCCTCCATTTCTTCAATGACTAGACTAGGGCTTATAGTTCCAAGTCATAAGAGGATTATTTCATCTTTGCTTCTTTCAATTTCTCACTAAAAAAGGCTACATATCTTCCCTCTTGGCTCAAGACAACTCCTATATATTTGAAGCATCACACTCAATAGTGAATATGTTTTTAAAATCAGGGAACACTAGGATAGGTTTCTCCATTGCCTTTTGCTTCATCATTTGGAAGGCTTCTTTTACATCCTTTTTCCACACAATCTTACACTTTTTCCCTCCCTTAATGGTCTCAAGGATAGGAGCACACAACTGACTGAAATTTATGATGAACTTTCTAAAGAAGCAAGTCCATGAAAGCTTCTAACCTCAGTCATTGTCCTAGGAGAAGGCCAATTCAAGATGGCTTCTATCTTCTCAGGTTCCATTTTGATATTCACACCTGAAATCACAAATCCTAAGTAAAAAAGTTCTCCCTTCATAAAACACATTTCTCCAAGTTTATGAAAAAAATTTCTCCATGTAGTCTCTTCAAGACAAAATTAAGGTGTTGTAAGTGGGTATGTGCAGGATCAGGGTATGCCAAAAAGTGGCGATGTGAAAAAGAAGTCCTGACTGGTAGACTGATTGAAAAATATATGGTATAACATTTTTTAAATCTGAAACATGTGTCACATTTTATGCTTCACCTACTATAAGAAAAAAGAAAATAAATTCAATTTGATTAAGTTTAGACTAAGTTGAAATGGTCAGACACGGGAGTTTTTATATTCTGGAAAAGTTGTAGAAGAAAAATCATAATTAATTATTTACTTTGAGTAAAATTAGAAAATAATTTACGTCACATCTAGACACGAGTCTACTATTTATATCTATAATTTAGTAATAAAATATTATCATTTGATTGTGTTTAATGTGGTCAGGCATACACCTACTTCTTATCTTTTTAGTATTGATTGATAGATTGATTAAAAAATAGCTATATCTTTCAAACAGTATAACATTTTTGAAACCGTAAACTTGAGTCATATTATAATATTTTCCTACTACAATAAAAAATTAAAAAGTTTTCAATTTGATGAAGTTTAGACTAAGTTAAGGTGGTCAGACACAAATTTTATTATATTCTGGAAAATTTGTAGTAGAAAAATCATAATTAATTATTTACTTAGAAAAAATTATAAAAAAATATGCATCACATCCAGACATGAGTCTACTACTTATATCTATAATCTTGTAAAAAAATATGATCATTTTATTGTGTTTAAGGTGGTCAGAGATACACCTACTTCTTATCTTTTTCATAAATTTTTCATACTATTGCATATAAATTTGAAATTTCACCATATACAATATTTTCTTTAAACAAAATAGATTTTAAAAAAGAAACTAAATTCAATTTTCTACAGATTCTCTTTTTACAGATTTTTTATATAAGATTGATAAATTGTTCAAAATGTTATGTCAAATTTCCTAAACCTGATTTTCTTAAATTTCATTGCCACTTAAGGGCCTGGTTTGGTATATCATGATCCTGCACATACCCAAGTGCTCTTCCTTATTCTTACTGAAGATAAGGATGTCATCAAGGTATACTATGAAAAATTTACAAGGAATGGTTTAAGAACCTCATTCATGAGCCTCATGAATGTGCTAGGACCATTTTATAAGACAAAGGGCATCACCCTCCATTCATACAAGCCTTCATTCATTTTAAATGCAGTCTTCCACTCATCACCAACCCTAATCCTTATTTGGTGGTATCCACTCTTCAAATCCACCATAGAATAGTACCTTGAAACTCCTAGATGATCCAATAGGTCCTCTATTCTAGGCATAAGGAACCTATACCTAATTTTGATTCTATTTATGGCTCTAGAATCAGGGCACAATCTCTATGTGCCTTCTTTTTTAGGGAATAAAAGAGAAGGTATTGGACAAAGACTGAGACTTTTTGTAATCAAACCCTTATCCAAGATTTATTTTATCTATCTTTCCATTTCCTTATTCTTTTCTGGCGTCAATTTATATGCTTCCTTGTTTGGTAGGGTTTCTCATGGGATCAAGTCTATGTTGTCGCTTATGTCTCTGATTGGGGGAAATTCATTTGGAAAGTCTTTAGTAACAATGTCTTTGTACTAGTCAAGTAGGTATGCAACTTCTTTAGGGCCTACTATTCTCAATGGCTTTATCTCTTCCTCAACATTCTTAGGCTTTTCATCCTTGGGTAGAATGACTAGGTCATAGCAAGGGGTCTTTTCTTCTTTCAAAGTTTTTTAAAAACTCTTTTTCACCTACAAACAAATATCTAGAATCTTTTTTTTCTTCTGCAGAATCTGACAGTGGTAAGAATGTTACCTTTTCACCTTTGTAGTTGATTGTGTATGTGTTCAACCTTCCATCATGGTGAGCCTCCACATCATATTTCAAAGATCTCCCAAGTAGCAAGTGGCGGGCATCCATTGGGACAATGTCATAGAGAACTTTGTCTTTGTACTTTCCAAGTTGGAATTCCACTCAAGCTTTCTCCTCTATCACAGTTTGTTATTTATTTGTGAGCCATGATACCTTGTAAGGGTTTTTATGTGGCACCCTTCTCAACTATAATTTATTCACTCCTTCTTCAGACACTAGGTTGTCCGTAGACCCACTGTCAATCACCATTTTTTTGACTTTATCTCCACACTTGCAGGTGGTTCTGAATAAGTTCTTCCTCTGAGGTGGTTCTGGAGTACCTGAGGCATTCAATAGCATCCTTCTCACAATAAGGAATTCTCCTTCCTCAGGTGGTGCATAAGACCCATGTGTATTGTCTCCTTGGTTGTCTTCTTCTTTGACTATAGTTTCCCTTCTCTCAATCTAGTTTCTTGCCTTTTCTGGACACTTAGATACCAAGTGCCCTGGCTGGTTACATCTATAACACCTCAGAGGTCCTGAACTTCTCCCTCCAAATCTTCCCTTTGAATATCCTCTCCTTCCTCTATAGGAACCTCTAGAACTACCTTCCCCAAATGAGTTCCCTTGACTATTTTCTCTATGACTATTTTCTCCAAAATTTCTAGGAGTTTGTCCTCTACCACTTCTTGTCCCTCTTCCCCTATTGCCAAAGTCTCTTTGGCCTCTTCCTCTCCCACTTTTATCTTTTTTCCTCTTGATATTTTCTTCCACTTTCAATGACAATTGAAAGCATTTGTGTACTATGGTAGGAGAACACATACTTAGTTCATCTTGGATATTCATCCTTAAACCTTGCATATACCTAGAAAGTTTAACACATTCTAGTTCCACCAACTTATATTTCATAGTTACTTTATGGAATTATTCAGTGTAGCTGGAGATGTCCATCTCCTTTTGTCTTAAAATTTGTCTCTTCCTATGAAGTTGAGTTTCATAGTCTTCAAGAAAATAGGCTTCCTTCACCGAGGTTACCATATTCTTACATGTGCTCACCGGATTCTTATCCATCTTCACCCTCTCTGCTTGAGTTAAATTACACCAAGTTAGGGTAGATCCCTTCAACTTGAAATTTTCTATCTTGAATCTTTGATTCTTTGGTATCTCCTCATAGTCAAAGAAACTAGTGAGTGCATCAATCCAATCCATTACTTCCTTTGGATCCATCTTCCCACTATCAACAAGAAGATCAATCTTAGTATCCATGGTCCTTCTCTTAATGGATTTCAAAGTCTTTAGGAATAGCCTATGTTTTGTAGTGATCTCTTCTTATTCCTCCTACCAAGGGTTCTCTTCATCACTCACCTCCTTTTCAACCTCAGAGTTACCACTATGTCCTCTTCTAACTTGTTCCTTAATAGTTTCCATCTCTATCTTCATCAACTTCCTCTGTGCATCATTCTCTTTCACCACCCTTAGTAGTTCAACATTGGTCATCCTATTAGGAAGTTCACTGTCATATCCACCTTCTGACATGAATGCAACTTTGTCTTTCTCCAAAGATCTACTAGTTTCTCTAATACCACTTGGAGTAGAGCCCCAAACTATATGAAAACTAGACACCGAGAGGTTCACAATACCCCTTACTCCCATACAATCTAGGGCTTTGGCAATAGTTACCAATACTCAGATTGACAAGATTAGATCCTCCACCTAATCTTCAACACCCTTAAGGGCATAATATAACACATCTAGAACCAACTAATTTAGGGATGGAATAAGTTTTCTATCAATGCTATACATTAAACTTAGATACTATGAAACACAAATCCCACACAAAGATAACTCTGAAACTCTATTTTGACACCAAAGCCTATATAGGGATACAAGGAGGAAATATGGATTCTTGAAGGAAAATTACATGAAAATCAATCATAGAAAGTCTTGACCAACCTAAAACTCTTCAATCCATTCACCAACAAAACCCTCCAAGTTAGGGCTCTTGACCAAGCCCCAAACTCTTGTTATCCTCAATTCTCTCCTAGGCCTAATTGGGCTATTAGGTCACTTTTAAAAAGAAAGTACTTGAATTTTGATTCACTTTCCAATAATTCCAATTGGAACACTTGTGGGATCACTCAAGACTTCTAAATCTAAGGATTTAGGTCTCCATTCTACCCCTAGGCTAAGTTGTGACTCAAAAACCAAACTCTGGATAGTCACATCTAGATGCCTATCCAGAGGTATTAATCATTGCTCTCTCCATCGAATGCCTCCTAGCCTGAGACCAGAAAAATATTAAAATATATTTCCCCCCTCCTTCCTTTCCACCAATACCTAGAATTTTTACATGGTGGAATCTCTAGGAAAGAGGAAATTTGTCTTGAAACCCTACTTAGGGCCTTCCTGCGACCAGGGACTACACAAAATTGAATAAATTTTTTTATATTCCAATTCAAGACTTAAAACCACTTGCACACTTCTCATAAGACACATAATAAAATTGTATAATCCTTCAATAGTGCATTGGGATCCGTACAACTCAAATTTCAATCATAATTTGTAGGAAAATAATTGAATTTTACTGATTTTGCTTAAAATATTTACAATAGGTTTTTCTCCAACACTGGAGCAAGGTTTCTCAACATTTTTTATACAATTCCAAAATAGTTCTAGCTGAAAAAAGTGGTTGTGAACATTGGGATTCAAATCTTGCACTTTTTAGCAAAATTTGCATTATGCAACATTGACAACATTGATAACTTTTCACAAAAGTTGTCAATTGTCAACAATATTGTATTAAATTTCTAAACCTAGACTCCACTTAGGACCTTAGAAATGTTAGATTAAAAATTCTAAAAAATCTTTATGCCTCCTAGACTATTCTAGCGCAACATAACTAAAAATTGTCCAAAATGGCTAAGGTAGACAACTAGGTTTATAGCAATACCTATTGTCACCTTGCCTTACAAATAGGACTTTATTATTGAAATTGGATCATAGATCCAATCACTAACCTAAACCTTTGTATTTGGGTCCACAGGTCTTCTTGAAATGGATGAACTTGAGGGTACTCCTACACCAATTTCTTACCTTTGTCTTTGTAGCTATTGTAATCTTTCTTGCCTTTAAACTTGTTGAAATTTTTCTCACCTTTGTCTTCCTTGTTTGGAAACTTAGCATAAATGTGACCAACCTCATCACATGAAAACAAAATTAATGGTATTCTTCCCTTGTACTATCCTTTTCCTTTTGCAACTCTTCTTGCAAGTAGTCCTTCAATGATTTCGAGATCTTCATCATCATTGTTACTGTTAATCTACTTTCGTTTCATCTTTCCAAGGTTTAATTTAGCTTTGAATATAGACTCAAGATTGTGAGGATTAGTAGAGTAATTATCAAATTTATCTAACTCAAAAGCTGATAATCTTCCAATTAATCCATCTAGAGTTATACCATTACTGCATCTCAGTTCTGGAATAGCTGAAACTCTAATTGCATAGATAGGAATTAAAGTTCTCAATATTTTACTAACCACTGTTGTGTCTTCAATTACTCCACATGCAGCTCTAATGACACTGACACTTTTCTTGATTCTTTCATTTTCATATGATCAAATTGACTTTGACAACTTTCTGCTTTGGCTCTATTTACATTGAGATCTCCTCCATGAATATCATGCAGTTTGTTCCATATATAAAAGGTAGTAGGGTATTCCTTGACTTCATCAAATTCAAAATAGCTGAGTGCAGAGGCTATATCAATCATCATTATGTTATAATGCTTCATATCTATCATCTAATCCATAGTCAGAGGTCCTGGTGGTTCCACATACCTATGGTCCAAGAATTGCAAACCAGTATCTCCAATGGTAGATAGATGTAGCCTCATCAAATATTTCCATGCACCAAAATTGTCTTTGTTAAGCTTCGGGATCTCCGTTCTGTAAGACATCTCTGATCTTTATCTTAGGCCTTAAAACTTTCCCTGTAAGTACTTGTAGCTCTTATACGAATTATTGGAAATGAGTTGAGTAACTAAGAGAGGAGGGGTGAATCAGTTACCACAAAAACAAATTGAAGTCCCTTAGATGTTTTAAACAATTTAGTCACTGTTTCTCGATTAATACGGATATTCTACTTTCACTCAGTTAACATAGAAAATTTTAAGATATTAACTATGATTAGTTTTAGTAATTAATTGCAGAAACATAAACTACAAAGAAAATGAAATGTACATAGTAACACCAAGATTTAACGTGGAAACACAATATGGGAAAAACCACCAATTGCAACTATTCACTCTTCTAAAGTGAACCCTATTAGGAGCCAAACCTGTTAAAGGTTACAATAACACACTGTTAGGTGTGATCCTGTTAGAGGATTTAATCACCCTGTAAGAAGTGGCCTTGTGAGAGGTCTTTAAACACTTCAATGTAGAAATGTCACCTTGTGAGATTTATTTATAAAATACAGTTAAGTCTTCTCTGTTAAGATATTTTGATCACTACTACAATTGTTAGAAAGTAACAATGGATTGACCTATTTTGATAAGAAATTGTCTTTGCTGATTTAGATCTCTGTTCTCGATTAAATACTTGATCCTCACTGATAGGATATTTTGTTGCAGTCCTCTATGTTTTGTCCTCAATTAGAATCCCATCTGATTTCGCCTTCACTCTTCATATCAATTATACACACTATCTCTCAATATTCATTCCAGACTTGACCTTATATATATATATATATATGCCTTTTCAAGCCGGCCTTAATATCCTTCTAAATAAATAATAAAACTCATGTCTTTCGGGTCTATATAAACAATTGATCATAAGGGTAAAAGCACAAAGCTATGTCACATTTTAGGAACACTTATCAACATAGCTAAATTTGAGTATTTCTAAATAAAAATTAATTTTGGTCAAACATATGGTCTAGCTAGATTCATTATAGCTAAACTAGATAAGTGGTTAAAATTTTCCAACTGGAAATGTCTATTAAATGCATGTTTTATACCAATTACCAAAGAAATAAAAATATTTCATAAAATCGATGTTTCAATAACCCCTACTCTTTTTAATGATATTTTTGAAAAAATATAAAAAATACCTTTTGTAGAGCTCAGAGTCAAGATTATTGTCATATAAAGTATATATAGTATTTTGATTAGATCTAATATATTATAATTTCAAAATACAAGAAGTAGGTATTTTAACATTCGAGAAGATGTTGCTTCAAATAAATAAAAAAATAGTAAATCATATCAAAAAAAATTAAAAGTTATATTTAACACTAGAGGAGAGAGTCATCTTCAATAATATGTAATTTTTTTCTGAATGGTGTAGATTTGATAGGGGAAATTTGGTGGGAGATGAAAATTGTCGATTTCATATAAGATCAACTTTGAGAAGTTATAATGGAGAAAATATATTTTGAAACCCAATCTTTCTTCTTTTATAAACTAGCTATACATTTCATCTATAATATATTTTTAAATAAGAGGAAAGATATATTATTTGCATATACTTGTTTGTTGGGAACTACACCCCAGATTTTTAGCAGTTTTCAGCAATTGAAAAATGGACTTAAAAAATTTAAAAACTATGTCAATTATTGTTCAAATTGTTTTAAAAATATTATAGGCATAAACTTCATCCATTTTTACACATTTCATCAATTTACATCATCCTCAAATTCTAAATACAAATGCCACTTTTTATGTTGTTAAAGTTGAACAATTTGCATGCTATGGTCCTTTTCCTTTATAAAAGTGTGACATAGGTTTGTACTTTTACCCATAAAATATAAACTACTATTAGTGGGATGACAGTAACTATTTTACTCAGTCAACACTAAAATCCTTCGATGCCCGACCAACACTATAATGCCTGAGTGAACTCGGTTAGAACTGAAAATCTCTTTGGTCCTCTTTAATGCCCGAGAGTTCTTGGCATGAACTGACTATGCTCGGATAGGATTAGACATTTGTGTAAACATCACTATACTTGTGTAAACATCAATGAAAATACACAGCTGAATTATTCTCATCAACATAAATATCATCTCATATAGTTATACATGCATATTTAGAAGGAAGGTTAATCTATTGCCCAACCAAGAAGGCACTGGTCTTTCATACTAAACATTATTCTGAACATAACAAATTTATAGTGGAATAATCAAAGAAGTAGACATATACATAAAAACAAGATTATCCATCGATAGGAATCATAGTAGTAGTAGTAGTAGTAGTAGTAGTAGTAGTAACTTGGAAGGAAGATAGATTATATAATTAGTTGTGTAGGAGCACCTTAAGGTCTCATGGAAGATATTTGCATATTTTAGCTTTTAGGTGGTTCTAAACAACCATCATGGTAACAAGTACTAAGGATAAAGTCCCAAGTTTGATTCAGTGTGTGTTGAGTAGTAGGAGTGTTTAGATTCTCATGTTTTGTGTGTTCAGTTAGGCTCTAAATGTTTAAGTCCTAGAAAGTCAACAATAGTCAAAGTTTAACCTAGACTCCAAAATGGAATGAATTTTTTTATTTTGATTTTTTTAAGTGTTTTAACCTGTCTAATGGAATGATTTAAGTTGAATGGAGCAAGTTAGGCTAATAGAACATGAAATGAGCAAAAGATGTAAAATTTGCTCGTCACAATGTTGCAACTTTCCAAAGTTGTCATGACAAAATTTCCTAAAAAATAGGAAAGGGCTTTAATGGTGTTCTAATCCTGACCTAGGTATCAAAACATGTGGGGATAGACTATATAATCCTAGAAAAACCCTAATCTAAGGGTTGAAAGTGACATTGTACAGACTGTGTTTTGAAAAGCTAAGAATCAGACTGTGTTTTGTAACAGTGCCTTCATCTAGACTTTTAATGGATTGAAAGGATTGAATTAATGCATTGAGAATTCATTAATTGTTATGAAATTACTCCATGTGGTGTTAGTTTGATAGGTTTGGCATTTTTGTTACTTTTTTTGTAAATTATTTAGTTTCACTGGTTCGTTGGTTTGTTCAGAGCCAGTCATGTAAAAATGAATCCCACTTGAGTTCCCATGGTTGAAATTCAATGGAAACTTGGAATCAAGTAGGGGACTATGTATATAGTGTCAATATGAATTTTACAAGTTTTGTGTGTAGGGGAGATAATTTTGCTATCAAGCCTTAGGTGAGTACATGGGTATTCTAGCTAGGAGTTTGAACATAATAGAAGAAAGAGATATTGCTAGATGGATTGGTTTGAGCCAATCAATGGTGGAGTCATGTAGGGGCATGTGTCCTTGATATTTGGATGCAAGGAAAAGATCAGAGGTGGTCATTAGAGAAACTAGTGAAAGAAAAGAAACTTGACTGGACTGCATGCCCTATAAACCCTTAAAATAGGGGTTTGGTGAAAATCTAGTATACAAACAACTTGAAGACCTATGACCTAGAAAATCCCTGAGCCTAGGGAGGTCTCATAAAGAATCCTCAGTTATTTTAGGGGGTTGTTAAGGATAATCTGCAAGAAATCAAAGATTTCAGTTTCTAGGAGGCCTAATAGGGCTAAAAAGGCTATAAGGCCTAAAAATAAGAAAACTTCGAAGTCGATGGAGAACCATTAGGAGAATCTATCAAGATAGATCAAGATTAGTTGAAAGAATCATAGGAATGGTCAGGATACCTATTCCATTTTCCAAGAACATGTTGGGAGAAAAATTGGCTAAAATGAGCCTATGGGTGAATAGTTGGATTGAGAAGGACATGCAAAGATTTTGAAGTTGGTGGAGAGCTCTAAGAAGAGTAGGGGTCCATAGGAGTGTCCTCTAGTTACGGTAGAGATAGATACCCTAGGAAGACCAAAGAAAAGGTTTTGAAAAGAGCAAGAGTGCTCTTAGGAGTTGGAGCTCCCCATCAAAGTGGTATCAGAGCCATTGAATGGCTTGGGAAGTGGTTAGCATATTAAAAAAGGAAGTGAATCCATTGCACAAAGCACCATGGTGACTGTTGGTTGTATTCTTAGTTTTTGTTTTTTTTCCCTAATATTTTTTTGCCTTCTTGCCATTTCCTTTCCTAAATTAGAAAGTGTCTCATTCTCGTGGTATCACTATGAAATTTCTGGGTTTTGGGGTCAAAATCCATATGAATAATGAAAAACCCCAAAACCCTAAGCTCTGTTCTAAGTCAAAATGCTAGAAAGCCCTAAAATGTCAATCAGGTTTCTATTTTTGCATTACCTTTTTCAACAAATTAATTCATGTGCCTTTTATAATAGTCACCTAGTCGCTTGATCCTAGAAGCAAATTCCTTTTTGTTATGAGACTTGACGATTAAATATTGTCGGGATGTCTCTTGAGGAACCAGAATATTCCCTATTTTTTATGAGACTTGGTAGAACCCTTCAGTTGTGAAGTCTCCCAATAAAGAGACACATCAGCAGTCAGCATTGAAGCAAACAATTAAGTCGCGGTGTCACGTAAAGAAGCAAGTAGTTGGTAAATTCTTATGAGACTTAGTGATTTCTTCAGTTGCGTGGTCTCCATATTGGGATGCAATTAAGTGACATGTTAAAAAGTGTGTCGCGTAGTCTCCAAATAAAATGATAGTTAAGTGAAAGATTCCAAGACTTTGCAACAAACCGCAAGTAGTTTAGAATATATGACAGTCGAGTGGTTGCTGGATTAAAGTGCTAAGTCAGTTTTTAGTCAGCGACTTGGAGACAAACAGTTAAAGGAGATGTGTCCACAATGAGCTAAATAAGGCTAGTCATGTGGTCTCCCAAAAGGAAAAATTCGTTTGGCAATCAAGAGACTAAAGGTAAAAAGTTATATGTTGTCGCCTAGCCTCCCGATGATTAAAATCTTTTAATGCTATACTCAGTGACTTAGCGGAGCCATCAAATGCAGAAGGAAAAAAGATCAACGGTAGTCGCTAAGTCTCTGTCAAAATTGCATGACAGTAAACAATGCTCATGACAATGAGATAATCTTTAGTTGCGTAGTCTTTGAATTGAACTCAAAAGGTAAAGGTTTGTCACGGGGTCTCGTAAAGAAAAATAAACATTCAGTGACTTGGAGATAACAGTTAAAGGTAAAGATAACCATTAGTCACAGAGTCTCTGAATAAACTCTGAGTTAAGTATTTCATCTAGCGACTTTGATTCTTTCAGTCACGTGATCACCATAAGATAACTGTGGTTAGCCAAGTAAATAAAATCACACAGTCGCTAGATCTCCAGGAGATTTGAGAGTTAAGAAGTTTGATCATCGACAAGGAGATACTGCACAGTTGCGTGGTCACTGAATATGAAAAATCATAAAAGGTGGCATTTGCTGATGTGACAACATGAAAGATTTAGCATCCAATGAAAATCTAGAATATTGATTGTTGTATAAAAAGGCTAGCTGAGATGTTTGATGGAAAACAAATCATATCAAGACATGTCACCCTCTTCAAATTTTATAAGGGTTTTTCTTAAGACGCACATATATGATTTTGATTTCCTGTCACACTCATGAACTACAGCTAGGATTTCAATTAATTTCACAGTGTGCTAAATTGAAAGCAAAATTGATTGTATTTCCAATGATGAGCTATGTACTTAGAATAGTTACCATAAAGAGTTGATCAAAAGTTCATTTTCAACTCATCATACTCTCAGAATTGTAGAGCGAAGAAGTGCTAGGTTTTTTGTTTTCAGAAAGAAGAAATTGGTTAGTTGTAGAATACTTATCCAATTATTAGGTTTCTTGAATTGTTGGACAATAAACAGAGAAGAGTAGTGAGTTCTAAGCATGGATTTGTTTCAATATTAGTAAGAGAGGGGGTTGATACAAAACAAGATGAGTAAGGCTATCAGTGTGGCTTCAACTAGTGGAAGGAGTGATGAAGTAGATGATGATGCGAAATGGAAGAGGAATTAATCTAATGAGATCTTAAAGTTGTTATCGGGGTCTACACAGAACAAGAGGGAAAATGCAAATTTGTTGGCAGATGACTACTGTGAGATCAGAGATGCTCGCACTCCAGGGTCAACAGGTTTTTCTCTTTATATTTACTTCTATAATAATTCTGATAAGGCTATCCCAGTGTCAAACCCTTGGACTAGTGGCCTTGCTAGGTTAATTGTTCCTGATGTTTTTATAGATGTAGACTTGTTTCTAGGTCTTTCCAGCCACTATGATGCCTTTCTAGGAAAATTAAGAAAAATGATGGTACTGCCCTATTGATTTTAAATAGGAATTCATTCATGCAAGCCTTTGGCTTATACAGTACCATGTCTACTAAGATAAATATTACTAGACAAGAGGAGAGGTATAGGTTACAACCTAGTGCTACTAGGACCCAATTACAAAAGCATATGCTTAAAGAGGTTAGGAATCATCTTACTGCTATACCTGGGACTGCTCCCTACTACTTCAAAGACCTGCATTTTTATATCAAGCACATTGCCTATGCCTTGTGTAGAGTATTAGGGATAGATAGAGTGGCCAAGAAAATAAATGATGGAGTTCTCATGATGGTGTTAGACTTGCAAGATGTGCATTCTAGCACCAATTATGATTATATACAATACATTATGGATAAAATGCATGAAGGATTTATGGTTGTGCAGAAGAAGATGAAGGACCCAAAGGAGAAGGAGAATAGGTTCTTCCACTATTCCATCCTGATGCATTTGTTATTGCTTTTTAACTTTGGGATTATGGATGTGAATAATTTGACTCCTTAGAGGATTTTCCAGGACCGGCCTAATCCTATTTAGTTTTGGGTCAGAATATGGAATTATACATCCAAGGATTGTGATTTCTGTTGATTTGAAAATCGGATTGTATATCCATTAATACAGAGCATGGGTATCAGCAAAACTAGACTCCCAGTGAAGGTGCTACAACTATTGAGATCTTGTGAGTATGTGGACAAGTGGGAGGGTGATCATAATTGGAGAGACTTCTTCTTAGAAGAGAATTTCACCATAATTAGGGTATATGGATGCACACATCCACCTCATGTCTTACCCTACCATGTACCATCGAGAGTTGCTGCCATGGAATTCATCTGGCAACTATTGTTGACATGCAATGAACATTTTGCACCACACAGGAAGGGGACTTTAACACCTAGACAGATTAAGATCTTTAACTTTACTATTGGCAAGGGTGCCATTGATTCAGTAAGTAAATGGTTGGAGAGTTTCAAGACAAGGGAAGCATCATACATATATATTGATCCCTAATACAAATGTGCATCATTTCTGTGTAGAAGAGGATGTAACAAGAAATATTCTTGATGAAGATGAGGTCAAAACAAGAAGGGAAAGGATTCAGGAATTACTGAATCTAGAAAAGAAAATAAAGAGAAATGGGTTGTCTTTTGGAGGCTTTTACCCTGATTTGCCTTATTTTGACAAGATAAAGGCTATGATTGATAATTTTTATATACTCTATGAACAATTGGATAATGTTTTGGATAAGAAGGGAGAAAAGGAGCCTAAATATTTAGACTCTAAATATGAAAGTAATAGTGATAGTGATTATGCCCGCCCACTTTGTTTGGATTAGCCTCAACAAAATGTTGCAGAGGCAGCATAGTTACAAGGAGGACAGGGCCACATCATTGACCTAACTGAGGTATCTCCACCAGATGATGTAGAAGACCCTGCTACAAAGAGGAAAAAAGTTGACATTGGTCAGAATTCTTCTGTTACGCAAGAGAATAAAGGAGATAGAGTAAGTGCCCTCATTCCTAGAAATAGGTTATATGATCATAATCAAAGGAAGATAATCAAACAAGGGAAGAGGTAACAACAAGATGAAGAGGAAAATGTAGATTTTCCTCTAAAGGCATGTATTGATGAGAAATTGTTACATCAGCAGCAATTCCTGAGTGATGATAATTTTATCAAGACTGATGAATTCAAGGATTTCTTGAGATGGCATAATAAAGAGCAGATAAGGGCTCAATTAAAGCTAGATGGAGAAGAAATAGTCACAAATGAGGCTTTTCTATCTTTGCAATCCTATGACCCTGAAAGTGAGGATGTCTCTCAAGATGAGGCAAGAAAAATGGTTTTGAACAGTGGCATTTTTCTTGCTGAGAGCTGGGACCTAGCCTTAGCATTCATTATTGATCAGATCAGGAAGTAGCCAGACTTAAAAATGGCAAGTGAGTTTCAAATGGGTGACATGATAAAGGGATTTAGATATAGTCCAAAGTTAAAGGATTTTTCCATGTGGAGCCTATGTCCCAAAGACCAAAAGCCTCAATTGGTGAATATTCAGGAGAATATGGTGGGGAATCAAATGGTCTAGACCATACAGAATACTTGAGATATAGAAATTTCTCAGATCATGACTCAATTGGATCACTTGAATGAAGACAAAACAAAGCAATTGTCTGAGAAGTGTAGCATTTTGATTGAGGAAACTATTGCCCTAGCCAAGGATAGGGAGTTGTGCCATATAAAGATACACTAGCAGAACCTAGTTATTGCTGAGATGACAAAGTAGCTATAGGAGAAGCTTGAGATGGTTTAGGTACCTTTAGAGAAATCTCTACAAATAAAGGAGAAAGCAGAAATAGAGAAAGTAGCTGAGAAAGAGGATGTGGAGAAAAACAAGAATGAGGTTTCCCTAAATGCATTGAAATGCATTCTGCAGCATAGGATTGATATTCTCAAAGACAAAATAGATGTCATCCTAAATACCTACAATAAGTTTCCCACCTTGCATTCAAAGGTGAAAGGGTACATTGCTATATTAAACCCTTATTTTGTTAATTGATCTCCTAGGGTTCAAATGTTCGAAAAGCTTGCTTCCTTGTAGCCACTAAGATCAGATTTACCTGCGGTTATAACTAAAGTTGAGGATGAAATCAAGAAGGTTAACATAGCCTTATCATTCTTAAAAGGTAAATTGAATCAGGTAGAGGCTAAGTTGAGCCTATTTTCCCTAGATTCTAATATGTTTTTTCCTCCTCTAAAAGGAGAAGATGATCAAGTGAAGGCTTTAGAGGCCTAGAGAGGCGAATTTGATAATAGAATGCCCAGCAATGAGGCATTTATTTTAGGATCAAATTTAGATATGGGAGGTTTTAATAAGATTCTGGATGAAGCATTCAAGGAAGAGATTGACATGAATAAATTCTTAATGGATGTTAAAAGCATCACAGATGTCAGATGGGAAAGTAAAAAGGTGCAGGTACAGAGTACTCAAAGATTTTAGTGGCCAACAAAGGATGAAGTGACAACATGGGACCTGATGACTAGACCCAAGAAAAAGAAGCTTGTGGTGGAGGATGAGATCCTAGATGAGGAATGAAGGGGAACACTTGGTGCCTGACCATTGAGCATAGGAAGGTTAGCTATTACTGAAGTTGAGTGTAAGTTAGATTGTAATGGTGGTCACTTAGTCTTGCTATGAATATCGGAAGCTATCCTGAACACTGTCAGACAAAGGCGCCAGATTCCAGAAAAAGACAAAGAGTATCAGATTTTATCCCCTGTTTTTGTCTTTCCACTGCTTCTACATTCTCTTCCTTTGTCTTTTCTATAATTTTAGGGTTAGGTTCCTTAAACCATCCGAAGCTTGTTGCATCCTAACATTAAGGATTCCAAGATGGTTAAGGACCTATATATATAGACCAAAATTGTAATAGTTGAAGGCGATGAAATATATTGAAAATCAGATTTTCTAGATTTGTGTCTGTGTCTTCAAGTTTTTAAGCTTTTTATGTACTAAAGTAGGACCATATTAATAAAATACAATGTAGTTTTACTCTATTTTTGTTGTTCTCTTTATTTGTTGTGTATGAGCTCTGTTATGTTTAAATTTGTAAGGCATTTTTGAGCATTTAGGCTACAAGGTAGCTATCTAATTACTTGCAGGTTTCTTTCGAGGAAAGAACTAAGTTTTGTGAGTAGTTTCAAGGAGCATAACAATAAGTTAAGGATTTGATACAATATTATAGAGGTGACAGGATGATTTGTAAGGCATTTTATCTTAATTGCATGTAAGTTGTAAGGTAGCTTATAGTAGTTTTGTTTTTGTGTATTTTTGTGAACTTCAAATTATTGACTCTATAAGCCCAAAGAATAGGCACTAGTCTAGGAATTGATTTGATAATCTGTCATCATCCAAATATTTAGATATTATTCAAACCAATCATTTTCAGAGTATTTTGTGTAGAATCAACTGTACTCCTAGGAGTTACATTTGAAGTTTGTTGATTTCTTAAAGAGTAAATCAATAGGTTATTCCTCCTAGATTCATAAGAGTTATAAAAGAAAAGAAGAATGCAATTCCCTGTTATGCTACTATCTGCTATCACTAAGATATTGATTTGGATTATCAAGCTATTTCTTAGAATTGTCATAGTTATCTGCATTGTTATATACATGTCCATCTAAAAATAGAGCATTCAGCACATAAGTTAAATCCACTCTAAAGATATTGTTAAGTCAGTAACCAATCATAGGTAAAACCTGTCTGAGTCAGTGGATCTCAAAAAAGGAGGTGATAATAGGTATCCCCGATGTTATCAAAATACCTCATCAATTAGTGTTTTTCTCTTGCTTGAGTCAAAGTATCAAAAGGCATTGGGATTTATAGAGTTGTCCAAGTATTCAAGCATCTTTAAGAGGCCCTGCAAGAAAAAACCCTAACAAATTGGCGACTCTACTGGGGATTAGAGATGATAAAGTCTAGTTAAGAAATTTCAGAATATCTCTAGTCCAAGTAGTCAGAAATCTCTGGTGTTTCAAAGTTTAAAAATTTTACAAATCATATCAATGGTTGTTGTCAAAATTATCCTTTGATAAGCATTCATTCATCCCAAGTTATTGGGTTGCGACTCTAAAAGAAAATCTTTGAGATTAGTGCAAATTGAGTAAATATCTTTCAGAATGAATACTAGGTCAAGGATGAGAACTAATCCTGGGAAAGTATTATATGGTGGACTCCCATCATCCTCAAGGATGGAAATGTCTTGGAAAAAAAATAGAAATCTAGTTAACATGGATGAGACCCCTCCAAGAGGTAAAGAGGGTAATGTTAGGAGAGATATGAATGCCAATAAACATTCTCACAATGGAAATAATTCAGAGTATGAAGAAGCTGCTGAGAGGGTATTAGAAACACCCATAGTCACCTCTACTTCAAATGAGAGAGAAGAGACTAGCACATCTAGTTCAGATTTAGAAGATGCTCATCCTGATATGCTAGCAAATGAAGAGGGAGAGAGAAATGAGAAAGAAAAAAAATGAGCATAAGGATGTTGATAAGAATAGAAGAATATTTTCAAAACATCAAAGTATGAAAGGTACAGAGAGGTCTCAGAAGGACCAAGAAATATCATTCACTCATAAAGCTCCTATTTCACAAAAGGATAAAGGAAATAAAAAGATGAGTGAATGTAGAAATCAAGAACCTAAGTTTCAGAAGCCTTTAACCGAACAAATGTCCAAGTTAGACATTGATTTAGAGAAACTAAGAATTGAAAAGGAAACCATGGAGAAAATGTTGGAAAAAGCACAAATGGAAACTGCAACCATTGAAATGAAGAAAAAGATAGATTTTTTACAGTCTTCAAAATATGCTTATGTTGGGCCTGAGAATATTACTACTTCCAAAACAAAAGACACTACTTCTAAAGAGGATGATATTTTTCAAAGGAAACCATTGCATACTGAAAGGTACAAACAATTTAATTTTTTTGGTATCCCTGGATATCCTAATGATTTTCCTAAAGATGTGGGTGATATAGGAGAAAAGCTCCCAAAGTTTGTAGGTAACAATGTTATTTCTTGTGAAGCACATTTAAGGAAATTCATTGATTTTGTTGATGATTTCAATATCACTCATGAGGATGTATTAATGAAATTACTTGTTCATTCCTTAGTGGAAGATGAAAGAGAATGGTTGAGGAGCCTTTCTAATGGATCTGTTGTTTCTATGGATGAGTTGATTGAATTATTTAAGGATCAATATGGAGACAAAACAAATAAAGGCTTTTTGTTGAATGAGTTCAACAATATTAAAAAGAATTATAATGGAGAAGTCACGGAGTTTAATACAAGATTTCAAAGAGCTATGCACATGCTATTTCAGAAGATAAGGCTAGATGAAGAGGTATGTCTCAAAACTTATTTGAATGCCTTTGATTCTAAAATGGGATATGCTCTTAGAGATAAAAATCCTAGAACTCTTACTGATGCTTATAAGATAGCAGTCAATATTGAAATGAATAGAAGAGTATCTGGTAAGTTGAATAGGAGGGATGACTCAAGGTTTAGTAGGAGCAATCTAAAAGAACCAGAGTATAAGGAATATAAGGCTCCTTAGAACAATAGACCTTCTTATAATACTACATACAATCCTTAAAAAAGAATGCAAAACCATCCTTATGGAACTTAGTTCAAAGATGGGAAGCCTGTTACTGTACTTAGAAATGATAAGACAAACAACAGAACTCCAGACCCTCTTCATAAAAAATTTGTCCATTTCTGCAATGATGATACTTGGTGTGAAGCATGTGAAGCCCCTCATAACCCTGATTTTTGTATTTTTTCCTTAGATTTGAGAGTAAGTGAAGAACAAGGGAATGATGAGGGTAAACAATGTGATCATAGTATGACCAATACTTATTCATGCCATGATATAGATTCAGATAGTGAAGATGAAAATCATGATTCTTATATTTTACAAAAGAGGATAGAAAATCATCATCAACAGATCTTATCTGATAGTGAAACTGAGGAAATTGAAGATGATATAAGATTTTATGCTCAAGAAAATAAAGATATTCCACTCATTAGGAAAGCTTCAGATGAAGAGAAGGCTAGAATTACTGCGGATTTAGTGAACAAAGCTAGAAGCAATTACCACTTGAGAAATAGGGTAGTAGGTGGTGCTGGTAGTCAACCATCAGGTGTCTTTATAAAAGAAAATAAGACAGACATGAAATATGAGAAGAGAAAGGATAGACCTAGTGAAAATTTAATTAAACATAAGGTCAAAATCATTACAAAAGCCTTAGAGCCAAATGTTGTACAAGAAGAAGATGTGAAAAGAAAAGAAACAAGTATTCCTATTCAAAAGATAGAGAATAAAAAGTTAAAAGAATCAGCTCTAAAAGAACATAATGAAGAAAATGATGTTACTATTGACAAATCAAGGTATTTAGATATGAGATACACTCCAGTAGATATGGGTCAATGTTTGTCCCGAATGACAGTTAAGGTACCATTTCTGGAAATGATGAGAATCAAAGAACACAAGGAAAAAGTAATGTCATTATTAAACAGTGTGCCCATAATAAAGGTTCAAAGTCTAGAGAATGTTGGTAAGAATCCAATTACCAAGGGAAAAGAAGTTGAGGTGTTAACATCTGAAATTCCTCAAATATTCTTGAATGCAACTTATTCCCAAAAAGTTGTTGACCCATTTTTCTTTCATTGATAATTAATGATAAGATGATGAAAAATTGCATGATTGATTCAGGAGCATCTAATACAGTTATGCCAGTTGAAATCATGAGGTCAATGGGATTACAAGTTGATACTCCTTATGGGAGATGTCGAGCTATGGAATCTAGAGAGGTCCCTATGATTGGTACCATTGAGGCTATGCCTTACAAATTAGCAGTCGGCCTTGATGTAGTAATGACCATGAACGTTCTTGTGGTTGACATACCACCACATTATGGCATGTTGCTATCAAGAAAGTGGAGTGCTTCAATGGGAGGTAGTATACAAAATGATTTATCATATTCTACTTTTAACATTGCTGGAGAAAATGTTAAGGTCTTAAGGGAGAGTAGAACTCCCCACATGATAGAAAAATTTGAAGACACTAACATTAATTGTTGCATTGACATAGACATGGAAAATTTTAGGATGCAAAAAATTAACTTTATTATCAACATGAAGAGGTTGACCCTTTGAACAGAGAATTGATTATGCAGGGAGATGGATTGTGGAAAATGTACTTTGATGGGGCTTTCTCAAAACAAGGATCAGGGGGAGGAGTATTGTTGATATCTCCATCAGGTACAACTTTTAAGTACTTATTTTTATTAGCCTTCCAATGTACAAACAATACTGCAAAATATGAGGTTTTGTTTTTAGGACTTGAAATTGCTATCAAACATGGTATAAATTGTTTAGTGGTTTATGGTGATTCTGAGTTGGTGGTAGCACAAGTCAGATCCAAATATGCTGTAAAAAATGATAGATTGAAAATGTACAAATATGCTATTTGGGATCAACTTGAAATGTTTGATGCCTTTGATATAAG
>MU224049.1:3738400-3782060 GCA_018584345.1 Thuja plicata | reverse complement strand
AGGATATTGTTTAGTCCTTAGCAATTAGGCTTTTCTTGCCTCTGAACTCTGAGTCAGAATCAAGAGATAACAGGATTCAAATAAGCATATCAAGCAGTATAGTTCATTGCAAGAAAAATCCCTAACACAGCGCCAAGTGTTCACCTTACTCATCATCCAAAATTTCTTCTTCAACTATAGCCTTCTTTTTCTTTGGTGTAGTCATAACTTCCCAAGCCTTTACTTCATCATCTGATTGCCACTTGAATTCCAGAGTACTCTTTACTTGCACCTTTTGCATGTCCCATCTTGCATCAGTGATATTTTTGACATCAAGTAGGAACTTGTTGATATCAGTCTCTGCTTTAAAGGATTCATCCAATAACTTATTGAATCCTTCTACATCAACATCCGTTCCCAAGAGAAATGTATCTTCACTAGGCATCTTGGTGTCAAAATCATTCTTCCAGGCATCTATAGCCTTTACTTGGTCATCATATCCCTTTAAGGAAGGAATAAACTTATTGAAATCACTTGAAAAGAGGCTCAATTTAACCTCTATCTGATTTAATTTTCCTTTGAAGAATGATAGAGCAATGTTAACTCTTTTGATCTCATCTTCAACTTTAGTGACTATTGGAGGAAATTCTGGTCTTATGGCTTGTAGAGATGACAATTTCTCAAATAAATTTGCCCTAGCAGACCACTTAGTGAAATAAGGGTTCAGAATTGCAAGGTACCCCATTACCTCAGTATGCAATATTGGCAACTTATTATATGTATTGACTACAACATCAGTTTTGTCTTTTATAATCTCAATTCTATGTTGTAGTATGCCTTTCAATGCCCTCAAAGCTATTGCATTTCCTTTTTCTTCATCCACCTTTTGTTCTACAACCTCCTCTGGCTTAGGCTTATCCTCAATCTGCATTGGTGGTGGTTGTGCAGGTACATAGACTACCTCAGGCTTTGCCTCTAATTCCTCTGTTAATGTCTTGATCATCTGATCTCTCTAGTATAGTTGTATGTGGCACATATCCCTATCTTTAGATAGTGCACTTGTTTCTTCCAGCAAAGTACTGTACCTCTCAGACAATTGCTTGGTCTTGTCTTCATTCAATTTAGCCCAGTGTGTCATAATTTGGGAGATTTCTAAGTCCCCTATATTTTGTACAGACCACACCATCTGATTACCCACCATATTCTCTTGAATGTTTACTAACTGGGGCTTCTGGTCTTTTGGGCTTAGGCTCCACATTGCAAAAGCTTGAGACTTTGGGTTATACCCAAATCCCTTTATCATTTCTCCTACCTAGACCTCACTAACCATTTTAAGATCTGGCTGCTTTCTGATTTGGTCTATAATGAAAGCAGATGCTAAATCCCATCCCTCAGCCAACAATATCCCACTTCCCAGCACCATCTTCCTAGCGTCCTCAGGAGAGATAACCTCATTCTCAGGATCATAATTTTGTAAGGCCACTGGGGCTTCATTTTTAATTGCTTCTTTCCCATCAACTGTTAATTGGGACCTTATTTTCTCTGTTTTGTGCCATTTCAGGAAGTCTTTAAACTCTTCTATTTTTACAAATTTATCATCATCTAATAATTTTTGCTAGTGAAGCAATATTTCATCAACACAGGCCCTAAGTGGTATTTCAACCTCATCTTCTAGGTCAGGCCATTGCTTCTTGCCTTCCCTGATTGCTTTTCTTAGGTTATGGTAATATAACCTAGTGCCAGGTACTAAGGCCTCAGCCTTGTCTTTTTTCTTACTTTGACCTTCCACTGAACACTGTCCTAATTCCAATTTCTGCCTCTTTGCAGCAGGTTCTTCTACATCATCTAGCTGGGTAGCAATTGTCAGATCTACAATGTGACCCTCTGCTCCCTGCAACTATGGGATCTCAGCCATTTCTTTCTCTGAGGCTTGTTGTCATCAGCACACTCATATTCTGATTCTGAGTGTTCAAATGTCTAAGCACTTTTTTTGTCCAGGACTGTATCCAATTGCTCTACAAGCACATAATAATTATCTATCATGGCCTTGATCCTATCAAAATATGCGAGGTCAGGGTAAAAACCCCCAAAGGACAACCCATTTCTTTTTATCTATTTCTCCAGCTTTAGCAACTCCTGGATTCTCAGTCTTCTTATGTGGATGTCATCTTCATCCAAGATATTCCTTGTTGCATCTTCTTCTATACACTCACAGTGAACATTGGTATTAGGGATGGTAGGAGTATACAGTTTCCTAACCCCTACCATGAAGCCTTCTGGATCAATGTATCTATAAGGGGCTACCCCCATTCTATACTTTTCTAACCATTGACCCACTTCATCAATGACATTCTTACCAATTGTAAAGTTGGAAATTTTGAACTGCCTAGGGGTTATAGTCCCCTTTTTAAGCGGTGCAAAGTGCTCATTATCTATTAACATTAGCTGTCATATGAATTCCATTGCAGCTACTCTTGCAGGCACATGATAAGGTAATAAATGGGGTGGATGAATACACCTGTATACCCTGATAATGGTGTAATTCTCCTTCAAAAAGAAATCACCCCAGTTATGATTTCCAGACTAATTTTCTTTATAATTACAGGGCCTGAGCAGTTGTATGATCTTCAATGGGACTCTAGTCCTGCTTGTTCCCAAACTCTGTACAATTGGATACAAAATCCAATTCTGAAATGCACAGTAGTCACACTCCCTAGAAGTATAATTCCAAACCCTGACCCAAAACTAGATAGGATTTGGTGCTGTTTGATAGAATCTCTGAGGAGTCAGATTATGAACATCCATGATCACAAAATTGAAGTGTAAGAGAAGGTGCATACGGACTGAATAATGCAAGAATTTAGGCTCCTTCTCCTTGGGATTCTTTAGTCTTTTCTGGGTTGCAACAAAACCCTCATGCATTTCATCAATTATGTGCTCAATGTAATCATAGTTGGTGCTTGAATGCACCTCTTGTAAGTCTAGTACCATCATTAAGATGCCAGCATTGATTTTCTCTGCATCTCCATTTATCCCTAGCACTCTACACAGGGCATAAGCATTATATTTAATGTAGAAGTGTAGATCGTTATAAGAATATGGATTAGGCTCTTTCATAGGATCTAAGTAATTCCTCACTTCTTTCAACATGTGTTTCTTCAATAAGCCTTTTGCAATACCATGCTTTGAACTATATCTCTTCTCCTGCTTTGTCATGTCAATTTTAGTAGACATGGCACTGAATAAGCCAAAGGCTTGCATGAATGAGTTCCTATTTAATATTAGCAGTGTAGTGCCATCATCCCTTTTGATGGTCTTTGTCTAGACATCATAATGGTTAGCTAGGTCTAAAAATAGGTCTACATCAAGGAAAACATCAGGAACAAGCAATCTAGCTAAACCACATGTCCAAGGGTTTGATACAGGGATAGGCTTATCAAAATTTTTGTAGAAGTAATTGAAAAGGGAGAAACCTGTTGTCCCTGGAGTCACAACATCTCAAATATCTTTGTATTCATCCAAGAGGACACTTTCATTGGCCTTCTTATTCTGCATTGAACCAGGTAGAAGACGGAGAAACTCATCAGAGAAACTAGCCTTCCCTTTCTGCTCCTCTTCACTGCCTCCACTTGTTGAAGCAACACTTATGGCCCCGCTCATGTTTGCAATTCCTGAATCTCTAACCGATATTGAAACAAATCTATTTCTGAAATCAACTGACTATTCTGAGCACAATTTCCTAAAATTTAGAATTCTTTGATTAACTTTGGAAACACTGCAAACTGAGCAGAATATCTCCTTTTCTGATAACCTAGCAACTTTAGCTCTAAAAAATGAAAGCACAGTGAATGAGAATGAATGCACCATCAACTCCTTATATCCGTCATTCAGAGTACTCAACTCATAATTTAGAAACATCAATTCTGCCATTAATTCGACATGCTATGAATTTGAAAAAACCTAGCCGTAGTTGCATGAAGTTGACAGGAAATCAAATTTTGATAAGTGAATCCTGGGAGCAATCATATATCATTTAAAAGAGCTGACATGTCATACTGGGATTCATTGTCTGTCTTACATCTCAGCTACTCTTTTTGCACAGTGATAAAAATGCAAGTCTGTGATTGGTTGCTGGGGATTCATACTATCACATCGAAAAAACTGCCGTTGCTTTTAGATTTTTTGATTTGGCGACTGCGCGACTGCATTAAGTCTCTTTATCGCGGGCCTCTATCATTAACCATGGTTTCATCTCAAGACCTAGTGACAATGCACTTTCTTACCTTTGGCTGACCTGAGTCATGATCTGGCAATCATGCAACACACATGAAATCATAGTCGTACACAGTTAACATTAACTCATCATTCATTCTGAGACCTTGCGACTAACCGTTACTCTTAACCTTCTTAGTTGTCTCTCTGTCACCAAATGATTTTATTCTGTTTCAAGACTATGCGACAATGCTTAGTCGCCCAATCACGGAATCAAGTCCTGAGCATTTGATTTTACCTTAACAAGTTATCTGCACCTTTTCTTTACTTCTGACGACTGCGCGACATACCTTAATCGCCAAGTCAGGAGGACTTTTTTTGTAGGGCACCTTTCTTTTTAGACTTCGCGACCACCGTCAGATCTTATGATCCTTTCATCCTACGGTCGTCGCTTAATCACCATATTCTCATGCATACCCTTAAATCATTTCCAGATACCGCGACAGAAGGGAAAGTACTTAGTCTTGCTTTCGCTGAATCCCTTTCTTCCTTCTGGTGACCACGCGATAACCCTTTGAATGTCCACCCGCCTTGTGACACATGTCACGTGATCATTTTTCCTCTTATTGCATACTAGAAAACTGAAACATTTATCTTGTTCTGGCGACATCCTGACTAAGCATTACTATAAACCACAGACGGTCAGTCATGAAGTCTAAGCTAAAATCTCTTAACCGCTGCTCCATTTCGAGACCACGTGACTGAAGGCTTGACTTAACTTTAACTTTGGCTTGATTTGGTAATAAAGTGACAAAAGGTAATCGTGAAGTCTGAAGACATTTTCATAACTGTTTAATTTCTCCCGCGATCACCTGACTAACAGTGGGTCCCTTCTGCATAAATCTTTATAAGATAACTATCTCGCGACTGCCCGACATGAAAGGAAATGCTGAGTCTCAGAAGGCCAAAGGAATATTCTGATTTTGAACGAGACTATGTGACATAAGGAAAATGCCAAGTTGGGAAGGCAATTGGAATATTTGGCTGGGGTAACGCGATGAGGTGACTTAAAATAAAACACATGCCTTAAGTGAATGAAAAAGTAACGCTGAAACATAAGACATGACCTAGGGTTTATTTTCATCATTTAATACTTGGAAAGACAAGGGTTTTTTAGGGTTTTACAATTTGAGCAAGGTTTAGACTTGAAAACTTGAAACTTGATATGGGTAAGGGCAATTGAACAAGAGATAGCTGATTTGAGCACATCAGAATGCAGAGAGCAGGACAAGGAACCAGGAAAACTGCCAAAACAAGAAATACAACCAACAGTTGGCTCCTAAAATGCAACAAGAATTGATGAAAGTTAAGGATGATAAGATAATCCAGCCCATCAGACATTCAACTTGGGTATCAAATTTAGTGCCAGTCAGAAATAAAAATGGTGATATCAGACTGTGTGTGGATTTCAGGAATCTAAATATTGCTTCATTGATAAATAATTATTTATTACCTACTATGGAAGCAATGTTACATAAGGTGACTAGTTGTGAGTTTTTGTCTATGATGGATGGTTTCTCAAGTTATAACCAGGTCTTAGTTAAAGAGCCAGAGCAGTACAAAACTGCATTTACTACTCCATGGGGAACTTATGTGTATATCAAAATGACTTTTGGATTAATAAATACAGGGGCAACTTTTCAAAGGGCTATGGATGTTGCTTTCAAATAATTTATTGATTTATTCATGGTTATTTATTAGGATGACTTGACTGCATATTCCAAAAGGGCTATTGATCATTGTGATCACTTGGGTAAGATTTTTAATAAGGCATTGGAATATGGTGTCTCACTAAATCCCAAGAAGTGTCATTTTGTAGTAAGAGAGGGAAATTTGCTTGGACATATAGTGTCTAGGGAAGGGGTAAGAATAGACCCTAAGAGAGTAGAAGCAATTCAAAGGCTGATTGCTCAAAAGAATTTAAAAAGTGTACAATCTTTCTTAGGAAAGATTAACTTTGTTAGGAGATTCATAGAAAATTGTGTAGAAATTGTTAAACCCATTGTAAATTTATTAAAGAAAGATGCTAAATTTGTTTGGAATGAAGAATCCCAACAAGAATTTGAAAAAATAAAAAAGGCAGTGCAAAAGGCTCCAGTTTTGAAGTCTCCAGACTATACTAAGCCTTTCTCTTTATTTTCATTTTCATCTTTTCATACAATTGCTGCTATTTTGCTTCAAAAGTATGAACAAGGATTTGAACATCCCGTAGCTTTTTACAGTAAATCCTTGCAGGCTACAAAGCTTAATTATGAAATAATGGAGAAAAAGGCTTATGCCTTGGTAAACACTATGAAATATTTTAGGCCTTACTTGGTTTGTGCTAAAATACAAGCTTATGTTCCTCATTCAGCAGTGAAGGATATCCTTGCACAGTCAGAGGTAACTGGTAAGAGGTGTAAGTAGATCACCATAATTCAAGAATTCAACCTTGAAATCTATATTACAAAGTTAATAAGAGGACAAGGCTTGGGAAAGCTCATGACGGGAGAGAATTTGGATCTAGTACAGATAAATCAAATAGAATTACATGATCAAGCTATTACCAGCATAGAAAGGCAACTAGTCTATACTGATATTGTATTCTTTCTCAAAAATGCTAAGTGTCCTAATCATTTGTCTGAGAATTAGAAAAGGAGTCTGAAATTACAAACTCAAAGGTACACTTTGATCCAAGGTGACTTGTTTTTGAAAGATAAGAATGGTGTACTATTTTTATGCCTTGACAAATACCAAGCTGAGAAGGTTTTGAATGAAATGCATGAAGGAGAGTGTGGGGGTCATTTTTCTTCTAAAACTAATACCCATAAGATTTTAAGGGCAAGGTATTATTGGCCTAATTTATTCAAGGATACTTATGTACATGTCAGGAAATGTGAACCTTGTCAAAGGTTTTCCAATAAACTAAAATTTTTAGGTGCTCTGTTGCTGAACCCCATGAGTACTGAAGCTCCTTTTTCTATGTGGGGAATTAACTTTATTGGTGAATTTCAGGAGAAATATAGTGGTGGAAACAGTTGGATATTAGTTGCCACAGATTATTTTACTAAGTGGATTGAAGCCATCCCTATAAATAAAGCAACAAGCAAGGTAGTTACTAAATTTCTCATGGAGAATATTATAACTAGATTTGGTGTACATGCTAAGTTAGTGATGGACAATGCCATGAGTTTTAGATCAGAAGAAATGACAAGTTTATGTGAAAGATATGGGATTACAATATCATACTCATCCCCATATCATCCACAGGCTAATGGACAAGCTGAGTCTAGTAATAAGGGTATATTGAAAATACTAAAAAGGACTCTGGAACATAATAAAAGAACATGGCACACTAAGTTGAAATTAGCACTTTGGGCTGACAGAGTAACACTTAAAAAAGTGACTGGTAAATCTCCTTTTGAGCTAGTATATGGCCTACAAGCAAGATTTCCTATCAATAGTTTATTGCCAATATGCCAATTTATACAAGAGGAACATTTATATGTTTATGATAATATGCAAAATAGAATGATACAATTGATAGAATTGGATGAAGCAAGGAGAAATAGTCAAAAGGAAAACATAAAGTTCAAAAGATGAAGTACCTTTTTGATAAGAGGGCTACTAAGAGAAAGTTCCAATCTAGTGACCTAGTTCTCCAATGGAATGCAAGAGAAGAAGACAAAGGTAAGCACAAAAAATTTGAGTCTTTGTAGCTAGGACCATTTATTGTCTCAGAAAATTTTGGCAAAGACTCTTATTTATTGAAGAATATGGAGGGAGAAGATTTTGAGTTGCTTGTGCATGGGAAATTATTGAAGCCTTTCTTTAACTAAGAATTAAAGTAATGCACAAGTAAGTATGTATCATATTGTGAAAACTTTCCCTTTGTGTTTGTAAGTAATGTTAATAGTTTTCCTTATGTTTTAGGTGTCTTCTTCATTTTTTTGAAAGGTCTGCAACCAAAGATTCTATGGTTTTTTGCCATAAATTATGTTTAGTCAATCCTTAGGTAGAGCCACTATTGGTTGTATTCCTAGTTTTTGTTTGTTTGCCCTAAAATTTTTTTGCCTTCTTGCCATTTTCTTTCCTAAATTAGAAAGTGTCTCATTCTCATGGTATCACTGTGAAATTTCTAGGTTTTGGGGTCAAAATCCATATGAATAATGCAAAACCCCAAAACCCTAAGCTCTATTCTAAGTAAAAATGCTAAAAGTCCCTAAAATGTCAATCAGGTTTCTATTTTTGCGTTACCTTTTTGAAAAACTTAAGTCATTTGCCTTTTATAATAGTCACCTAGTCGCTTGATCCTAGAAGCATATTCCTTTTTGTTATGAGACTTGACAATTAACTATTATCGGGATGTCTCTTGAGAAACTAGAATATTCCCTATTTTTATGAGACTTGGCAGAACCCTTCAGTCGTGAAGTCTCCCAATGAAGAGGCACGTCAACAGTCAACATTGAAGCAAACAGTTAAGTCATGGTGTCGCGCAAAGAAGCTAGTAGTTAGTAAATTTTTATGAGACATAGTGATTGCTTCAGTCGCGGGGTCTCAAAATTGGGATGCAGTTAAGTGACATGTTAAAAATTTTGTGTCGCGTAGTCTCCAAATAAAATGACAATAAAGTGAAAGATGTCAAGACTTTGTGACAAACTGCAAGCAGTTTAGAATATATGATAGTCGGGTGGTCACTGGATTAAAGTGCTAAGTCAGTTTTTAGTCAGTGACTTGGAGACAAATAGTTAAAGGAGACACATGTCTATAATGAGATGAATAAGGCTAGTCACATGGTCTCCAAAAAGGAAAAAGTCATTTGGTAATCAAGAGGCTAAAGGTAAAAAGTTATATGTTGTTGCCTAGTCTCCGGATGATTAAAATATTTTAAAGATATTCTTAGTGACTTAGTGGAGCCATCAGATGCAGAAGGACAAAAGATCAATTGTAGTCGCTAGGTCTTTTTCAAAAGTGCATGATAGTAAAAAATGCTCATGAGAATGATATAACCTTTAGTCGCATAGTCTCTAAATTGAACTCAAAAGGTAAATGTTTTTCGCGGGGTCTCGTAAAGAAAAATAAACATTCAGTGACTTGGAGATAATAGTTAAAGGTAAAGATAACCATCAGTCGTGGAGTCTCCGAATAAAATCTGAGTTAAGTATTTCATCTAGCGACTTTGATTTTCTCAGTCGCGTGATCGCCAGAACATAACTGTGGTTAGCCAAGTAAAGAAAATCACACAGTTGCTAGGTCTCTAGGAGATTTGAGGGTTAAGAAGTTTGATCAGTGACAAGGAGATACTGCACAGCCCCGTGGTTGCTAAATATGAAAAATCATAAAAGGTGGCAGTTGTTGACATGACAACGTGAAAGATTTAGCGTCCAAAGACAATCGAGAATATTGATTGTTGTATGAAAAGGGTAGCTGAGATGTCTGATGGAAAATGAATCATATGAAGACATGTCACCCTCTTCAAATTTTATAAAGGATTTTCTGAAGATGCACATATATGATTTTGATTTCTTGTCACACTCATGAGCTACGGCTAGGATTTCAATTAATTTCATAGTGTGCTAAATTGAAAGTAGAATTGATTGTCTTTCCAATGATGAGCTATGTACTTAGAATAGTTACCATAAAGATTTGATCGAAAGTTCATTTTCAACTTATCATACTCTCAGAATTGTAGAGCGAAGAAGTTCTAGGTTTTTTGTTTTTAGAAAGAAGAAATCGGTCAGTTGCAGAATACTTATCTAGTTATTAGGTTTCATGAATTGTTGGACAATAAAAAAATAAGAGCAGTGAGTTCTAAGCATAGATTTGTTTCAATATTGGTAAGAGAGAGGGTTGATACAGAACAAGATGAGTAAGGCTATCAATGTGGCTTTGACTAGTGGAAGTAGTGATGAAGTAGATGATGATGCAAAAGGGAAGAGGAATTACTCTGATGAGTTCTTAAAGTCTACACAGAATAAGAGGGAAAATGCAAATTTGTTGGCAGATGACTACTATGAGATCAGAGATGCTTGCACTCCAGGGTCAATAGGTTTTTCTCTTTATAAATACTTCTATAATAATTTTGATAAGGCTATCCCAGTGTCAAACCCTTGGACTAGTGGCCTTTCTAGGTTAATTGTTCTTGATGTTTTTATAGACGTAGACTTGTTTTTAGGTCTTTCCAGCCACTATGATGCCCTGTCTAGGACAATTAAGAAAAATGATGGTACTTCTCTATTGATTTTAAATAGGAATTCATTCATGCAAGCCTTTGGCTTATACAGTGCCATATCTACTAAGATAAATCTTACTAGACAAGAGGAGAGGTATAGGTTACAACCTGGTGCTGCTAGGACCCAATTACAAAAGCATATGCTTAAAGAGGTTAGGAATAATCTTACTCCTATACCTAGGACTGCTCCATACTACTTCAAAGACCAGCATTTTTATATCAAGTATATTGCCTATGCCTTGTGTAGAGTATTAGGGATAGATGGAGGGGCCGAGAAGATAAATGTTGGAGTTCTTATGATGGTGTTAGACTTGCAATATATGCATTCTAGCACCAGTTGTGATTATATACAATACATTATGGATAAAATGCATGATGGATTTATGGTTGTGCAGAAGAAGATGAAGGACCCAAAGGAGAAGGAGCCTAGGTTCTTCTACTATTCCATCCTGATGCATTTGTTATTGTATTTTAACTTTGGGATTATGGATGTGAATAATTTGAATCCTCAGAGGATTTTCCAAGACCACCCTAATCTTATTCAGTTTTGGGTTAGAATATGGAGTTATACATCCAAGGATTTTGATTTCTGTGGATTTGAAAACTCAATTTTATATCCATTAATGCGGAGCATGGGTATTAGCAAAACTAGACTCCCAGTGAAGGTGCTACAACTATTGAGACCTTGTGGGTATGTGGAAAAGTGGGAGGGTGCTCATAACTGGGGAGATTTCTGCTTAGAAAAGAATTTCACCTTGATTAGGGTATATGGATGCACATATCCACCTCATGTCTTACCCTACCATGTACCATCCAGAGTCGCTGCCATGGAATTCATCTGGAAACTATTGTTGATAGATAATGAACATTTCGCACCACATAGAAAGGTGACCTTAACCCCTAGATAGTTTAAGAACTTTAACTTTACTATTGTCAAGGGTGCCATTGATTTAGTAAGTAAATGGTTGGAGAGCTACAAGATGAGGGCAGCATCATATAGATATATTGACCCTGAGGGATTCATGGTAGGAGTTAGGAAACTTTTGACTCCTACCATCCCTAATAGAAATGTGCATGGTTTCTGTGTAGAAGAGGATGTAACAAGAAATCTACTTGATGAAGATGAGATCAGAACAAGAAGGTAAAGGATTCAGGAATTATTGAATCTAGAAAAGCAAATAAAGAGAAATGGGTTGTCTTTTGGAGGCTTTTACCCTGATTTGCCTTATTTTGACAAGATAAAGGCTATGATTGATAATTTTTATATACTCTGTGAAAAATTGGATAATGTTTTCGATAAGAAGGGAGCAAAGGTGCCTTAATATTCAGACTTTGAATATGAAAATAATAGTGATAGTGATTATGCCCACCCACTTCGTTTGGATTATCCACAACAAAATGTTGCAGAGGCAGCACAGTTACAGGGAGGACAGGGCCACATCATTGACCTAACTAAGGTCTCTCAACTAGATGATGTAGAAGAGCCTGCTACAAAGAGGCAAAAAGTTGACATTGGTCAGACTTCTTCTGTCAGGCAAGAGAAGAAAGGAGATAGAGTAAGTGCCCTCATTCCTAGAAATAGGTTATATGATCATAATCTAAGGAAGATAATCAGATAGGAGAAGAGGTAGCAACATGATGAGGAGGAAAATGTAAAGTTGCCTCTAAAGGCATGTATTGATGAGAGATTGTTACATCAACAACAATTCTTGAGTGATGATAATTTTATCAAGACTGATGAATTCAAGGATTTCTTGAGATGGCATAAGAAAGAGCAGATAAGGGCTCAATTAAAGGTAGATGGAGAAGAAACAGTCACAAATGAGGCTTTTCTAGATTTTCAATCCTATGACCCTAAAAGTGAGGATGTATCTCCAGATGAGGCAAGAAAAATGGTTTTGAATAGTGGCATTTTGCTTGCTAAGGGCTGGGACCTAGCCTCAGCATTCATTAATGATCAGATCAGGAAGCAGCCAGACCTAAAAATGGAAAGTGAGATTCAAATGGGTGACATGATAAAGGGATTTGGATATAGTCCAAAGTCACAGGATTTTTCCATGTGGAGCCTATGTCCCAAAGACCAAAAGCCTCAATTGGTGAATATTCAGGAGAATATGGTTGGGAATCAAATGTTCTGGATTGTACAGAATACTAGAGATCTGGAAATTTCTTAGATCATGACTCACTAGGCTCACTTGAATGAAGAAAAAACAAAGCAATTGTCTGAGAAGTGTAGCATTTTGATTGAGGAAAATAGTGCCCTAGCAAAGGATAGGGAGTTGTGCCATATAAAGATACACCAGCAGAACCTAGTTATTGCTAATATGACAAAGCAGCTATAGGAAAAGCCTGAGGTGGTTTAGGTACCTTAAGAGCAACCTCTACAAATAAAGGAGAAAGCATAAAGAGAGAAAGTAGCTGAGAAAGAGGATGTGAAGAAAAACAAGAATGAGGTTTTCCTAAATGCATTGAAATGCATTTTGCAACATAGGATTGATATTCTCTAAGAAAAAATAGATGTCATCCTAAATACCTACAATAAGTTGCCCACCTTGCATTCAGAGGTGATAGGGTACATTGCTATATTAAACCCCTATTTTGTTAATTGGTCTCCTAGGGTTCAAATGTTTGAAAATCTTGCTTCCTTGCAGCCCCTAAGATCAGATTTACCTGAGGTTGTAACTGAAGTTGAGGATGAAATCAAGAAGGTTAACATAGCCTTATCATTCTTCAAAGGTAAATTGAATCAGGTAGAGGCTAAGTTGAGCCTATTTTCCCCATACTTTAATAAGTTTGTTCCTCCTCTAAAAGGAGAAGATGATCAAGTGAAGGCTTTAGAGGCCTGGAGAGGCAAATTTGATAATAGAATGTGCAGCAATGAGGCATTTATTTTAGGATCAGATTTAGATATGGGAGGTTTTAAGAAGATTCTGGATGAAGCCTTCAAGGTAGAGACTAACATGAATAAATTCTTAATGGATGTTAAAATCATCACAGATGTCAGATGGGAAAGGCAGAAGGTGCAGGTGTAGAGTACTCAAAGTTTTCAGTGGCCAACAGAGGATGAAGTGACAACATGGGACCTAATGACTAGGCCCAAGAAAAAGAAGCTTGTGGTGGAGGATGACATCCTAGTTGAATAATTAAGGGGAACACTTGGCGCCTGACGATTGAGCATAGGGAGGCTAGCCATTACTGAAGATGAGTGTAAGTTATCCTGTAATGGTGGTCACTTAGTCTTACTATAAATATCAGAAGCTATCCTAAACACTGTCAGACAAAGGTGCCATATTCCTGAAGAAGACAAAGAGTATCAAATTTTATCCCCTATTTTGTCATTCCACCACTTCTACATTCTCTTCCTTTGTCTTTTCTATACTTTTAGGGTTAGGTTCCCTAAATCATCCAAAGCTTGTTGCATCCTAACATTAAGGATTCCAAAATGTTAAGGACCTATATATATAGACCAAAATTGTAATAGCTGAAGGCGATGGAATTTATTGAAAATTAGATTTTCTAGATTTGTGTCTATGTCTTCAAGCTTTTAAGCTTTTTATGTACTAAAGCAGTACCATATTAATAAAATACAGTGCATTTTTACTCTATTTTTATTGTTGTCTCTTTATTTGTTGTGTATGCTCTGTTATGTTTAAATTTGTAAGGCATTTTTGAGCATTTTTCCTACAAGGTATCTATCTAATTACTTTCAAGTTTCTTTCAAGGAAAGAACTATGTTTTGTGAGTAGTTTCAAGGAGCATAACAATAAGTTAAGGATTTGATACAATATTATAGAGGTGACAGGATAGTTTGTAAGGCAATTTATCTGAATTGCATGTAATTTGTAAGGAAACTTACAATATTTTGTTTTTGTGTATTTTTGTGAACTTCAAATTATTGACTCTATAAGCCCAAAGAATAGGCACTAGTCTAGGAATTGATTTGATAATCTATCATCATCCAAATATTCAGATACTATTCAAACCAATCATTTTCAAAGTATTTTGTGTAGAATCAATTGTACTCCTAGGAGTTATAGTTGAATTTTGTTGATTTCTTAAAGAGTAAATCAATAGGTTATTCCTCCTATATTCATAAGAGTTATAAAAGAAAAGAAGAATGCAATTCCATGTTATGCTGCTATTTGCTATCACTAAGATATTGATTTGGATTATCAAGCTATTTATTAGAATTATCATAGTTATCTGCATTGTTATATACATGTCCATCTAAAAATAGAGCATTCAGCACATAAGTTAAATCTACTCTAAAGATACTGTTAAGTCAGTAACCAGTCATAGGTAAAACCTGTCTGAGTCAGTGGATCTCAAAAAAGAAGGAGGTGATAATAGGTATCCCTGGTGTTATCAAAATACCTCATAAATTAGTGTTTTTCTCTTGCTTGAGTCAAATTATCAAAAGGCATTGGGAGTTATAGAGTTGTCCAAGTATTCAAGCATATTTTAGAGGCCCTGTAAGAAAAAACCCTAACAGTGACCAATGCAAAGTTGGAAAGAGACTTTTTCAGAGAAACAAGTGAAGAATAGACTTCTAGAAGAAGCTATGGAGGAGATGAAGCAGAAGCTAGTAGAAGTTGTAGAGACTAAAAGCAAGATGAAAGAATAGATAGGAGAGGATAAAGATAAAGGGAAGAGTCAAGTGGAAGAGGAGGTAGAACTAGAACCAGACCCTCCATTACCTAAGGAACCTTTTCTCAAAGCTCTCAATGAATTAACTGGTAAGGCATTAGAAGGCATTCTAGTATTCTTTGGGTGAATGGATATAGAATTGGTGATGGAGTGGATTGAGGGTATGGAATACCACTTTGAGTGTAAGGGTACCATAGAGGCACAAAATTTTAAGATAGCCAAATCAAGGCTAAGAGGAAAAGCATTAACTTGGTAGATGTTCATGCAGGATGAAACATAAAAAGAAGGGAAGAAGCCAATAGCTAATTGGAAATCTATGGTGGCTATAGTGAAGGAAAAGTACCTACCAGAGGATTATGATATCCAACTACACAAGAGGAGACAAAATCTCAGAAAAAAATATTTAGATGTGGCATCCTATACTGAAGAATTCCAAAATGTATTCTTGAGGTCCAAAGTGCAAGAGGTAGAAAGCATTAAAGCTGAGCTAGGCATCTCAATGGCCTTAGTTGGAACATACAAGAAGAATTGAGCCTGTTTACCTTAACTTCTATCCATGGGTGTTTTCAAATGGCACTTAAGGTGGAAGAAAAACTCAAAAAGAAGAAAGATTCAAACTCTAGGGGTAGAGGAAGAGGTAGAGATTCCAGAGGAGGAGATAGAGGTGGTTCTAGTGGAAGAAACAATGAGACCAGAGGCCAAGGAGACTTCAAGTTTGGTGAAAAAATTCATGAGTCAAATAATAGAGGAGGATATAACAAAGGAAGAGGTTTTCACATTGGTGGAAGAGGCAACTCAGGTAGTTTTTGAAGAAGCTCACATTTTGCTTCAATGAAGTATTATAATTGTGGCCAAATGGGTCACCCTTCCTATAGGTGTCCAGATAAGCGAACATCTTCACAAGATGAAAAGAAGATTGCATATGTACAAGAAGAATACATGACCAAATAGTATGAGATAAGTTTGGATTCAGAGAAGGGAGATAACCTCATGCTTAGGAGGATTTTGATCAAATAGCCTACCGTAGATGAACACAAACAAAAAAGCGATGCTCTTTTTAGGGTCAAGTGTAAGATTCTTGGAAAAGTGTGTAGGGTCATAATAGGCTCTGGATCTCTTGATAATGTGATCTTAGAGGAAGCAATACATAAGCTAAAATTGACTAAGATACCTCATGTGTGTCCTTACAAAGTAACTTGGTTGAATAAGGGACATAATATACCAATTAATGAACAAGTGTGGGTTGATTTCACCATAGGTAAGTATAAAGACAAGAGAATTTGTGATGTCTTACCAACGGATGCATGCCATTTATTTATAGGGAGACAATGGAAATATGACAGGGAGGCTGTCCACCATGGAAATGAGAATAAGTACTCATTCAAGAAGAATGGAGTAACTTATAAGATACATTCTTTGATAGAGGAAGATATAGTGGAGAAGATGGACTCAAATACTCTTCTAATGAGTGGGAAATATATCCTAAAAGACATGAAGGAGGAAGAAGGAATTGGTTATGCAATTTTGATGAAACCAAAGGAGGAGGAGACACCCAACAATTGTGAGATCAGTTACAATACATCATATGTGAAGGGACACCAGCTACACTATATCCAAAAAGATCTAAATCATTCATGAAATTGATTTTGTGCTAGGGGCATCATTGCCAAACAAATATTCCTACAAGATGACACTAGAGAAGAACAAAGAGATTGCAAGTCAAGTGCAAGAGCTTTTGGACCAAGGTCTGATAAGAAAGAGCATCAATCCATGTGTTTTTCTAGTGGTTTTGGATCCTAAGAAGGGAGGTAAGTGGAGAATGTGTACTGAATCTAGGGAAATAAATAAGATCACAATAAGGTATAAATTTCCTATTCCTACAATAGAAGACTTAATGGATGCTTAGGGGGTGCTAAGTAATGCTAAAAGATTGATCTTAAAAGTGGATATTATTAGATTAGGATGAAAGAGGGTGATGACTGGAAGTCAAATTTTAAAACCATAGAGGGGTTATATGAGTGGTTAGTAATGCCATTTGGGCTTACAAATGCACCTATTAATTTTATGGGGGGCATGAACAAATTATTGAAGGATTACATAGGGTATTTTTGGTAGTATACTTAGATGATATCCTCATCTTTAGTAAAACAAAAGAAGAGCACATGATGCACCTAGAAATAGTGTTGAAAAGACTACAAGAAGAGAAGATCACCATAAATCTTGAAAAGAGTGATTTTATGAAACAAGAACTAGTCTATCTAGTATTCTTAGTATCCCAAGGTGACTTGAAGATGGATAAGACTAAATTTAAATCCATTTTGAGTTGGCCTACTGATTCGAAGGGTTTAGGACTCTAGAGTTTTCTCCACTCAATTGGCTTCTTTCCCTCTCCTAACCATCCAATGGTTACTCCTTTTTGGATTCCTTCCCAAATAGGATCTCCAAGACCCTCTTAATAAATGTCTCTTCCAAGGTATAGTTTATTTTTGGAAGCTTCCAAAGTTTCTAGGCTCAACTAGTCCAACTAGTTCCCTGAGTGCCTAATCTTCTTCACTAGATCCACTCATAGAATCCCTAAGCCCTGCTTAGGATCTTCCCATACATCCACCAAGACTCTTATCAATATTCTTGACCCATCCTAGATCATTCTGAACTCTTTCCAATACTTCAAGGCCCATTACCAATCCAATTGGTCACAATTTCACTAGGAGGCCTAATTGCCCAAATCCCAGTAGGTCTAAATTCACTATTTTTGGCATATTTCTCCAAAATAATCCAAATAAAACCACAAAATACCTTGAAAATATTCAAGGTATCAACAACCACTATCAGAATCCAAAGTCCTGACCTCTGGATGCACCCACAACCCTAGTTTCTTGCAGGCCCTAGTTTTTAGCCTATTAATTAGGCCTCTAGACCAGTCAAAATGAACAATTGTCAAAATGATTTCAAAAATATAATTAATCTCCTTCCGCCTTTTAATCCTTTTATGAAACTACCTAGGGAACCTTAAAATGTCACTAAGTCTTTTTCAAAAGATCATGGGTGCTCGAACCACTTCTTTCTTCACCATATCCAAAATCACCTGGATTCGCTAGTCAACCATAGGGATGCCTATTTGGTCTAGGAAATCCATTAAAAATACAATAATTAATGAAAAAATCCTATCTATAGACTCTAACCCTACTTCTCCCATGGTTTTAATCAAATCCACCAGTGGGTTTTTAGGTTAGAGCAATTTCTAACTAAATAGCACTGTGAAGTCACTTGCAGACCAGTGACCTTCAAAATTTAATAAATTTACAATAAAAACACTTAGAAGGAAAATATCTATTGAATATGGAAGATAATTGAAACCAATACACCCCCATGGGGTCTGATCACCTATGCCAATCCGTGCACAATCATACAATAGCAAAGGAACAATACAGATTATAAGAAAACAGTTACAAACATCCGTAGAGAAGTGACAAGAACAATTGTTGCAATCCAAAATTTCATTAACCTCTTCAAAAAATATAATCCATGCTCATATACCAAGCATGGGGTAGTTACAACTAATCTAACTACATTTTTGCAATTTCTTACAAAATTTGCTCAAGCAAATTTCAAAGTTGCTAGCAAGTTTTTGCACTTTTAACATTTTGACTCTTTTTGTCAACTAGATAGGTGAGTTTGACTTTGATGACCCTAGATAGGATATTTAGGGTCCTAAAACACTCCTCAAACCCACATTACACTAAAATATCAACTTTTCACTATTAAAGCCAAAATGACCCTAAAACTCTTAATGAGCATTATGGCTCTTACAAACATGAAGTCAACTTATCATTGCATCGAACCCATTGGACCTTATTCCTTATTCAAAACCACACAAAATCATCTAAGACAACCCTACACACCAAAACATCAAATAGGGAGGTTCCCTGCACCAAACTCTCTTGGACAAAATAGCTCAAGTCCCTTTTGTTAGGAGGTCTTCAATGGGGACCCCATGTTTCAGAATATCTGCCTTTGTTATCTAAGTGGCCTTAGCTTCAGGTAGTCCTTTCCACTTGATGAGGTAATCCTTGTAGTTACCCTTCCTTGTCTTCTTGATCACTTTAGAATCTAGTACACTTTCCAATTTTAGTGGCATTGGGGTAGGTAAGTCTTTTACCCAATCATCATCCTCCAAGTTTGCAAGAGTAGACTGACCTATCTCTAAAGATGATCCCTTGTAAGGGTACAAGTCACAAACATTGAAAATGGGTGAAATCCCCAAATCAGGAGGAAAATCCATTTCATAGGCATTATTGCCGTACTTATGCAAAATCTTCAGTGGCCCTATCTTCTTCATGAGTAGCTTAGTTGGCTGGCCTTTGGGTAGCCTCTCCTTCCTAATATAGGTAAGTACTAGATCTCCTACCTTGAACTAAAATTTTGTTCTTGTCTGATTAGCTTTAGATTTGTACTTCTCCACTTGCTTTTGTAAAGTCTTATTGACTTGATCATGAAGTTCCTTCATCTATTTTGCAAATGACTCTACTTGTTCACTCCTATTGTCCTTCAAACATAGATCTCTAAACTCCAAGATCCCTCTAGGATTCACTCCATATACTATCTCAAAGGGGCTCTTACCTATACTCCTATTAATGGAGTCATTATAGGAAAAATTTGATTTCCCTATGATGTGATCCCATGACTGTCCATGTTGTTTCATCAGATACCTTAGCAAGTTCCCAAGTGAACTATTGACTACCTTCATTTGTCCATCTGATTATGGATGGTAGGCTAAAGAGAAAGACAAGGTTTTGCCAAGAATCTTCCATAGGGTCCCCCAAAAGTGACCCACAAACTTACTATATCTATCACTTACAATATTCAGTGGCAATCCATGGATCCTTACAATGTCCCTAAAGAATAGACCTGCAATTTGAGAAGCATCATTTGTTTTCTTGCATGGAATGAAGTGTGCCATTTTGTGAAAATGGTCTATCACCACAAACACACTGTCATGACCCCTATGTTGGTTTTAATAGAAGTAGTACTGAGAGGGGAGGGGTGAATCAGTACCTCTAAAAATTTTTCATGTTATTTAATCAATTAACCTTAGTAATCAATTGCATATCCATTTCATCTAGTCTACACTATCTTTGTGAGAGTTATATCATTTAATAACATCAATAAACATGTGAATCATTCATAGAAAAATTCATGAACATAATTGACACATACCACAAGATATGATATCGCAGAAAACTCTTGTTAGAAAGTAAAAACTACAATGGGGATGGCACCCACAAAACTTCACTATCTGCAGAATGGAAGGGGTCGGTTAAGGCTTACAATTTTGATCACTACAGATGATATACCCTTTTAGGAGTATCGATGGAGAACTATTAAAGTCTACTCTATTAAGAGCTTTTAGCAACATTGTTAAGTGTGCACTCGATTAAGAGATTTGATATAGGACTATTAAAGCCACCTTTCTTGAAAGGATTTCTTACACTTTGCTTCACTTGTGAGAATGATAGAAAATTACAAATTGACCAAGTAAGTGCAATCTCCTATTGCTGATATAGATCCTATGTAGTTAACATATAGAATAATATCACCTTAACTGTGATTGAATATTATCTCTAATTATCGGTTTCCTCTGTTCTTTGTTTAGCTAACCAAATTCTTGTTTTTTCTGCTCTGGTTCTTGAAACTCTCAATTCAATGAATGATTACATCATCTATTTCACACAAAATCTAATGAATGATTACATCATATATTTATACATGGATTGATTTCATCCAGTTGATGATAAAAACACTGTTAACACTAAGATCAAGTTTACAACTTACACCTAGATCTCCTAGTCTATGTGCTTTAAATTAGTTAGGCTGATTAAAACACTTACATTAATGTTTCTTGTCCCTAAAGAAATGTATTTAAAAAAAATTAAATATCCCATAAATAGAATACCCTTTCTTTATCTGATGTGGAAGTTAGATCCACTTTTTATGGGCTGCAACTGACTTTCAGTTCTGT
This sequence comes from Thuja plicata, assembly GCA_018584345.1. Lineage (NCBI taxonomy): Eukaryota > Viridiplantae > Streptophyta > Pinopsida > Cupressales > Cupressaceae > Thuja > Thuja plicata. The sequence continues at coordinate 3,760,932 of MU224049.1, read as the reverse complement.
CTTTCGGTCATGCTTGACTGTCCTTCAATTTTTACTGTCGGTTGCATTGAATCTGTTCCATCAGTCTGCACTGTAACTTGCATTTCAAGTTCCTCTATTGGGTTCCTCTTTAACTCTGTATATTATTATTTTTAGTTTATACACTTCCTTGTGTCATCAATTTTCTATGTACTTAGTCATTTTTGGTGATATGCAAATCTCATTTTTAGTTTGCCCTTTACTGTCTTTCGGTGTAAGCTTACCAAAAGTGTTTTTTGAATACTAATGACAAATTAATGTCATCAATCTCCCCCTTTGACATTAGTATCAAAAAACTAATATGTGCAAAATACTAACAAAATGTTAAGTATATATAACATATATAATCCTTAGTCATTTAATGACTCCCCCTATATATATGCCGGTATATTTGTACATATGATATATTTTCCTTCTTCATATCACTTTCTTTTTATGAATATACATATACATATCTACCTTTTTCCCATTCTTACTAAGTGTACATAACATTTTCAATGATATTTTGTACAAGTATCGTTTCCCCCTTTATTTGATATTAAGGGTAAAGGTCAATTACCTTAGAGCTTATAAAAGATGTGTGAATGTGAAGACTTCATGTCTTCCATCATTTTCTCCCATTGCTCCTTCAGGTTTTCTAGAGCCATTTTCTCAAGTGTTATCTTGGCATGCATGTCATAGATGCTATCTGCCACAGACATCTCAGGAGTTGCTATTAGTTGCCTTGCAAAACTGATATGTTGTTGTAGTAGTGTGAGATTTGGTAGAAGTTGAGCCTGTAGCTTGGTTACTTCTTCTCTGAATCATGTCTATGCTTCCCACAGCTCTTGCCTTAACCGTTTTACCTCTATTATCTTTTCAAAATTTATTTTGCTTGCATTTTCTCCATCGGTTGTTAGGCTACTAGCACTATTTGCTAGATCTGTATCCAGCTTAGCTACGTTGTCACTATTTTCTTGAGTGAACTTCTCAATTGTGCTTAGATTTTGGATTAAGGTTATAGCTTCAGATATAATGGGATCTAATTTTGATAGCTTTACCTTATTTTTGGCCACTTCTTGGCTAATGTTCTCTAGAAGCTTTTGTTGATACTTCATTTTTTCTCTCTCCTCAATTACTTTCTTAGTATCAATGTTTTGAGTTGTGATGGCATTGGTGAGGATAGCTAGTTGATCAATTATGGGCTTGCTTTGATTAATATCAACATCAGGTACAATTTGATGTAGAATGTCCTATGTTGTCTCTAGTACCATTGTTTCCTTATGTTGTTTCTTCAACTTTTCTTGTAATGCCTTCCTTTGGCATATCTCTCCATATTCTTGCAGTGCATCCATGTCAAGTGTAGTGGGGTCACACTTTTGTATTTCAATGATTTCATCAAGTGTAACCTCCAACTTCTTCTTATTTATTTTCTTCTTCTTTTGAGACTCAGTGAAGTGTAGCACCATTGCTAACTTTTTATCATTTTTAGTTGTGCTTGATGATGTGACTTGTTGTGCATCTTTTTGCTACTTTGCATTGGTTTCATCTCATTGGGTGTCTACAGACATCTCTACATTCACCTTAGCATCGTCAATAGCACCTTTGTCTATTTTCTTAGTATTTCCATCTTTTGGTTTGTCTCCTTAATTTGAGTCCTTTGCATCCTCTTCCTTGGTGTTCTCATTCTTCTCTTGAGTGTCCACATATTTTTCCTTATCTCCTTATGTAACCTTGCTAGTGTTGGTTACATTTTGAGTATCTCTGATGTTTTGCAGATCATTAGTGTTATCTTTATTTAACTCTTCTCCTGAATCCTTTGGAGTTTCCTTGTCAAGTGATTTATTTGATTCTTGCATGATATTGATAGCTTGTATCAATATTGGTAGTTTGTCTGGAATGTTCACCTGGGCTCTGTCAATTGTAGTGTCTTGTTCATTAGTTGTATCTTTTACAATAGTGACATCTTCATCCTTGATGATTTCATTTACTGGGTCATTGGAATGTCGATGACATTGGTATCCACAACATTATCATTTGTGGTATCATCCCATATTTCATCTACCATATCTACATTCTTATTCCCTGTTGTATCATCTTCCTCTTTATCCAACTCAATGGATGTATCCTCTTTGTTTGCCTTATCAACATCTTGTTGTTGAAGGTCTTTATCGGGGCTATCTTTTTCAATTGGCCTATTCATGATATTGCACCATTTATTGTGGCTTTCCTTTTCAAGTTCAATCAGATTTCCTTCAAGAAATTTGTAAGCTCATAGCTTCGGTGAGAATTCTTTCTTGTGTTTCTCCATCATTTCATGTATTTCTACCTTTGTTGATTCAGGTGGCATTAGAGAGACAAGTACTCTCTCTGATTTCTTTCTCATTTGCCAAAGTAAATGACCAATGGGTGGATAATCTATCCAAGAGTTCCCATGGTACATAACTTCCTTCAAATTGTATGGGTACATATTTGAAGTTATACATCTTAGCTATCATGGCTTCTTCAGTTTTATTATGATATTCTTGATTTCTTCTCCCCCATTTTCTAATATGTGGATTAGTAATAGATCCAGAATTTGCAATGTAAACACAAATGTCATCAATGGTGTCAGGTTCCTTTACCTTGAAATTTTTTTCCTATAAGGCTTCATCTCTCTCAGTATCCTCTATATCCTCCCTGGTTCTGATGAACTTTCTACCCTTCTTATTTTGTCCTCTCTTCAATGTAGACGCTTTTCTCTTATACGTCCTGACTTTTCCTTTCTTAAGAGGTGAAGGAGTAGATTCTTTGGATGTTTGGCTTCTGGTCCTTGAAGAAGCTATAGTTCTTGGTCTCTTTGATGGTGGAGGAGGGGGTTAGTCTGACTTTGTTTCCTCCGAGTCAGTCTTTTCTTCATCTTTATTGAGAGAAACCCATTCTTTGGTTACCTCCTCTTTTTCTATCTCTTCATCTTGTTTAGCTTCATCCTCTTCTATAGATAGTATCTTCTTGAGATTCTTTACCATTTTTTCCTTCTTTTTCACTATATTTTTTACTACTAGGCCTAATTTAATTCTTTTCTTCGCCTCCTCATATGTGCCAAACCTTGGTTGCTTTTTGTCCAGTGGATCATTGATTAAGGCATTAATTGCCTTTGTCGCAAGATCAATGTTGACCTCATATTCCAGTGGTTGCAACCATGCTATTCTTGCTACTATAGGTTTGATGTAAGTGTGATCTATGTTGACCATGAAGCATATCTCATCCGTAAATAGCTCGATGAGTTGCTCAGGGATTCTTACCCTCATTTGCATTCGGTCTTTGAATACATTAAAGTATTCATCCATGAAAGTTTCAAAATTATCTCCTAGAGCATCTATGTGCTCATTGATTTGCATAGTTACCGGCTTGGTGCTATCCCATTTTATATCTCCAACAGATGGGAACTTTTCTTGAAAATGAAAGAAAATGCACATGATTAATGAGCCAAACTTACAGGTGTTTGACTATGCATTCCTAATTGTCTTGAGATTTTCTTTCAACTGATTCAGGAGTAGTTCAGACAAGTGTAACTATGTACCTTTCTTTGCAATTTTGTAAGTAGTATCCACAACACCTGATGAGATACTATTTAATCTGCTAGCCTAGAAGAATTTGTAACCAATTACACATGAACTAAACTTAATTTCATCATCAGCTATGGTCAAGTCACTTTTAGTCCATGGCCACCCCACTTGGCTCCAGTCATCTTTTCGGTCTTTGCCTTTGGTGGATGCTTTAGCACCTTAACTTTATCAGTTACGGGGTAACCGGTGAATACATGGATGACATCTCAGGTGAGTTTCTTCGTTTCATCCAACCATAACTTGTTATTGTGTATTCTTCTTAGCACTAACCGAATCCAATTGGTTTTGAAGACCGTCAAAAACTTTAGGGCATTGGTAAGCCCTTTTACCTTAATGTGTTTTTGTTCATCCTGAAGTGTTCCATCTTCATTACAAAGCTTCTGGTAAGCTTCTTCTATCTCTGCCATTCCAAATTTTGCAATCTTGCAGTGTATGAAGGATCAAACATCCTCAACCAGAAAAAACCTAGCTCGTATGCATGAGAATGCACTAGTGTCATCGAGCTATGAGACAACCTTTGGATGAATGTTATATTTGGGTTCCTCACATGCATTGTTTTTTATGAGTTTGAATTCATCCTTCTTAGCCTTCTTGACTTTTACAGATCGCGATGTTCATGTCATTTTTAGAAATTAGGGCTTCTATGTAAATACATAAAGAGTGGAGTTATAAGTATTTAGAACTTACTGTTGTGTTTGTAGAGATCTTTGAATTATTTTGGAGTGCTTGGTGGTCAATTTTTGATTGCTCTATTACTTGGTTTCTTTCTTCTCAAAATCGCCTTTGCTCACTCTACTCTGGGTGTTGCGATAAATGAGTCACTCTAATGCCTTATTTATAGTCATTGCCCTAAAATGCATGTAATAAATGCTCACCAACTCATCGGTGTTTGAAGACTGAGTTCATCAGTGAAGAAATTATTACCATCGGTCATGCTTACAACATTTCTGATCAGTCAAAGTTGTCCTAGCCTTTATCGATAGGTTTCATTAATATAGATAGTTTGTTCATGTGCTTGTTTACTGATACAATTTGGTCAATACTAACAATTTTTTTCTTATAATCGACGTCTGTAGGAAGTCTTTGCTTCAAGTGTATACTGACGGGTTTCGGTATATATGCTTGAAGACATAGTTTGCACATATTTCAACAAGTGTTACCATGATGCATCTTTCTTATGCTAATTTGGAATTGTTTCATCATATTATGGAACTGATGTAAAGTAATAGCTTATTTTTAATGTAGTTCCATACTTTTTCTTCTTAGGTGGGGTTGGTGATGTCACCAGGTCCATTGGATGGGGTGTCACCATTTTCATTGATCATTCTAGCTTCATCATTTCTTGAAGCTTTTCTCCACATCTTCTCTCTAGCCCTACAAATGTCTTCAATGGTATTTCTATTGGGGTATGTAATTTTCTCTGTCATTTGGTCTCTACAGTCCTTTTTGAGATGACCAACTTTGTGACAGTGTAAGCATGCCATTCTTGGGTTAGTCCAGCCTCTAGAATTTCTTGTCCATAGTCTCATATAGTTTGCAGAAATGTGACCATACCTTCCACATTCTTTACAATTTTTCCAAGTATTGTAGTCCCATACATATTGATTATCAATATGCTTCGGTTGATATGGAGTGTCTTGACCTTTTTGGCTTCCATGCCTGCCTTTTCTTTTTCCAGCATTCAAGACTTGTGTTCCCATTCATCTTGCATGTAGGAAAATATTTGTCCATGTATTTTTCATTCCTTGGCTTTTCTATCTTAGACTTACATTCATATGCCTTATGTACTTTATTGTTACATTTATAGCAAAATCCTATGAATGAAGGTGTAGTTCTAGGAATACCTTTCATTTTTCCTCTGCACATATTTGTCATGTGACCTTTCTTTCCACAATATTTGCATGTAAACTTTCTTGGTCTTGGATTTTCATAAAAATTCTTTGGATTGTATTGATCTAATGATTCTCCATTTTCAATAAAGCCTAGACCATTTTTGTTATTGTTGTTGACTCTTCGTTGTCCTTCCCGAAAATCATCCATTCTTTTATTGCTCTCTTCAGCCTTTTTGATAACTTCATTATGTTGTTGCCAAATTCTAACCTCATGCTTTAGTTTTTTATTTTCTTCTCTCAGTTCATCGATAATCTATATTCTTTCAATGAGCTCAAAATTCATTTTGTTTTCTTATTGAATCATGAGAATGATTTGATTTGTGAGCTCATGGTGATACTCTGCATGTCTTTAAATTTCTAACTCCTTTTATTGCAATTTATTTGCAATCTTCCTCCTGTCATCAATAGCTAGTGTTATTTCTGTTTCAGCTTGTCTAGCAGAACTAATCACATTAATCATTCTAACCATCTGGGTCTCTTGACTGATTTACAACATCTTTATTTTCTCTGTCAGATGTTGATTGATCTCATTTACATTTGTGACGTTCTCTTCTAGTATTTTGCTTGCATTTGATCCTGAAGATTCAAAGAAATCTGGAATCTCTTCTTCTTGATAATCTTTTTCATTGCTTTGAGTTTCCATTCCTTTCCTTTCATCCAACAACTCTCTCATCCTGATTCTAGCTTCTTTATACTATTCATAGAACATCTGTATCTCAAGCTTTTTATTCTCAATATTCTTATCAAGTTTCTACTTCTCCATTGTATGATCTTTTCTCTTAATCCTTTAATCTTTTCAAGAAGAGACTTGGCTCTGATACCAATTATTGGTTTTAATGGAAGTAGTACTAAGAGGGGAGGGGTGAATCAGTACCTCTAAAACTTTTTCATGTTCTTTAATCAATTAACCTTAGTAATCAATTGCATATCCATTCCATTTGGTCTACACTATCTTTGTGAGAGTTATATCATTTCATAACATCAATAAACATGTGAATCATTCATAGAAACATTCATGAACATAATTTACACATAACACAAGTTATGATAACGTAGAAAAATCCTATTAGGAAGTAAAAAATATGTTGGGGATGACACCCACAAAACTTCACTATCTGCAGAATGGAAGGGGCCAGTTAAGGCTTACAATTTTGATCACTTGTGATGATCTACCCTATTAGGAGTATCGGTGGAGACCTGTTAAAGTCTACTCTATTAAGATATTTTTTCAACATTGTTAAGTGTTCACTTGGTTAAGAGATTTGATATAGGACTGTTAAATCCACCTTTCTTGAAAAGATTTCTTACACTTTGCTTCACTTGTTAGAATGATAGAAAATTATAAATTGGCCTGTTAAGTGCAATCTACTATTGCTGATATAGATCCTATGTAGTTCACATATATAATAATATCACCTTAACTATGATTGAATATTACCTCTAATTATCAGTTTCCTCTATTCTTGGTTCAGCTAACCGAATTCTTCTTTTTCTGCTCTGGTTCTTAAAACTCTCAATTCAATCCATAAATGTGATCATTTGGTTCTCCTCTCTATTTCACACACACACTCTAATGAATGATTAAATCATCTATTTATAGATGGATTGATTTCATTGAGTTGATGATAAAAACAATATTAACTCTAAGATCAGGTTTACAACTTGCACCAAGATCTCCTAGTCTATGTGCTTTAAATAAGTTAGAGTTATTAAAACACTTATATTAATGTTTCTTGTCCCTAAAGAAATGAATTTAAAAATAATTAAATATCCTATAAATAGAATACCATTGCTTTATCTGATGTGGAAGTTAGATCCACTTATTGCAAGTTGCAATTGACTTTTGGTTCTATCTTTTAGTCATGCTTGACTGTCCTTCAGTTTTTACTGTCAGTTGCACTGAATTTGTTCCATCAGTCTGCACTGTAACTTGCATTTCAGGTTCCTCTTTAACTCTTTGTATTGTGATTTTTAGTTTATACACTTGCTTTTGTCATCCATTTTCTCTGTACTTAGTCATTTTTGGTGATCTGCCAATCTGATTTTCAGTTTGCCCTTTACTATATTTCAGTGTAGGCTTACCGAAAGTGTTATTTGAATACTAATGAAAAATTAATGTCATCACCCTACGTGTCTTTGGTAACCCCATAACAAAGTCCATACTAAGACACTCCCAAGGCCTTTGGGGTATGGATAGGGGATGGTACAACCCACTGTTGTTGCTTTGTCCTTTTTCCCTCTAACAAATCTGACATTGTTCTACAAATCTCCTCACATCTGATTGTAACTTAAGCCAATAGTAGTGCCTATTCACTTGCTCCAATGTCTTTTCCACTCCAAAGTGCCCCCCCAAGCTTCCTTGGTGTTTCTTCTTCACAATGTTTTCCCTCATTCAGGATTGAGGAATACACATAAGATGACCCTTAAACAATAAACCTTCTTGCAACATAAATTCATTTAAATTCACTTTGAAACCCTCATGAAACTTGACACATGCTTCATAGGATTCTCTGAAATATTTGTCCTCCTTGTAGAGGTCCTTAAAATCATCCATCCCTACACTTTGCAATTGTATCTCTTGGATTGTGAGTACTCTTCTACTGAAAGAATATGCAACCTTGTTTCTAACCCCTTTTTTATGCTTAATAACAAATTTATAAGCCTGCAATGATTCTACCCACTTCAAGTGCCTCCGATTCAGTTTTTCTTACCCATTAAAGAAACTTAGAGCATGCTTATTAGTGTAGACCACAAACTCCCTTGGTGATAGGTAGTGTCTCCACTTTTTAAGGGCTTGTACCATAGCATATAACTCCAAATCATAGGTGGATTACTTTTTTTTAGCCTCAATCAACTTCTCTAAGAAGAAAGCCACCGGATGTCCCTCTTGGCTTAGCACTTCTCAAATAGCTAGCTTACTAGATCCACACTCTACCAAAAATATTTGATTAAAATTAGGGAACCTAAGGGTAGGTAGAACTGCAATCCTCTTCTTTAACATTTTGAACCCTTGGTCTGCTGCCACAGTCCACTCAAACTTACATTTGATTCCACCTTTTATGGTGTTAACAATAGGGGCACATACATGACTGAAATTTCTTACAATTTCCTATAGTAGGAGGCCAACCCATGGAAACTCCTAACATCCCCTATGGACCTAGGTGGAGGCCACTCCAATATTGACTTAACCTTTTCAAGATCCATCTTCATGCATCCATTAGCAACCACAAAACCAAGGTAAACTAGTTCAGTTTTTAGGAACTCACACTTTTCTTGATTTATCATCAACTTCTCTTGATGTAGCTTCCTCAAAACCATATCCAAATGCTTCATTTTCTCCACCTTGGACCTGCTAAAGATCAAAATATCACCAAGGTAAACTATTACAAACTTACCAAAGAACTCTTCTAGCACTTCATTCATGAACCTCATGAATGTGCTAGGTGCATTACTTAGGCCAAAGGGAATTAATAGCTACTCATACAACCCTTCATTGGTCTTGAAGGCTATCTTCCACTCATCACTAGGCCTCACTCATATCTGATGGTATCCTGACTTCAAATCCACCTTAGAAAAGTAACAAGAACCTCCCAAATTATCCATCAAATATTCTATCTTGGGCATTGGAAACCTATACCTAATTGTGATCTTGTTTATAGCCCTGGAGTTTGTACACATCCTCCATTTCCCATCCTTCTTAGGTGCAAGTACTGTAGGTACAACACATGGGCTTAAACTCTTCCTTATTAAACCCTTATCCAACAAATCTTGAATTTTCTTGGCTATGTCTGCATTTTGAATTGGTGTCATCTTATATGCTTCTTTGTTTGGAAAATTTTCTCTAGCAATGAGGTCAATCTGATGACTCACATCCCTCATAGGTGGTAATGCACTTCACAAACCATTATCTACTATGTCATGGTATCTTTCTGTAGACACCCGAAAATGGACAGGCTTGCGACTTTACATTAAAAACACTAATATTCATCTATTAATGAATGGTTTTAATCATTAATTAATCATCTATTTTCCTCTAAATTCATTTCCCAAATCATCTAATCAAATTCCCAAAATTAATTAAATAATTAATCTTATTTAATTAATTAACCTTAATTGATTAATTACCATTAATTAATTAATTAAATTCAATTTCCTATAGTTTAAATTCAAATATTTAAAATTACTAATTAAATTCTTCCAATTAAATTAATTTAATTTCATTCAATAAAGCAACTCTAAATAAAAAAGAATTCAATTATCTCACATGTTGAAAACTTTAATTAAATAAATGAATTAAATATTCATTTATCTTGAAAGAGATAACTCCAATTAGATCACATGGGTTACTCCACCCATCTCTCCAGTCCACATGGGTAACTTCACCCACCTCTCTAGTCCACATGGGTAACTTCACCCACCTCTTCAATTCAAAAAGGTAACTCATAATTAGCTCTTTAGTTAACCAAACTCTATCTCCTCTTTACCAAATGAAGAGGTGGAGTTTACTAAGGACCTCTCCTATTCCTTTTGATCTCAACCGTTCATCTCCCTATCTCTGGGATTGATCTCAACCATTCATTTCATCACCAATTCCTATATAATTAACCCTTCATAACCATTTTAAGGATCCAGGATTTCAAGCTCTTGTGCGCCATTACTCTGTCAGTTTGGTTCTAGCATTCAAGCCATCTTGCGATCACACACACACACACACACACATTTCAATTATCAAATTCTCGACGCTTCTCAAGTCATAGACGTTGCCCCACCAATACTGAGCATCAAGAACAACATTTTAGAAGGAGTAGAAAGAAACAATAGAAGCTTCAAGTATCATGGGGTTTGCATTTATTTGTCTTCCTTTCTCTTGCTTGTACATTTTATTGCTCACGTTTCTGTTATTCATTTAGTAGTCATTGTATACTTGATTTGCATTCATTTGTGAAACCCTTGCTACTAACCCTCACCTTTGGAAAGCTATGGGAACCAGAGAGAGAGGTGTACATTTTGGTGAACCTGACATGAAACAAATAGCCCAAATATCTCTTGCAGATAAAGAAATAGATCGATCAACCATGATCATACAATTGTTAATTTAAAAATCACACTTTTCTTTGACATTTGTACTATTTCACAATTGCTAAGAGTTTACCACAATAGTCTATACTGTGCCGCAATCGACTATTTTAATACCGCAATTGATTGCAGGCTTCTACAGTTATTCTATCTATTTCTTATTTTCTGTCTTTTGGTATTTTTCCACAATCGTCCGATCCATGCTGCAATCGCAATAATTCTTCCGTAGTTGTCCGATCCATGCCGCAATCACCAGCATTTTGCCACAGTCGCTAGTGCTTTACCGCAATTGACAAAAAATTGCCGCAGTTGCCCGATCCGTTCCCCAATCGACAGAACATTACCGTAGTTGCAAGAAGATTGCTACAATCGCAGGAAATATTGCAAAATCAGATTTAAATCTTCAGCCCAGCTATTTCAAAATTGACATCTTTTTAGTTTCTGTGCAGGTTTGGACCAAAGTCACCAAGGACAGAGAATGGTAAGTTTGGTAAGCATCATTCGTTATTTCAAAGTTACTTATATCCTCACTTTGCAAAATAATCCTTTTTCGTACTAACCTGTCTAAACAACACAAATCTAAAAGGAATTCATTTTTCTATTTGGGTCTAAAAAGAATAGTTCTTGCAAAACATTTCACACCTCATATTTCAGATTTGGGCTTAAAATTGACGTGAGGATTAAGAATTGAACAAGACAAAGAATCTTTCAATTTGGTGCAATAAAAATTGAACAAACAATCAACACCTACTTTTGGGCTTAAAATTGAACATTTGTGCTTGTATGGTGGTGTAGCTTAGTTCACATTTCAAAATTTAGAGCTTAATCAATTTACCTCGTGTCTTGAGTTTTGGGTGCACTTACACAAAGTGTTAGATTACAAAGCTTTTTACTTTTTAGAAAGGCCTGTTTGGGGAATGCGCTTCTTCCTCAGAGGATGACCTTAAACCGGTAAATCCTTCTGACCGGTATATAAACAAAGCACAAACCAAAGTTCCATCTTATCTAGCTAAGCTCGGGTGAGGTGTGTTGATGATAGTCTGGATCGGGTGAATATCCCTAAGGAGCCAGTGTGATCAACTAGGCTCTTAAGTGAGTCACGCACGTACAATCTGATTGGAGAGACACCACGAACCCTTACTACAACCTTGATTAATTAGAGGCCAACCCATTTTACCTCCGAACAGATACCTTATTATACTGCAAGGGGTTGCAGAATTTCCCCCCAAGATTCCCAACATATGTGTCCCACAGTATTTGTGTAGTGATAGAGATCTTCACTTTACGAACACAATACCTGGAAACGGAAAAAAATAGGCACCTACGTCGTGGATCTTTGTGTCCTAGTAGTGTGACAATTATTGTGTGAGCTAACAGACATTCAAGCATTGGGCCTATAACATTGTATTCTGAAGCCATTTTGACCTAGATTAATCTGATTGTTCATTATTGAGACCTTGTGATAACCTTACAACTTGAAAAATTTGTAGAACATACACAATTTACTAGATTAATCTGATTGTTCATCCTTCAAAACACAGTGTCTATTGTGCTTGTTACTTTGATCAATTTTTGAAAAACGCAAAACAAAACATCCAAAACTGTCAAAACAAGTCAAACGTGTTAAAAGTCTAGGGTTGTCAAACATCAACTATCTTGCAAATCAAAAGCATTGTGTGATAATCTACCATAATTGACCAGTTATTTTACCGCAATCCGTAAAATTGTTTCACATTTGACCAGAGATACTATATTCCTATTCTGACCTAAAACCTTGAAAGAATTCTTCATCTGGTGTCCAAAACTAGTGTCTATCCCAGGAAAATGAGAAGAACATTGTGTGAATCTCTAAACATTAAAGATTACCTTTTCTTTGTAAAGCACGATTATTGTCAAAAGCATTGTTAGTTCAAAAGCTCAGACTGAAAATATCTTGATCTCATCATATCAAACATCTCATCTTTATCAAAATTGACTTTGTCCAAGACAAAGGTTGGCAAATCTTATCTTTTATCATCACCACTTTGAGATCAAGTTATATCAAAATTTGTCCTTAGAATTACCCTTGTCAAAAACATAACTCGGACTTTCCTTAGAAAGGATCCTCTTCTTTGTTTGCTTTATATCACTTGTTTTAGTCACAAAATCTGGACCGCACGATGTCTCAGACACCTCATGTTGGACCCTACACAAGGTCTAAAGCTAGAACTCAACCAAATGAGTCCTATATCAACCGTTTCCCCGCTTGGGAGACAAAGCAAGAAAATGATCCCTTAAGAAATACCAGTCCTACTCTATTCATTGAACAGCCCTGAGGGGCAGCCTTTTTCCATGATATCACATAGGAAGAACTAGAAGATGTGGAACAAGATTCTTATTCCATGAAAGTAGTTGATGTTGTCATAGAGAGGAACCCTGAATGTTACTTGGCCATGCTTATAAAGAAGGGAGTCAAACTCCCCACTGAATTCAGCGTATCAACTATATGGCCCAAAAACCCTCTCGCAGGTCAAAACACTACTCAACCACATTAGATATTACCTATTTTGTCTCCAATCTTTCCACCTTTGATCTTGCCTACATTGACATAGACTGTATCCAATCAAACCAATGACCCAACTTAGGCCAGCACATCATCTACTCAAGGCATGACAGGCTCACAACTAAGTGCACCCGTGGTCACTAGTATGCCCACACCTATGGTCTCATGGCCAAGACAATCAAACTCTCATGCTATGCCTTCCATCCCACCCAACACAAACTATTCTGAAATAGTGCTACTACTACAATCAATTCACACTAGTCATGGGATCAATACTTCATGCCCGCAGGGATCTATCTCGGTAGGAACAACTTACAGTCAAGGCCCACCCAAGGCAACATCTTTACCCATTCAACCCCCACAACAGAAACCCCAGCTTCAATTTCCCATTCAACCCCTGCAACAACAACCCCAGCTTCAGTTGCCCATTCAATCCTTGCAACATCAACCCCAGTTTCCATTGCCCATCCAACCTCAGCAGCAACAATACCAACCATAGTTTCAATCACAACACCAAACACATCACAACCCACCATGGGCTACTCGTATTCCCACATTCAAAAATCACTCGGTGGGAAGTTAGTATCAAGTCCCTAGGATGAAATCCTATATTCCTACTCAAGGAACACAGAGGCGTAGCCTCATACCCACCACGACACAAAGGAACGTTGCTCATCAGCCTCACAATCAAATAGACATGTTGATGCAACAAATGCAAACCCTTCAAAACCAAATGATGGATATGCAAAATTAGGGGAAAACTAAATCCTATACCGCAAAGGATTTATACCCATACCCCTTTGACCATTCACTTCACATGTCTCCATTTCCCAACCACTTCTTTGTACCAAAGTTTGACAAGTATAGGGGAAGTACTAACCCTATTGAACATATCTGAGAATTCTTTGCTAGTTGTGTCAAAGTCACCCATGATGAGACATATCTAATGTGACTATTCCCACAAATCTTGGCTGGACCTACAATGGAATGGTTCTCACATCTACCTCATGGCATTCAGTCGTGGGGAGAATTGGCTAAAAAGTTCACAGCTCACTTCCATCATAACATCGAGCGCAAGGTCAGCATCAAGGACCTTTGCAACATAATACAAAAATATTGAGAGTCCTTTGTGAAATTCCTATAGAGATGGAGGAACACGGCAAACCATATAACATATGATGTGCCTGAATAAGACTTGATAGTCATGTTTGTTGACAATCTAATCCCAGACATGTCATTCACAACAGAGTTACAGTTAGCTCCAAACTTTACACAACTCATCGAAAGAGGAGTTCATTGTGAGTAGAACTTAGTTAAAAAAGGTATCCTTGCAGATCCTACACAAATGAATACAAACAAGAATGCAATAGAAAAAGATAAGTGGTGGAACAAAAACAAAAATGTCACTAGTAATGGTGTCATTGATGTAAATATAGTCAACTACGCGCAACCTAAGGTGTCACTGCAAGGCACACTTGTGGCCAACCAAACACCCACAGTGCCCACTCAACAAGCATACACCCAAAACCAACATCCCCCTATGCAAGCAGCCGCTGTGTCAAACAGTCAACAACTGAATCAACGCAAACCATGGTTTCAATTCTAGCAACAAGATTTCACACCATTAGGAGAACCGATAGAATTAGATTTATGTAAGTTGATGCAATCAAACACTATCACTCTCCCAGAAATCAAGGACTTTGAACAAGACGAAAAAAAACCAAAGTGGTATAATGACCAAGATTACTGTGAGTTTCATCAGGTGAAAGGTCACAAAACAGCCAACTGCTACCGATTGAAGCACACTATTCAAGATCTAATTGACACAGGAGTCATCGATGTGACGAACACTCAAAAAAAGGGCACCACTAATCATACCATATTCAATGATACCTTTCATGATCACAACAAGGGAAAAGCCTCTGGGTATGGTGGACAAACCAATAAAGTTTACTATACTTATTCCAATAGTGATAATGTCATCAATTGCCTCAATCCTTCAAATAGCCATGTGGCTACGATCACTATCAGAGACCAAGGTAACAATTGTGCTATAACAACGTGTCATGCTAGAGTTGTCTTGCAAGGAGTACCATCCTCTTCAAGCTCATAGGAAAATCCCATAGCAAACATAGATCCACAAACAAGCATAGTGGACCAACTAAAGCGCACACCTGCCCAAATCTCCATGTTTGACCTATTGTGCATATCTCCACAGCATAAACTGGCACTTGACCAAGCACTTTAGAATGCAGCTATCCCAAGAGACATAACCCCAGAGAGCTTCCAAATGATGGTCAACTATATAGAAGATAACAAACATTCCACATACACAGACCATGATGTGCCGCCGCACAAACCCCTGCATAATGATCCACTACACTTACTTGTCTAGATCCACAAAAGCACTGTCCGTAGGGTCCTTGTTGATGGTGGAGCTAGGTTAAACATTTGTACTCTAAAGTTAATCAAGCAACTAGGTTATTCTAAATCAAGCATTGATGTCACAAGGAGGATAAATATTAGAGCCTATGATAAAGAGGAAAGGTCCTCTAAACGTATTATCATTCTACTTGTTCACATTAGTCCTGTAGTCAAAAACACAACCTTCCAAATCTTAGACCTTGAGTTGGGATACAACATGTTACTAGGGAGACCTTGGATACATGAAATGCAAGCTATACCATCAACATATCATCAATGTATCAATCTCCCTTACCAAGGAGAGGAGATCATCATAGAGGGAGATCCCAATCCCTTCCAATATTGTAATGCGGTCCAAGTTAGCACTGATAACCAAGTGCCATCAAACAAAGATGCAAGCATCCCATCCTCTTCAGAATCGAATTCCAAAGATGTCACATGAGCAGCAGGAAAGATAGTCCTTAATCAAGATGCAAGCATCTCATCCTCTTCAAATCCAAATCTTAAGGATGTAATAGAGAAAGCCAGCAAGATATCCATCACATATAAGGGTTGTGGTGAATATAGATATGAAGAAGCCTTTACCATCATGCACATGCCTCAAAGCCCACAAACTCATGGCATGCCACAACTTGTTATGGTAACAGAAACACTGTAGCTAGTGCTATTCAAATGTCCACCCACAACCTTTGTCCAGTGGGGAGACATATTGGAAGAGAATCCTTTTGAACAAGACATCAACACCTGGTTATATCAAGACACCCCTAAGACAATTCTACCTCCCCTACCTTTGGCAAACTACGGTAACGGTTACATAAATGATGCAAATATTTGGGTATGATGGTACAAAAGGACTAAGGGAAAGGCAATAAGGCATATATGAATTGCCTCTCCCACCAACCCAAAGAAACACTAGAGGGTTGGGCTATGGACAACAAAGTACTAGTTTGGTAATCCAAGATGTCCAAGTCAATTAGGAGCAAATAGTAGAGATGCACCGGGGGCACAACACTAAGCATGTCCTAATAAGAAACATATTAGCATAGTTGTTGCCCACCAAAGAGGGGACCACACATTACCAAATAAACCTACACATAGCAATTGATGATAACAAAGGTAGTGAGACATCAGATGAACATTCCATTGAGATAGAATCCCATGAGTATGAGTGGAGATCCCTCCACAATTCCGAACCATCAATCCCTTACTTTTCCCCTCGAGCTGACATTATCATAAATCTAGCAAACCTATTTGAACAACTGACCATTACCAAATAACCCTGTATAAACAAACATATCATTCATTAGACCTAAAGTGGTGTGTCCTCATCACAGTTCAATTTTGTAGGCACCATATCAGCAGTCCCGTTCAGTCAACCAAAGCCAAACAATAGTGAAAGTGTCTATCTTGTACACCTTGAACTTATAGAGTGGGATCAACAAGGACCACCTAATCTTGATGTCTTTGAAAATGACAAGGAAATAGCTCATTTTATGGGACTAAGGGAAGGCACTCCATCAGGAGATCACAAGGCAGGATTCTCTATCAACCTAGACAGAGAAGCATACTTCAGGGAGGAAGCTCCTCTTTCCAGTCCACAAAGGAAAAAAAGAAAAAGAATAAAAACATAAATGAAGATGTATCTTCTAGAGAAAACCTCACTGAGGTGCTAGAAGATGGAAATAGAGAACTCCTCCCCTTAATAGAGGAGAAATCAGCACTACTAGCTGAAGAGACAGAGGAAATCAACTTGGGGGATGACAAGAACCCAAAGAACATCTACTTGGTGAAATATCTCACCCCTGAGGAGAGAGAATTGTTCATTGGTTTCTTCAAAGAAAGAATGATCAATTTTTCATGATCTTACTTAGATATGCTAGGATTAGATCCAGAGTTGGTGCTACACCACCTCCCATTGCTACCAAACGCTAAACCTATCAAACAAAAGCTAAGAAAGATGCATCCTCACGTTGCATTGTTAGTCAAGGAAGAAATAAAAAATCTTTTGGATGCTAAATTCATCAGACCTATACCATATGCGGATTGGATATCTAATTTGGTACTAGTTACAAAGCACAGTGGTCAAATAGAGATTTGCACAGATTTTTGAGATCTCAATATAGCATGTCTGAAGGATGATTTTCCTTTACCAAACATTGATATGATAGTGGACCTAACTGCAGGATATGAAATGCTATCACTAATGGATGGATTCTCAGGTTACAACCAAATAAGGATAGTGCTAGAAGGCCAACACAAAATGGATTTCACATGTCCTTGGGGGACATATTGTTGGAATGTCATGCCATTTTGTCTAAAGAACATTGGAGAAACATATCAGAGGGCAATGACAACCATATTTCATGATCTCATCCACAAGAAAATGGAAGATTATGTGGATGACATAATTTCCAAATCCATACTTTGAAAAGATCATCTACAAGTTTTGGGACCTATCTTTGATAGAATGTAGGAATTCAAAGTCTGACTAAATCCAAAAAAGTGTGCATTCGGTGTCACAGCGGGAAAATTACTAGGGTTCATAGTATCACACAGAGGAATTGAAGTGGATCTAGCAAAGGTCAAAGAAATATTAAAGATGCCTCCACCATCAAACTTGAGACAACTAAGAGGGTTACAAGGAAGGCTCCAATCGATAAGACACTTCATAGCTCAACTTGCAGACAAGTGCCACCCATTCCAACATCTATTGCTTAAAGACATCAAGTTCATATGGATAGAACAATATGAACAGGAATTTTAGATATTCAAAGACTACCTTCTTAAGTCTCCTATATTGGTACCACTAGTACAAGGTAGACCATTGCTTCTATATATCTCAGCAATAGAATCAGCATTAGGGGTCCTTTCGGCTCAACATGATGATGTAGGAAAGGAGAGGGTCATCTACTATCTAAGCAGGACTTTGGTTGGATATGAGCTGAACTACACACCGACAGAGAAGTCATGCCTGGTAGTTGTTTTCGCTTCCCAGAAGCTAAGACACTACATATTGAGTCACAAAAAAAAATTCGTTGCACATATTGATCCTCTGAAATAGCTCCTGAGCAAAGAAGCACTCACTAGACGATTGGCCAAGTGGGTAATGATCTTAAGCTAGTTTGACATTGAGTACATAAACAGAAAGGCTATCAAAGGACAAGTGATAGGAGATCAACTAGTAGAGCCACCAATTCAAGACCATCTGCCTATTGTTTCAAACTTTCTTGAAAAATCTATCATGACACTACAACCGGTGATCGAAATATGGCAACTTTATTTTGATGGATCATGTATAAACCATGGAGTGGGGGCAGGGATAGTTCTTATCACTCCAGATCATGATACAATCCCAAAGTCTTTCAGAATTAACTTCCAATGCACCAAAAACATAGTAGAATATGAGGCATTAGTCATCGGTCTAAAGATAGCCATTCAATGGAGAATCAAGAACCTGAAAGTCTATGGTGATTCATAATTGGTCATTAGCCAAGTTAACAATGATTACATGACCAAAGATGAGAAGCTCATACCTTATAGAGCACAGATGCAACAACTACGCACCAAGTTTCATTACATTCTCTTCAAGCAAGTCCCAAGAGCATAGAACAAAGTGGCAGATGCGATGGCTACCATAGCATCCTTGATTAACATGCCGGGAAACAACACCAAATTCTAGTTTCTAGTGGAGCAACTCTTGGTGCCATCACATTTTTCATCTATCACTGAATCAACATGTGTCCTTTTTGGTCCTGAGTCCCCATGGTACCAAGATGTCTATAGCTACCTCCAAAACAATGTCTTACCACCAAACCTATCTAGGAACCAGAGAAAACCCTCATTCATCAAGCCTCTAGGTATACTATCCTCTCAACTACTCTATATAGACGAAGTCTCGATGGAACATTACTATGATGTCTCACTTCCATGGAATCCTAGAAAGGTTTGTATGAGGTACATGAAGGAATATGTGGAACCCATGGAGGTGGCAACAACTTAGCTAAGAAAATAATCTGCATTGGATACTACTGGCCAACAATAGAGATAGATGCACATAAGCATGTTCAAAGGTGTAGACAATGTCAAATTCATGGAGATCTCATCCGTGGACCAGCACAGGAACTAAATCCAATTACATCATCATTACCATTTTCTGGAGAAAACCTCACTAAGGCGCTAGAAGATGGAAAGAGAGAACTCCTCCCCTTAACAGAGGAGAAATCAGCACTACTAGCTGAAGAGACAGAGGAAATCAACTTGGGGGATGACAAGAACCCAAAGAACATCTACTTGGTGAAAATTTTCACCCCTAAGGAGAGAGAACTGTTCATTGGTTTCTTCAAATAAAGAATGATCAATTGCACATGGTCTTACTCAGATATGCCAGGATTAGATCTAGAGTTGGTGCTACACCACCTCCCATTGCTACCAAATGCTAAACCTATCAAACAAAAGCTAAGAAAGATGCATCCTCACGTTGCATTGTTAGTCAAGGAAGAACTAAAAAATATTTTGGATGCTAAATTCATCAGACCTATACCATATGCGGATTGGATATCTAATTTGGTACTAGTCACAAAGCACAGTGGTCAAATATAGATTTGCATAGATTTTTGGGATCTCAATATAGCATGTCCAAAGGATGATTTTCCTTTACCAAACATTGATATGATAGTGGACCTAACTACAGGATATGAAATGCTATCACTAATGGATGGATTCTCAGGTTACAACCAAATAAGGATAGTGCTAGAAGACCAACACAAAATGGATTTCACATGTCCTTGGGGGACATATTGTTGGAATGTCATGCCATTTTGTCTAAAGAACGTTGGAGCAACATATCAGAGAGAAATGACAACCATATTTCATGATCTAATCCACAAGACAATGGAAGATTATGTGGATGACATACTTGCCAAATCCATACTTTTGAAAGATCATCTACAAGTTTTGGGACCTATCTTTGATTGAATGCAGGAATTCAAAGTCTGACTAAATCCAAAAAAGTGTGCATTCGGTGTGACAGCGGGAAAATTACTAGGGTTCATAGTATCACACAGAGGAATTGAAGTGGATCCCACAAAGGTCAAAGCAATATTAGAGATGCCTCCACCATTGGACCTGAGACAACTAAGAGGGTTACAAGGAAGGATGCAATCGATAAGACACTTCATAGCTCAACTTGCAGACAAGTGCCACCCATTCCAACATCTATTGCATAAAGACATCAAGTCCATATGGACAGAACAATGTGAATAGGAACTTCAAATATTCAAAGACTACCTTCTTAAGTCTCCTATATTGGTACCACCAGTACAAGGTAGACCATTGCTTCTATATATCTTAGCAATGGAATCAGCGTTAGGGGTCCTTTTGGCACAACATGATGATGCAGGAAAGGAGAGGGTCGTCTACTATCTAAGAAAGACTTTGGTTGGATATGAGCTGAACTATACACCGATAGAGAAGTCATGCTTGGTAGTTGTTTTTTCTTCCCAGAAGCTAAGACACTACAAGTTGAGTCACCAAACAAAATTGGTTGCACATATTGATCCTCTCAAATACCTCCTGAGCAAAGCAGCACTCACTGGACGATTGGCCAAGTGGGTAATGATCTTAAGCGAGTTTGACATTGAGTACATAGATAGAAAGGCTATCAAAGGACAAGTGATAGCAGATCAACTGGCAGAGGCACCAATTCAATACCATCAGCCTATTGTTTCAGACTTTCCTGACAAATCTATCATGACACTACAATCGGTGATCGAAATATGGCAACTTTATTTTGATGGATCATGTATAAACCATGGAGTGGGGGCAGGGATAGTTCTTATCACTCTAGATCATGATACAATCCCGAAGTCTTTCAGGCTTAAATTCCAATGCACCAACAACATAGTAGAATATGAGGCATTGGTCATCGGTCTAAAGATAGCCATTCAATGGAGAATCAAGAACCTGAAAGTCTATGGTGATTCACAATTGGTCATTAGCCAAGTTAACAATGATTACATGACCAAAGATGAGAAGCTCATACCTTATAGAGCATAGATGGAACAACTACGAACCAAGTTTCATTACATTCTCTTCGAGAAAGTCCCAAGAGCATAGAACAAAGTGGTAGATGCGATGGCTACCATAGCATCCTTGATCAACATGCTAGGAAATGACACCAAATTCTAGTTTCTAGTGGAGTAACTCTTGGTGCCATCACATTAGGCATGTATCACTGAATCAACATGTGTCCTTTTTGGTCTTGAGTCCCTATGGTACCAAGACCTCTATAGCTACCTCCAAAACAATGTCTTACAACCAAACCTATCTAGGAACCAGAGAAAACCCTCATTCATCAAGCCTCTAGGTATACTATCCTCTCAACTACTATATAGATGAAGTCTCGATGGAACATTACTATGATGTCTCACTTCCATGGAATCCTAGAAAGCTTTGTATGAGGTACATGAAGGAATATGTGGAACCCATGGAGGTGGAAACAAATTAGCTAAGAAAATAATCCACATGGGATACTACTGGCCAACAATAGAGACAGATGCACACAAGCATGTTCAAAGGTGTAGACAATGTCAAATTCATGGAGATCTCATCCATGCACCAGCAGAGGAACTAAATCCCATTACATCATCATTACCATTTTCTGGAGAAAACCTCACTAAGGCGCTAGAAGATGGAAAGAGAGAACTCCTCCCCTTAACAGAGGAGAAATCAGCACTACTAGCTAAAGAGACAGAGGAAATCAACTTGAGGGATGACAAGAACCCAAAGAACATCTACTTGGTGAAATCTCTCACCCCTGAGGAGAGAGAACTATTCATTGGTTTCTTCAAAGAAAGAATGATCGATTGCATGGTCTTACTCAGATATGCCAGGATTAGATCTAGAGTTGGTGCTACACCACCTCCCATTGCTACCAAATGCTAAACCTATCAAACAAAAGCTAAGAAAGATGCATCCTCACGTTGCATTGTTAGT
>MU224049.1:3719941-3732533 GCA_018584345.1 Thuja plicata | reverse complement strand
CACCCACCTCTTCAGTTCAAAAAGGTAACTCATAATTAGCTCTTCAGTTAACCAAACTCTATCTCCTCTTTACCAAATGAAGAGGTGGAGTTTACTAAGGACCTCTCCTATTCCTTTTGATCTCAACTGTTCATCTCCCTATCTCTGGGATTGATCTCAACCATTCATTTCATCACCAATTCCGATATAATAAACCCTTCATAACCATTTGAAGGATACATGATTTCAAGCTCTCGTGCGCCATTACTCCATCAGTTTGGTTCTAGCATTCAAGCCATCTTGCGATCACACACACACACACACACACACACATTTCAATTATCAAATTCTTGATGCTTCTCAAGTCATAGACGCTACCCCGCCAATACTAAGCATCAAGAATAGTGTTTTGGAAGGAGTAGAGAGAAATAATAGAAGCTTCAAGTATCGTGGGGTTTGCATTTGTTTGTCTTCCTTTCTCTTGCTTGTACATTTTATTGCTCACATTTCTGTTATTCATTTAGTAGTCATTGTATACTTGATTTGCATTCATTTGTGAAACCCTTTCTACTAACCCTCACCTTTGGAAAGATGTGGGAACCGGAGAGAGAGGCATACACTTTCCAACAATGCTTGTATCTCTAGTGGAAAATTGACTTTCTCCTTAGTCTCCTCCTTTGGTTTTACCACCACTGCACAAAAGACTCCTTTCTCCTTCTTCATGGCTTTTAGAAACTCCTTCACACTCAATAACATCACACTTGTCCCCACATGCTTCTCCTCATTAGTCTCTGACAAAGGATCCACTTGAGACTTTTTTCCTAGCTTGGTGATCACATAACTATTCTTTCCCCCATCATGTATGGATTTGACAACATACTGCCATGGACATCCTAGGAGTAGATAACATGCATCCATAGGTAGTATGTTACACAGGACCTTGTCCTTATACTATGCAATCTCAAACTCAACCATATTTTGTTAATCTATTACTATTTGCTAGCCTTTGTTCAAACATGAAACCTTATAGGGTGTGGTATGAGGTATCCTTCTTAGCTTCAATTTGTCCACCATCTATATGGATACTATGTTCTCAGTGGATCTAGAGTCTACTATCACTTTGCAAATCTTCCCATGAGACCTACAATTTGTCTTAAATAAATTCTTTCTTTGAGGTGGCTCTATAGTGCTAGGCACCTTCAAAAAAGTTCTTCTTAACATCAAGTTCTCCCCATTCAATATGGGCCTTGCCTTGGAAATGGGTGAAGAAACACTTTGTATGTCATCCTCTTGTACCAACTGATTCCTTCTATCCTCCATTGAAGATGAGGAAGTCTTTTCAGGACACCTGCCCATTGTGTGACCCACTTGGTTGCAATTATAACACCTGCTAGTAAAGAATGAATTGGATCTTCCTTGAGACTAAAATATTCCCCTAGGAGGCCCTCTTCCTCTGTATCCCCCTCTCTAAAAAGATCCCCTAAAATGATTGCCCCCACCATTATCCATAGAATTATTATCTTCTTGTCTATTAGGGCTCTGTCCTCTACCAAATTTACTCCTTCCTCTTTGAAAACCCCTATTATTGTTACCACCTCTTCCTCTTTGATGGAATTCATTCCTCCTAGCCTTATCCTCTACTCTCAACACTAAATTGAAACATTTTTGCATACTGTCAGGAGCTATCATGCTAATCTCATCTTATATCCCTTGTCTCAACCCATTGAGACACCTTTCCACCTTCTCCATTTCTTCTTCTTGTCTTCTAGCCCTTACGCTCAACTTGTGAAACTCCTCGATGTAAGCACTCACTATCATCTCCGTTTGTCTTAAGTTCTACAACTTTTGATACATCTATATCTCATAATCAGGAGGCAAGAATTGTGCCCTCAATCTAATTTTCATTCTCTCCCAAGAAACAATATTTTTCTTTCCATTTCTTACCCTATCATCCTGCATCATGTTCCACCACACAAATGCATATCCCTTGAGTCTAGCCTCAACATAGTTAACCCTCTTCTCCTCTAAGATTTCTTTGTAATCAAATTGGTTGTTAATGGCTTCAAGCCAATCCAACAAGTCTTCTACATTCAGGCTGCCATAGTAATATGGTATGTGTTCCATAATATCCTTTTTAAGGGACTTAAAGGAATTTAAGAATACCTTTTGTTCTTTTTCCATCTCAGGTTATTTACCCTTTTTGGATGACTCTTCTCCTTGAATTTCATCATCTCCATCACTCCCATCTCCCCATTCAGTGATCTTCTTTTTGCCCTTCATCTTGGACACACTATCCTTCTCCAAGAGGCCATGAACCAATTCCACTATGTAATCCCTACTCATTTCCTTAGGAGGCATGCTTTCAACCTCTTGACTCTCTTCCACTTCGGACATACACAATCTTTAAGATATTCTGGCTTTGATACCACTCTGATGCAAAGGGTTTAGGACTCTAGAGTTTTCTCCACTCAATTGGCTTCTTTCCCTCTCCTAACCATCCAATGGTTACTTATTTTTGGATTCCTTCCCAAATAGGATCTCCAAGACCCTCTCAATCAACTTCTCCTCCAAGCTATAGTTGATTTTTGATAGTTTCCAAAGTTTCTGGGCTCAACTAGTCCAACTAGTTCCCCAAGTGCTTAGTCTTCTTCACTATATCCACTCCTAGAATCCCTAACCCCTTCTTAGGATCTTCCAATACATCCACCAAGACTCTTATCAATCTTCTTGACCCATCCTAGATCATTATCGACTCTTTCCAATACTTCAAGACCCATTACCAATCCAATTGGTCACAATTTTACTAGGAGGCCTAATTGCCCAAATCCTAGGTCTAAATCCACTATTTTTGGCCTACTGCTCCCAAAAGCTCAAAATGACACAACAAAAGACCTTGAAGATATTCAAGGTATCAATAAGCACTATCATAATCTAAAGTCTTGACCTCTAAATGCACCCACAACCCTAGTTTCTTGCAGGCCCTACTTTTTAGCCTATTAATTAGGCCTTTGGACTAGTCAACATGAACAATTGTCAAAATGATCTCCAACATCCAATTCACCTCCTTGCATCTTTGAATCCTTTTAGGAGACTACCTCGGGCACCTAAAAATTCCACTAAGTCTTTTTCAAAAGATCATGGGTGCTCGAACCACTTCTTTATTCACCTTGTCCTGGCTCACTTGGATTCACCAGTCAGCCATAGGGGTTCCTATTTGGTCTAGGAAATACACTGCAAATACAAGAATGAAAGAAAAAATCATATCTACAGACTCTAACCCTAATTCCCCCATGGGGTCAGTCAAATCCACTAGTGGGTTCTTAAGTTAGAGCCATTTCTAACTAAATAGCACTGTGAAGTCACTTGCAGACCAGTGACCATCAAAATTCAATAACTTTACAGTGAAAACACTTAGAAGAAAACTATCTACTACATATGGAAGGTAATTGAAACCAATACACCTCTATGGGGTCTGATCACCTCTGCCAATCCTTACACAGCCATACAGTAGCAAAGGAACAATGGAGATTACAAGAAAACAATTATAGACATCCATATAGAAGTGCCAAGAACAATTGTTTCAATCCAAAATTTCATTGACCTTTTCAAAACATCGAATCCATTCTCATATATCGAGCATGGGGTAGTTACAGCTGATCTAACTACATTTTTCAATTTCTTGCAAAAGTTGCTAGCAACTTTTTGCACTTTGAACATTTTGACTCTTTTTGTTAACTTGATGGGTGAGTTTGGCTTTGATGACCCTAGATATGATATGTAGGGTCCTAAAATACTCCTTAAACCCACATTACAATAAAATATCAAATTTTCACTATTAAAGCCAAAATAACCCTAAATCTCTTAACGAGCACTATGGTTCTTACAAACATGAAGTCAACTTATCATTGCATCCAACCCATTGGACTTTATTCCAAACCACACACAGTCCTCTAAGAAAACCCTAAAACACACCAAAACATCAAATAGGGAGGTTCCCTATACCACCTACTCCTAAGATAGGGACTGAAGTGAGAAGCTTCCATGGGTTAGCCCAGTTATATAGGAAGTTTGTGAGAAGATTTAGTTAAATTTGTGCACCTGTCCTCAATAACATAAAGAGTGGAGTGAAAAAAAAGTTCCTATGGACCAAGGAAGTCAATGAAGTGTTTGAAATATTGAAGAAGGAAGTATCTACTAAACCAATTCTAGTGTTACCAAGTTCTGACAAACTATTCATTGTGGAATGTGATGCTAGAAACATAGCAGTGGGGGCAGTCCTAAGTCAAGAAGGAAGACCAATATCCTTCTTATATGAAAGGTTAAATGAAGCAAAGTCTAGGTATTCATCCTATGATCTAGAGCTTTATACATTGGTGCAAGACCTTAATAAGTGGAGGCACTATTTTTTTCCAAAATAATTTGATGTATACACAGAAAACCAGGCCTTAAGATACATAAACACATAAGACAAGCTTAGTTTGAGACATATAAAATGGATGGAGTTTCTCCAATCATACACTTTTATGATCAAGCACAAGAAGGGGGTAAACAACAAGGTTGAAAATGCACTTAGTAGGATGTTTCTTACTATTCAATAAATACAATTGTAGAGAACAGGGGTTCAAGTATTCAAGGATCTTTATGAAGGAAATGCAGATTTCTCAGAGATCTATAAAGTATGTAATGATTTTGAAAATCATTTTCATAGTGTTTATGCAGACTAAACTTTAAAAAATGGTTTATTTTTTAGAGGGAAACAAATATGTGTTCCAAGGGGTTCCATGAGGGAGAACCTCATCCAAGAGAAGCACAATGGTAGCTTAAGTGGACACTTCAGGTTAAACAAGAACCTAGACCTAATGGAGAGATTCTATTGGTGGCCTAAAATAGAGAAAGATATAAGGAGGTATGTTGAGAAATGTGGAGCATGTTAGAAGGAAAAGGGGACATCATTAAATGTATGTCTTTACCAACCATTTCCCATCCCAAATAGACCATGGTAGTGAATAAGTATGGATTTCATAGTAGGGCTACCTAGGACACCAACTGGTTTAGATAGTGTGTTTGTGGTAGTGGAAAGATTCAGTTAGATGAGTCACTTTATCCCATGTAAAAAAACACATGATGCCAGTCAAATTGCCCACCTTTTCTTCAAGGAGATAGTAAGGATAAATGGTTTTCCAATGAGCATAGTTGCAGACAAAGATGTGAAGTTTATGATACACTTTTGTAAGACCCTCTAGAAAAGATTAGGTCTTAATTTGGCTCAAATTTCTTCATATCATCCTCAAATAGATGGTTAGACAGAGGTAATCAATAGGGTTCTTGGTAATTTTTTGAGATTTCTAACAAAGGATTACAGACAAGGATGGGAACAAGTCATCCCACAAGCAGAGTTTGCCTATAATGACAATGCAAACAAGACTACTGGTGAAAGTCCATTTGAGATTGTGTATGGATTAAATCCAAGGGGTGTTTTTGAGCTTAGATAATTGAAAGGATATGAAAGGATCCATGGTCATGCAGATGATTTTTCTCAATAAATGAGAGAGGTCCATAAGCAAGTGAAGAAGACACTGCTAGAGGAAAATCAGAAGCTTAAAGCTAAGAAGGATGAAGGAAGATGGGACTTACAATTTACGGTAGGAGACTTGGTAATGGTATACTTGAACAAGAATAGGCTACAGAATGGAATACCAATAAAAATACAAATGAAGAGGATTGGACCATGCAAGGTGTTAGCTAAGTATGGATCCAGTGCCTACAAAGTTGATCTACCCAAGGAGATATCTATTTCTCCTATTTTCAATGTGAAGGATGTAATTAGATATAGAGGAACAAATGTGAAGGAGAAGGATTATAGTACAAACATAGAAAAGGATGTAGAAGAACTCAGAGTATCTATCCAATCTAAGAAAAAAGTTGAAAATATTATGGATTCAAGATTGAAGAAGAAGACTAGGAGTAAGACTTATAGGGAAAATCTAGTCAAATGGGAGAAACAACTTGAGTCACAGGCTACATGGATAGAAGAGAGGGACTTTAAGAAACATGGCATCTGCATGGAGTTCATCACACCACAGGTAACTTGATTTACTTTTTGCAGGGGGGGAATGGTGCTGGAGAACCTTAAGGTCTCATGGAAGATATTTTCAAATTTTTACTTTATTACCACTGATTTTTGCTTCAATCCTACATTTTATCATTGCCTAAAATTAGGAGTTTGCCATCTTAGGAGTGAAAATAAGAGAAAATATGTTTCAGCCAGCCTTAAATTTTCTCCTTTTTGGTTGAACTTGAATCTTGAACTTGTCTAGTTCAAGGTTCAAGGTTCAATGTCACCTTGCGGTGTGTTTTTCCTTTCTTCTCTTTTATGTGGAAATGAACAGAGCGGTTTGAAAAGTTCAATCTCCCGTTGAACTTTGAATCTTGAACTAGTCTAGTTCAAGGTTCAAGGTTTAATTACAGACTTCATTTGGCATAAAGTTTAGTAGAGTTTAAGTTTTTCCTGCTTACGTGGTCTTTTATACACACACACCAAAAGGAATTAATGCCTTACTACCCATTATACTTAATTTGTGAACTAGGGTATATCAAAGTTCATAGTTCAACTGAAGCTTGCGTGTTGAATACGTGAAAAGATAGCTGTGATGTGACCAAAGTGATAGCTGGCATGTGATAATTTCATCCATGCATGTTGCGGATATAATCATCATTAGAGGTGACACTTATATGTAATTTCAATCATTTAAGAGGTGCAATACTTAATGATCGCATCAGGTGAAAACTCTTGTCACATTTAATTAAGAGCCCACATTGTCATTAAATACAAATCTTACACATTTTGTGGGAAAATCAGTTATAAAATAGGAGTTGGTGCTATCAGTCTTCTGGTGAAGTTTTTCTTGTGAAATCAATTTGGCAGAGCAACAGAAGGTATACTCTCATCCTGAGAAGCTTAGAGTGTGCAGAATCTCTAGGTTAGCGTTTTTCTCTTCCAGAGTTCCTATTCAAAATTGAAGCCATTTAAAAAAAAGTTTGATATTGCAAGGCTCTATTTTCCTTCTACAAATCTTGGTCTTTTATAAGTATTTTCCTTAAGAAATATGAATTCCCCACTCTGAAATGTTGGGCAAACCTCCCCATTGGTTAGTTCACTTCTTGAGTGTGATGTAACAATGATAAAAGTGGGTGCCTTAGAGGAGATTTGCAGTAAAATCAAAAGCCCCATTTCTTGTTCTATAATAGAGAAGGTGTTGTTAAGTGGTCTATCCGATGCAACAATATTTCCCCTAGTGGCCTCCTGTCTAGTGTTAGTAATGGAGTGTGTGAAAAGGTATGATAGGGAAGAGAGGTATATATTAAGAATATTGATGGAAGCCCTCTAACTTTCATAAACTGAGATGTCATCCTCACAAAAATGGCTATTCTTGAAAAGGATCCTTATGAAGGATGGACCATTTCTTCCTCCCACTCTATTTTCTCAACGATGAAACAAATTAATAGAAATGAAATTGCAAAACAATGGTTGTTGGAAGCAAAAAGGGGAGGGTCAAGGCTGCCCAAACCCCTTACAATAGATCATTTGAAGCCTGAAGTTGTAGAATTAGTGATTTTGTTGAACAGAATCAAAGGTAATAACCATGCTTATTACTGGAAGGACTGGATTTATTTTCTTATCTAGATAACTTTGGGAGGGGAAAAGTTCATTGATTGGGAAGACTGTATAGCTAATGAACTTCATCATCAACTGGAAAACTACTCAAAAAAGTTTGGTGGTTTCTATATGTCTTCTTATCTGTTCTATGCATTGGCTTGTACTAGAAAGTGGGATGGTTTATATCATGAATTACCTATTCCCAATATGAAGGTGTATGATTATTATCCCCATCTGCAGAAGGAATTCCATGTTGAAAGTTTTATGAAATTAAATGGTGTTTTTCTGGGAAGGTTGATTTTTGAACTGTAGGGGAACATTGAGCAGAGAATGTCAGAGGAGGCTAAGAAATTTGTTAATATTTTTGGGAGTTTCTTCATATTATTCAAAAGGTTTACTTACATAAGAGTTGTTGGATTTGAAGGAGAACCATTCAAATTTCCTAGATATGCTCTAG
Organism: Thuja plicata; assembly: GCA_018584345.1. Lineage (NCBI taxonomy): Eukaryota > Viridiplantae > Streptophyta > Pinopsida > Cupressales > Cupressaceae > Thuja > Thuja plicata. Next base: position 3,724,440 of record MU224049.1, on the reverse strand, counting down.
ATCTGCATGTTATAACTGAGATTGTCACCAATTAGCCTATGTACACAAAGACCTCAAAGAAAGGAAGGGAAGAGAAAAATCTAGTTTTCCTATAGAACTTGGTTTTTATTCCTATAAGAACTCTTCTAATGCTCTTAATTTGGAGAAAGAATTGAACAAGATGAAACTAAAAACCTTTCAGGATAGGAGAGATTTTGACATCAGGGCATATGCTACACAACATTTTAGTTTAACTTTTGAATTCTGCCATGTTCCTAAAATGGAGGATTTCTGGGAAAATTGTGCAGAGGATTTTGAAGTCAGAAGAAGATTATGGTGCAAATTTACACTAGTCCAAATAGTTAATCTGCAAACAAAGATTGATGTTAATGGTATAGAAGAGGGGGGAGATGAAGAGATAATTGATGAAGAGTATAAGGAGAAGGTTCAGGGGTTGCCACTCCCTAAAATTGATTGGAACATAGAGGAAAGAGAGAGTATCCACATCAAGAATCTTGGCATTATAAAAAGAACCGAAAGATGAATTTCCAGTAAAATTCCACCTCCTCATAGAAGACACAATACTAGAGGATCAGTTCTTAAATATCATGTTGAAAAAGCTATCCCAAGTTATAATGAAAATGTTTCTGTTGCAGGTTCAACTAAATCTAAAAATACAAAAGCTGTTGAATCTAAAGTTAAAAAGAAGAGGTCTCCTCGTCCTACTCCACTCATGAGGAATTCAAGAAGAAAGGATCTCAAAGAAGAAATCAAGTGAGCCAGAGAAAAGGAAGTGATCAATCTCGAGGAGATGGATACCTTGATGGTAGATGAGAACACACAATGCTCTTTATTAGAAGAAGTTGTTTCCAAAAAAGATAATCAGCAGGGAGTTAAGGATTCTATGATTTCTGTCACCACTAGTCCAACACAGGAAATTTTAGACTCTCAATAGCCACCACTTCACACTTTGAAATGGTTAGAAATGTCCATCAACAGAAAAATAAATATCCTGCCAATAACACTACTAGTTGAAGACATGGTAAGCAAATGTCTGGGCTCCTCAGAGAAACCAAATAGGATCAAAATAGAGTCCAGGGTGGAGATTGATGAAAAAATAGGGCACTGGTATGCTGCATGTGTAGTTCCCAAGAATGATAACAAGCTCTCCAAAGATACTAAAAATGACTTAACAGTTGAGAAAATAGATCTTGGATATGCAACCAGAGTGGCTGATGTAAAACATTTGGAAAAGTCTACAAAAAAGATCATACACAGGTCTTTTAAGGATGAAAAGGATAAGAATGAGTTGAAAGAAACAATAAAAAGATGGCTGAATTTATTCATGAAGTTCAGGACCCTAACCCTCTCTCTCTGACTATAGCTTCATAGTCATTTGAGCCACATTCAGCAAAGGTTAGGAAAACCCTAGACCAAATTCAAAAAAACAAATTGATTGCAGATGCCTACACTAAATGGATCCAAGCCATGATACAGAAAGGAAGCAATTATATCAATCAGTTTATTAAGAGTCATGGGGTTGTTAGTTAAAATGTTTTAGAGATTCTGGTGGAAATAGCAGAGTGGGAAAAAGAGAATAAAAATGGCTAAAAGTGATAAATAAGCTCTATGAAATAGAGAAATATGGGGTAATTAAATTCATGACTGAGAAGCTTGTTCCAGGATTGGATGAAGATACTCTCTACGTCTCCATCAAGAGTATTGAATGGAGGAAGTCCATTATTAAATATGGTCATGATAAGACCACCTACCTGTTAAGTGAATCAAAAGGGTTGATGGACACCATGCAAAAGGATCTCAAATGTTTGAACATTTCACTTATAAAAGAAGATACTCAAAGTATCAAAGGAGTAGAGGAATTGATACTGGAGTTTGAACGTGAGATTGCAGCCATCAGAGATTCTAAATATATTACCCTAGATGATTTCATGACCCTTGCCAATATGGAAGTGATGCTGGTAGTATGTATTGATCACCTTGAGGCGCATATACAGAAAATTACCCAGGTCTGCAAGGATAAGAAATTTCTAAAGCAAAGGGTAATTCACATTACCTTACCACATCAGTCCACAATCCCCAGCATTACAAAGGTACATAAAGAATATAGGAGCTCCCACGTTGCTGAAACCTTAGAGGACCAATCAAAGGGATCTAGCACATCCACCACTCTATGATCATGCTTCACAGATCACAGAGTAGTGGTAGTTTTTCTTAGTTTATGCTTTCTTTGAATTTGAGCGGTTTTGTAAAAATAGTTAAATACTAAATCTTGTAGAGTGTATCTCGGGATGTTAGTTCCTATTTTCCTAAGATTGATGGCTATTTATAGCAGGGATAATCTATATAGGATGGTAATTTTGTTTAAGTAAAGGCAAGACTTAATAGTTTTTACTATCTTTCAGTTAGTTGGTTAATAAAAAAAGAAGCTTGGAAGTATATTTTTGATATGAATGGAACAAAAATTTATGTTGTGTGAATCTATTGGTTTATATTAGCATATTGATCTTTGTTGGGATATTTATTGAATATTGGAAAAAAAATTTCAAGTGGATTTATCTATAGCTTGCTTTAGCATAGTTTTATTTTCAGTAAGTTCCGAGATTGAAGTCTGTGAACTTCATTTAGTGTTGAAATATCTGTCTTTCATTCAGCTTTCATGACATGTTGATGTATGAGATGCTGCAAAATCCTTATTCACTTTCTAGTTAAAAGTGTGTGTTTGTGAAAGAAATATGTGATTATTAGAATTCATTGAAAATCATATAGGGAGTTGTACCTTAATTCAGAGAATTATAAATCTAAATATTATGACTCAACTATTAGTTTGAGATTGTTGTTTTTCATGGGCTTAGAGAGAGTAATTGATAATTTATAGAAAGACAAATCTATATGCTAACATATTTTTGGCGACTCTCCTGGGGATTCCATACACAAAGTATCAGTAGTCATTCCCTTTAAATGAGAAACCATGGTGTTACTTGCTCTCATAATTCCTGGTCAGGAAGAAGTCCCCCTAGTTATTCAGTGTGACTTATACTTTTTAAATACCCAGGAAGACATAATCTCTGATCTTCATTTGGTGGCTTGGGTTGTGAGGAAAAGTGACCAACATTATCAAAAAGACCGCTTGGTGTTAGAAGAGGAAGAATAAATTAGTGAGTGGTTGAGATGTCTTCCAATTGTGCAAGAAGTCACCATAGTAGATAGAGTTGTGCAGGGACCTTCAATTTATTAGCAAGACTGGATTCTTAGCCTTTTACCAGGTCCCGAGCAAGGGAGGGTATCTTTGATAGTTTTTTCCAAGAAATTCAAAATGTTCAGTTTCCTACCAGTTATAACCTAAAGAAGAAGGCTAAAAGTAGACCTTCTTCTCCTAAAAAGTCAAGTCCTAACATATCTTCATCTTCTCACTAGTGGTAGGCCTTGATTCTTTCTGGAATTCAAGCACCTCCCCTTAAGACAATTCATCCTCCCTCAGTCATGGCACAACCTTGGGGTAATGTCGTTGGGCCTCTTAATTTGGCAGGAAATCACTCCTTACCTAAAGGAGCTAGAGAGATTTTACCCAAATTTTATGGGGAAAGAAAGGTTTCTGTCAAAGATCATCTTAATGCATTTAATACATCTTGTGGAATTTTGGTTGTTCAAAATGAAGATGTTGTAGTTAGATTTCTCATTCAAACACTTGTTGAATCAGCAGCCGACTAGTTCTATCACTTGCCCAATGGTCAAATCATCGATTGGGATACTATGAAAACTACTTTTGAAGCACGTTTTAAAAGTATATCTGATCAACATGATCTTCTTGCTGAGTTGACATAGCTAAAGAAAGAAATACATGAGACCATGAGATAATTTGTAGAAAATTTTAATAATATTATTCATAAAATCCCTACCCGAAAAGACCCACTACGGAAAATAGAAAATATTTTTTTATGAATGTCATGCCCCCAGACATTGGTTTTCATTTAAGACGAGTGAGGGTAGCTGATTTAGATGCATCTTAGGCCATGGCTATTGAATTAGAAGAGGATCTTATCAAAACTAGCAAGTGGAGGAATGATGTCCAGCAACCAAATTCTGAGAGTGCTACTTCTTCTGATCCCCTGTTACAAAGATATATGAATGATGTGATTACTATGAAGAGGAAATTTCCTAAAGGAAATGTGGATTCCCCTCAATTATACAAAGACATTCCTAGAGGGAACCTTGATCAGGCCAATCCCAACCATAGATTTATGGGACAGTCGCAGAATGAGAAAAGAGTGGTGGAGGTTCCTCCTAAAAGAGAAAATATATGTACCTTTCACCTTGCTAGGGATTTTTCTTGTATGAATCATAGTGCTTGAAATGACTACTTGAACACCATGCATTCTAATACTGATTCAGAGACAAGAAAAGCCTAATTGCTAAGGACTGGATAAGGTCCTTCTTCATTTTTGAGCTCCACATATACTCAGGTAGGTTTTACCTTTTATGATTACTATTTACATAGTATG
>MU224049.1:3696795-3719413 GCA_018584345.1 Thuja plicata | reverse complement strand
ACAAATGATTAGACACACTACCTTGTAGTAGGTATATTCCAGATGCCTTACAAATGAACTATACTAGAGCACAAACCACAGTCAAAAGAGACAAGACAATAATGAATAGGAACTGCACTGTATTCTCGTTAATCCAAATTGTTTCTAGATGTCCAGACAATAAACACAAGAAGTAAACATGAAAAAGAATCAAGCTTTACAAATAAAATCTCCAAACAAATGGTAACCTGCTCTGGACATCTGCCGAAAAAAACCAGAACAGAGCAGAGGAAAGGAACCCTTACAACTGAGAAAAGAAAGAAAGATATAGAAGAAGGAGAAACCCTAATCCTCTGTCTAGCAAACACCTTTCCTTCTCTCAAATCTGATTCTTACTCATTCTTTGCTTTTTAAAATATCTGATTGAATTAATCAATTTTCAACTCCACTTGTCTGAGAAAATATCTGTCAAATCTTTAAAATATCTCTTCAATTCATCCACTGAGAAGTCCATCCAAATCTGATCTCACTTGCAAAATATCTCTGAAAATCTGTCACATTTTCCCTTTGAAAATATCTAATTTATCCTCTGGAAAGCTCTTTCAAATTTGATTTGTGCAATAAAATATATAAACATTCATCTCATTTTCCTTTGTGCAAATCTGATTTTATTTACCTCTTCAAAATCTGATATTTCCATGCCTGAGAAAATCTGATTTTCAATGTCTTTCTGAAACATCCAGGAATAAAAATATAAGATTTGCAATAAAACATTTAAATTCCCTTTGAAAATCAACCTGTGCACATTTTAAACTCTGTGAAAATCTCAGATTTATGTATATTTTGGTCAGAAATCAGCAGAAATTGACAAGTGGCATGTTCTCATTCGCTGTCACAAACTGTGCTCTTTAACTGTGCTTTAACCTTGGTCACCATTTCTTCCTTGTCTCCAAGTCGCTGGATAATTTTAACTCATCTATTATCTTTCGGTGACCATGCGACCAGCACAGTCTCACAGTCGCGAGCAAATTTTAATTCAACAGTCATTCCTGGGTGACCTGGGGACTAGCACTCGGCGGCTAACTCCATCTGGTGACCTGGCGACCTACAACTAACTCCCCATCGTGACAGCTATCCTTGGCATCTGGCTACTTTGCGACTAACTGCTAGCGGTCAGTCGCGAAGTCTCAGCAATCTGGCGGTTATCCTCAAACTGTCTCCCGACTAGGCGACTAACCGCTAGCGGTCAGTCGTGAGATCTCTGAAATTTGGTGGTTAACTGCGATTTCACTCCCGACTGGGCGACTGGGGCATTTAGCGATTGGGCGACCATGCACATCTCGCGACATTGCGACCAATAGCTTCTGCTCACTTTCGTCAAAATTTGTTCTGCTTCATTTTTGGGCACGAAAACTGAGGCAGTCAGATGAGGGTGCGCACGTGGATAGCTTCCTCTTCAACTTTAAACTCATATGTTTGCATCCTTCCTTATAAACATTTCGCAATCCACTTGTGGGAACAATGTGGGATATTGGACTTGATGAGTTTTAAAGTCATTTTCGAAATTTGCCTCAAAACACTATGTACAGTCCATGTCTTTATTCCTCCAACCCCTAAGAGCTCGCCAAGAGCCTCTGGGCTTCTTATTTACATTGGATGTAAGTGTTTTTGCTTATAAAGATCAAAAAAGCTACCACAGAGTGAATGTGGGACAACATGAATTCACTATTTTTCATCTTTCCTGGGTTCTTCACATCAACACTGCTCTTTAAAGGGGTCGAATCTCTACAAGTGGAGACCATGGTTGTCTTCCAGTGGTCAAAATTCCCCTTGTTGTGGATCTACTTCTGCAAATTTCAACTTAAAAACATTTAAAAACCTCCAACAACTCCCCCAAAAGCCATCGCAGTCTGCTGGAAATCTCTGTTTGCAATGTCATTTGATTTCAATGCTTTTAAAATCTGAACTCCCCTCTTATCTCTGCTACTTCTATGGCGTTCACTTCATGGAAAATTCAAAACAAAACAATCAAAACAATCTTTACATTAGTCTGCGCAAGCAGTTTGGAATACTGAGTTTTTAAAGAAACATTCAAAAAGCCCCTCACTTTCCCCGAATGTCTGCAATTTAATGTCTAAAACATAATACTTCTTCTTATTCCTAGCGCTGGCAGTGGATGCAAAGGCTGGGAGTTTAAAATGAAATTGCAACTTATAATGTTTAAAAAAAAACTTCATCAATGCCTGGTCTACGCTGGAGACATAACAATCTTTATGTTTCAACCTTGTAATATTTAAAACCTCTTTAAATCTCGTTTTGACAAGCTCCCCATATACATTGCGTAGACAGTGATGATGCTGGATTGTAAAGTAGTTGAACTGAGTGTTTCAAAATCTTCAACTTTCCCCCACAAAATGCTACGTAGGCTGCTGGCAAGGTATCTTACAATTCAAAATAAAATAGCAACTATTTCTTTATATCCCACGCAGGCCCACCCTCTTTTGACAGTTGCATTTGTTAAATTTTAAATCTATGAAACTTCATCTCTTCCATTTATGCTTGTGCTAGCTTATTTTCATAGTTTATTAATGTAAACATAATTTCTCTCTTACCAATGCATTAACATGTGTTCCTTTTTCATTTAAAATCAACTTAGAACTTTACCACCAGTCGACTCCCCGTATGTGCTTTGATTACTATGTAGGAACAACGGTCACTTGGCTTAAAAAAGAAAGACATTCAAGTCGGGATGAGCACTGATCCATGTTGAATTGCACTTTGATTCATTATTGATCTCCAGATATATTGACGTTCCTTGATAACGAATATCCCAAAAAGAGAGAGTTGTGAATTGGACTAGATCCAAGATTGACAATTGTAATAAGATCGCCAATAATGAGGTTGCACATAGAGTCCCTTGTCTATAGCCATTACTTGTAACCCTGGTCACTTAAAATGATCCACCACACAAGGATAATGAAGCATTGAACTAGCGGTGATTTAACAACTTTTCACATTTCCGCAGTCCTAACACATTTAATGGCAACTGACCCCTGGGGCTACCTTTGAAAACTGACATAATGATTTGATCAGACCTTGCCCTCTGACAGGCACATTCTCTAATCTATAAACTATCATTCCTCAAAATGGCATCTCATGAATGTACCTGAATCGAAAGATATTAACCTTTGAAATTGCCATTTTATTCTATTCCTGCAAACATACTATCAAAAAATGATTTTTAATCACCGTAATTGATTTTAAAAGGCTGACAAATGGATTAATAGGGGGCTCAAATCTGAACTGGAAGTAGTATGTCAGCTTTGCAAGAGATTGCAAAAAGAAATTTGTCAAAAGAATCAACCGGCCAAAATTTATTCACTGGCAAAGTAGGGCATTTCGATTTTTAGGAAAACACACTTTGTAGAACTGAATACACTTTGTGAAAATTGCAAATGGAGTGAGCCTGGAAACTTGGTCAAACGGATTGGTAGGATTCTATAAATTTTTAGGTAGGTACACTCCTATGTTTATAATATGAGGGACAACTCAATTATCCAAAATGTTCACCCGGGTATAGACTTTCAAGACCTGAAAGTAGGTCACTTACCAATTCTGCACTTGAAAACACAGGAAATCAGAATTAATCACTATCAGAACGGTTCTTGAAAACTTGTCATCTGATTTCATAAAAATCTGCAGACTGGAAAATATGGAGTGTGTGACCATTGGAACATAGTACAAAAGGAATTTTCTCAATTGGATGAACTGTTCAAAAGTTATAACATGTCAAACTGGGCTATTCAGATTTCTAGACAAGACAAAAATGCAGATAGTTCATGAACAACCAACTTTGGGAAGTATGAAAACTTATCAAACGGATTGATAAAGAGCCAAGATATAAAACATAAGCTCTTTTATATTCATGCTAAACATTCCCAAAGTGATGGCTTATGAAATTCAACAGGGTGCAAGATACTCAGCAGCAAAGTAGGCTCCGGACAGCAAATTGACAATTAAGCAACATGCAGATTTAGGTGACCCCCTCAAAATGACTACTCCATAAACATATCAGAATTGCAAATTAGGAGCTGGGACCCACTGCATACATCAAATGAAAGGCATTAAAGCCTCTCCCAAATTTTTATCTCATAATTATCATCCGAGCACCCTTTTCAATCACTGGCACTGAGCCTTCTCACACAAAATTTCAAGGGTATTCACTTTTGCTCAACTGAAAAAATTAACATGTTGACTCCAAATTTAGGAGTACCAACACACCTCACTAATGAGCATGATGGCGCAACTTGTCCTGAGATGGTGAGATCAATGCATATGCATGTTAATAAAGAATTAGTTGATGATCTGTCTAAACATGTAGAAGTTTCTTCATTACTTGGTGGCTCTGGAAATTATTTTATGGAATACGAGTCAGACTCTGAAAGAGGAGGCAGTATTCTGGTAACTCTTGAAGATCCCACATGTTTGATCATGACCAGAAATCAACACAGTTTGCAAGATAATGAATCTCCTTCAACTTCTCAATGCTGGGACAAGGATAAAGGTAAGGAGTTTTCCTCAAAGAGTTCTTTTTCCAAAATTTCAAATGCTAACGAGGCTGAAGTTTTTCAAGATTATTTTCCTGATTCTTCTTTTGATACTGTAAATTTCTGTAAAACCTCAAAAATCCAAGTGTCACCAGTAGAATATCTCATAATGAATCCCAAAGAACTCAATATGCTGGTTAGTTATGTTAAGTCAAGCCAAAATTCTTCAAGTCCCGCAACCAGTGAAACCACACATGTTTTATTTCCCGAAGAAATCTAACCTACCTTGGCTACCCAGTCCTCTATCGATACAAGTCCTTTTGTCTCTTAAAAGCCAGAGCCTTTCTATGTTTCTTTGTTTATTCATGGGTTTAAATTGAATAATTTCATTATTGAATATGGAGAATCCAATAATGTGATGCCTGCTTTAGTTTCCAAAGCTCTAGACCTTCCTCTAACAGCCAGGAGATGTTATTCCATGGATTCCAAAAAATTTCCTTTAGTAGGATAGATTAAAGATGCTCAAGTAGCCTTAGCTGTTCATCCCACTAAAAATCCTAAGTTAACCATTATGGTAGCCGGTATCCCTGCCAGTTATGGGATGTTTCTTAGTAGAACCTTTTGTAGAGACCTTGGGGGAGAAATAAAATTGGATTGGTCATAGGCGACAATCCCTGTTGGTAACCAAAATATTGTTCTAAAACCTAAGGGATAAATCCAAGAATACTATTTTTCCATTAGAAGACCCTAAATCTCAGATACTTTACCATGAATGTGAATTTGGAAATTATATGATGTCATCAGAGGTGAATGCAAAAGGGGTTGATAATGAAGAGTCATATTCTTTGTGGTCTTTAGAGTTTGATGGTAGTTGTGCCTCAGTGGGCTCTCGAGCAGGGTTGTTTTGATATCATCACAAGGAGATATTTTTCCTAACTCTTTTAAGTTGGAGTTTCATAATACCAATAACACTGTCGAGTATGAAGCCCTTCTACTTGGTCTTGAAGAGGCTAAAAAGAAAGGAATAAAAATTTTGAAAGCTAAAGGAGATGCAAAAATGATAGTGGGAAAGGTAAGAGGGAGGTACTCAGTGAAAAATGAGAGGCTGAAACATTATAGAAACTGTGTTTGGGATGAAATTGAAGGATTTGAGGCCTCTTCTATTGAATCTATTTCTAGGAACCTTAATAAAAGAGCTGATTCTTTGGCAGTCTCAGCATCTTTGTTGCTTCCCCATCCTGATTTCAAAGAGACAATTTATAAAATTGAGATGGTATAGAGACCTAAGGTACCTGATAATGTAGAGCACTGGCAAGTCTTCCAAGATGACAAGAAGATCGATAAATTTTTTCACATGGTAGAATTTTTTAGCACTGCTTACTTTGAGGGATCTTAGTCAACGTGTGAATAATTTTGTCCTAATCAGGGTAAAAATGTTGAAGAAGGAATTGTTCAGTTAAAAAGAAACTAAATCCCTAAAGGCCTGGTTTCTCTTGAGAATCTGTTTGACAAATCTGATGTAGTTAAGTAAAAACCCAGTTCTCATGAATCTCCTGATGAAGGTGACTCAAAAAAGTTGAATATAGGAGATTAACAAGACCCTAAGTTTGTAAACCTGGAAAAATTTTGTACATCTGATCAGAGGAGAAGATTTGTTGATTTTCTGAAGGATTATAATGATTTTTTTTCCTGGTCCTACCAGGACATGAATAATTTCAAAGGAGGTAAATTTCAACATCACATCCCGTTAAAGCCAGGAACCACACCATTTAAGCAGAAGCTGAGAAGCTATAACCCTAAAGTGTCTGAAATGATAGGAAAAGAAGTTGAGAAGATGTTGCAAGCTTGGATAATATATCCTATTCATCATTCCACCTGGATAGCCAACATAGTGCCCGTGATGAAAAAGAATGGTGAGATAAGGATTTGTGTGGTTTTTAGAAATTTGAACTAGAGCAGTTTAAAGGATAATTATGGGCTTCTTGTGATGGATCAAATATTGTAAACAGTAGCTGACATGGAAATGATGTCTATTTTAGGTAGGTTTTATGGTTAGAACCAGATAAAGGTAGCTAATGAGGATCAACATAAAACAATATTCACCACACCATGGGGTACTTATGCCTATAGTCACATGTCAATTGGGCTGATTAATGCAGGTGCCACATTCCAACGACTAATAGATTCTTCTTTTAGCCATCTTATTAAAAAAGTGTTTGTCATCCACCTAGATGATTTGACAGTCTTTTCTAAAAGTCATAAAAATTAGTGAAAGGATTTGAGAGCTGTTTTACAAAGGTGTAGAGAGAATGGGATCTCATTAAATCCTAAAAAATCAATATTTTGTGTTGTAGCAGGGAAGATGTTAGGTCACATTGTCTCAAAAGATGGAATTAAGATAGATCTTGAGAGAGTAAAAGCTATACGGAAAATAGGTTTTCCTTCTAACTGGACAGGAATTAAGTCTTTCTTTGGCCAGACTAACTTTCTTAGGAGGTTCATTCTAGATTTCACTGAATCAACTAAACATATGGTGAGTCTCTTAAGAAAAAAGAATCCTTTCAAGTGGAGTTCATAAGCTATTCAAGAATTTGATGATGTTAAAAATTCCATAGCATCCACCTCAACATTGATCAACCTTGATTATAAAAAAAATTTCATTATCTATTGTTACTCTTTAGAACATACCCTGTCTGGAATATTATTGTAGAAGAATGATAAGGGAGAGGAAGTACCAATTGTTTTCATGAGCATACTCTTGAAAAAGCATGAACTAAATTACCCTATGGTTGAAAAACAAGCATATTCAGTAGTGAAAGCCATGAAATATTTCATATTTTATATCTTACACTCACACTCTACTGTGTACGTACCTTCTTCTACAGTCAAAGATGTTCTGACTCAACAAGATATAGGCATGAACAGCAAAGCTACTTGGGTGGCAAGAATCCAAGAATTTGATTTAAACATTTGACCGATTGAGTTAGTACAAGGGTAGGGTTTATGCAAACTGATGGCTCACAATATACCAGAAGATGATGTTCCCCTCACTCTGTGTATTGGTCTACGAGACTCATGGTTTTCAGATGTGGCTTATTACTTGACAAATGAAGACTATCCAGAGCATCTAAACCCTAAGGAGAAAAGAAAACTCTGACTCAAGGCTGCAAAATATGTTATCATGGATGATATCCTACACAAGAAAGGAATTGATGGATCTTTCTTAAGGTGTGTTGTCAAAGAACAACAGGAGAAGTTGCTTAGAAAGTTTCATAATGAGGCCTATCGTGGTCACATCTCATCGACTGTAATTTCTTTCAAAATTCTAATAAGTTGCTATTACTGGCCAGGGATGTTCATAAATGCATACAAATGGGTTGCTAGCTATGAAAAGTGCAAGCTGTTCAGTGGGAAACCACAGTTGGCAGCCCTCCCATTGAGGCCAGTAGTTATTGAAGAGCCTTTTAAATAGTGGGGATTGGATTTCATTGGTCCAATCAACCCACCTTCCAATGCCACACACACACACACATCCTGACTACTATGGATTATTTCACTAAATTGGTCAAAGTGGTTCCAGTCAGAAAGACAACATCAGAATTAGTGTGTGATTTCCTCAAAACTTATATCTTGATAAGGTTTGGCATTCCTCAAAAATTAGTCACAAACAATGCTACCAATTTTTCTTCTTCAGAAATAAATTTTTTTTTCTATGATAATGGTATCCACCTTTCACATGCATCTGATTATTACTCGCAAGGGAACGGTCATGCAAAATCGAGCAACAAAAGCCTGATATCAATTATGAAGAAATTGGTGAATGATAATGCCAGGGACTGGCATAAGAGATTGTATGAGGCTCTCTAGGAAGATCATACATATCCTAAGAGTGTGATTGGAATGAATCCATTTGAGTTGGTGTACAGTGTTGAAGCCTGATTGTCTTTACCTTTAGATATGGCAGCAACAAAATTATAGAAAGTAATTGAAGGACATATTTTCCAGGATGGTCAAGAAAAGAGGATTATCTATCTCAATAAGATCCAGGAGGAAAGAGAAGAGATGGTGGACCGTATAGCATTACATCAAGCTAGAGTAAAGAAAATTTTTTATAGGCGGGCCAGGCTAAGAAATTTCATGGAAGGACATCAGGTTCTGCTCTGGGATAAGAGGAGAGAACATAGAGGTGCTCACAACAAATTCAAATCATTATGGAAGGGGCCCTTTATTATCAGCAAATCCATGGGGAGTAACTCATTTGTTCTCGAGCATCAAGATGGCACTGTTCTACCATTGACCCTTAATGGTCAAGATAGGAAGCTATACCAAATGTAATTATATTTTTCTCACCTCATTGTATATTTTCCATCTTTTTGGCTTGTTTTATTTGTTCTGTGTTTCTTTCTTCTCTTCTTTTTTGCTTTTTGTTCTATCTCATTTTTGTTTTGGAGTCTGTTTTTGGTTGACTACTTGGTCCACGAAAGCAAAGATACTAAATTCATCCTACATCCTCAAGATTCCTTGTCCCTAGTTAGAGCCATTGTTACCCCTAATTTTTTCTTCAATCCTACAATTTATCATTGCCTAAAATTAGGAGTTTTCCATCTTATGAGTGAAAATGTCAGCAGAGATATTTCAGCTAGCTTTACATTTTCTTCTTGTCGGTTAAACTTGAACCTTGAACTTGTCTAGTTCAAGGTTCAAGGTTCAATGTCTCCTTGCGGTGTTTTTTTCCTTTCTTTGATTTTATGTGAAAATGAGAAGCGCGGTTTGCAAAGTTTAATATCCCATTGAACTCTGAATCTTGAACTTGTCTAGTTCAAGGTTCAAGGTTCAATTGCGGACTTCATCTTGCATAAAGTGTAGTAGAGTTTAAGATTTTTCTGCTCATGTGGTCTTTTATAAACACACCAAAATGAAGTAATGCCTTATTACCCATTGAACTTAATTTGTGAACTAGGCTATATTAAAGTTCACAGTTCAACCGAAGCTTGCATGTTGAATAGGTGAAAAGACATTGGTGACATGACCAAAGTGACAGCTGGCATGTGATAATTTTATCTGCATGTGTTGCGGATATAATAATCATTAGAGGTGACACTTATATGTCATTTAAATTATTTAAGAGGTGCAATACTTAATGATTTCATCAAGCGAAAACTCTTGTCGCATTTAATTAAGAGCCTGCATTGTCATTAAATACAAATCTTATCCATTTTCTGGGAAAATCTATTATAAAATAAGAGTTGGTGTTGTCAGTCTTCTGGTGAAGTTGTTTTTTTGAAATCAAATTAGCAGAGTAGAAGAAGGTATACTCTCATACTAAGAATCTTAGAGTGTGCGTAATCTCCAGGTTAGTGTTTTTCTCTTCCAGAGTTCATGTTCGAAACTGAAGCCATTTAAAAAAAAGTTTGATATTGCAAGGCTCTATTTTCCATCTGCAAATCTCCGTCTTTTATAAGTATTTTCCTTAAGAAATATGAAGTCCCTGCTCCCAAATTTTGGGTGAACCTCCCTTTTGGTTAGTTCACTTCCTGAGTGTGATTCAACAATGATAAAAGCGGGTTCCTTAGAGGAGATTCATAGTAAAATCAAAATCCTTGTTTCTAGTTCTATAATAGAGAAGGTGGTGTTAAGTGGTCTAGCTAATGCAACAACATTTCCCCTAGTGGCCCCTTATCCAAAGTTAGTAATGGAGTGTGTTAAAAGGTATGATAGAGAAGAGAGGTGTATTAAGAAGATTGTTGGAAGTCCTCTAACTTTCATAAACTTAGATGTCATCACAGCAATGGGTATTCCTGAAAAGGATCCTTATGAAGGATGGACCATTGCTTCCTCCTACTCTATTTTCTCAATGAAGAAATGGATTTACATAAATGAAATTTCCAAACAATGGTTGTTGGAGGTGAAAGGGGAGGGTCAAGGCTTCCCAAACCCATTACAATAGATCATTTCAAGCCCAAAGTTGTAGAATTAGTGATTTTGTTGAATGGGATAAAAGGTAATAACCACACTTATTACTAGCAGTACTGGATGTATTTATTTATCCAGATAACTTTGGGAGGGGAAAATTTCATTGATTGGGAAGACTGTATAGCTGATGAACTTCATCATCAGCTAGAAAAATATTTAGAAAAGTCTGGTTGTTTTTATATGTCTTCTTATCTGTTCTATGTGTTGGCTTGTACTAGAAAGTGGAATGGTTTGTATCATGAATTACTTGTTCCCAGTATGAAGGTTTATGATTATTATCCCCATCTACAGAGGGAATTCCATGTCGATAGTTTTATGAAAGTAAATGGTGTTTTTCTGGGAAGGTTGATTTTTGAACTGTAGGGGAATATTTAGTAGAGAATGTCAGAGGAGGCTATGAAATTTGTTAACATTTTTGGGAGTTTATTCCTCCAATTTAGAAGGTTTACTTACATAAGAGATGGTGGATTTGAAGGAGAACCATTCAAATTTCATAGATATGCTCTGGATCTATATGTTATAATTGAGGCTGGTTGCCAATTATCCCATGTACACAAAGACCTTAAAGAAAGGAAGGGAAGAGCTAAATCTAGTTTTTCTATAGAACTTGGCTTTTATTCCTGTAAGAACTATTTTGATGCTCTTATTTTAGAGCAAGAATTGAACAATCTAAAACTGAAAACCTTTTAGGCTAGAAGATATTTGACATTAGGGCATATGCTACATAGCATTTTTGTTTACCCTCTGAATTCTGGCATGTTCCTAAAATGGAGGATTTCTAGGAAAATTGTGCAGATGATTTCGAAGTCAGAAGAAGATTATGGTGCAGATTTACACTTGTCCAAATAGTTAATTTGCAAACAAAGATTGATGCTAATGGGATAGAAGAGGGGGAAGATGAAGAGATAATTGATGAATAGTATAAGGAGAAGGTTTAGGGGTTGCCACTCCCTGAAATTGACAGGAACATAGAGGAAAGAGACAGTATCTACATCAAGACTCTCAGTGTTATAAAAAGACCCAAAAGATGGATTGCCAATAAAAGGCCACCTCCTCACAGAAGATACAATACTAGAGGATAAGTTCTTAAAGATCATGTTGAAAAAGCTATCCCAAGTTCAAATTAAAATGTTTCTGTTGCAGGTTCATCTAAATCTAAAAATACAAAAGCTGTTGAATCTAAAGTTAAAAAGAAGAGGTCTCCTTGTCTAGTTTCACCCATGAGGACTTCCAGAAGAAAGGCTCTCAAAAAAGAAATCAAGTCATTCAGACAAAAGGAAGTGATCAATCTCAAGGAGATGGATGGCTTGATGGCAGATGAGAACACACAATGCTCTATATCAGAAATAGCTATTTCCAAAAAAAATAATCAATAGGGAGTTAAGGATTCTACAATTGCTTTGCCCACTATACCAACATAGGTAATGGAAGACTCTCAACAGTCACCACTTCCCTCTTTGAAATGGTTAGTAACATCGATCAATAGAAAAATAAATGTCCTGTAAATAAAACTACTAGTTGAAGACATGGTAAGAAAATGTTTGGGTTCCTCGGAGAAACCAAAAAGGATCAGAATAGAGTCTAGGGTGGACATTGATGAAAAAATAGGGCACTGGTATGCTGAATATGTAGTTCCCAAGAATGATAAGGAGATCTCTAAAGCTACTACAGATGACTTCACAGTTGAGAAGATAGATCTTGGATATGCACCAGAGTGGTTGATGTGAAATATTTGGAAATGTATAAAAAAAGATCATACTCAGGTCTTATAAGGATGAAAAAGGATAAGAATGAGTTGAAAGAACCAATAAAAAAGATGGCTGAATTTATTCAAGAATTTCGAGACCATAACCCTCTCCGTCTGACTATATATTCATAGTCATTTTATCCATGTTCATGAGAGGTTAGGAAAACCCTAGACCAATTTCAAAAAAACAAACTGATTGCGGATGGCTACACTAAATGTATTCAAGCCATGATATAGAAAGGAAGCAATTATATCAATCATTTGATTAAGACTCACAGGGTTGTTAGTTCAATTGTTGTAGAGATTCTGGTGGAATTAGCAAAGTGGGAAAAAGAGAATAAAAATGGCTAAAAGTGAAAAATCAGCTTGATGAAATCAAGAAATATGGGGTAAGTAAATTCCTGACTGAGAAGCCTCTTCAAGGATTGGATGAAGATACTCTCTATGTCTCCATCAAGATTATTGAATGGAGGAACTCCATTATTAAACCCGGTCATGATAAGACCACCTACCTGTTAAGTAAATCAAAAGGGTTGATGGATACCATGCAAAAATATCTCAAATGTTTGAACATTTCACTTATAAAAGAGGATACTCAAAGTATTAAAGGAGAAGAGGAATTGCTACTGGAGTTTGAACGTGAGATTGCAGCCATCAGAGATACTAAATATATTACCCCAGATGATTTTATAGCCTTTGCCAATATGAAACCAATGCTAGTAGTATATACTGATCACCTTGAGGTGCATATACAGATAATTAACCAGGTCCGCAAGGATAAAAAATTAATGAAGCAAAGGGTAATTCACATTACCTTGCCACATTAGTCCACAATCACTAGTGTTGCAAAGACGCATAAAGAATGGAGGATCTCCCGCATTGCTGACACCTCATAGGACCAATCAAAGGGATCCAGTGCACTGACCACTCTGTGATCATGCTTCGTAGATCACAGAGTAGTGGTATTTTTTCTTAGTTTATGCTTTCTTTCAATTTGAGCAGATTTGTAAAAACTGTTAAATTTTGAATCCCGTAGAGTGTATCTCGGGATGTCAGTTCCTATTTTCCTAAGACTGATGGCTATTTATAGCGGGGATAATCTATATTTGGAGGATGGTAATTTTGGCTAAGTAAAGGAAATACTTAATAGTTTTTAGTATCTTTCAGTTAGTTTGTTAATTGAAAAAGAAGCTTAGAAGTATATTTTTGATATGAATGCAACAAAAATTTATGTTGTGTGAATCTGTTGGTTTATATTAGCATATTGATCTCTATTGGGATATTTCTTGAATATTGGAAATCTATTTTCAAGTGGATTTTTCTATAGCTTTCTTTAGCATAGTTTTATTTTCTGTAAGTAAGTTCCGAGATTGAAGTCTGTGAGCTTCATTTAGTGTTGAAATATCTATCTTTCATTCAACTTTCATGACATGTTGATGTATGAGATGCTGCAAAAGCCTTATTCATTTTCCGGTTAAAAGTTTGTGTTTTTGAAAGCAATGTGTGATTGTTAGAATTAATTGAAAACCAAATAGGGAGTTGTACCTTAATTCAGAGAATTATAAATCTAAATATTATGATTTAACTGTTAGTTTGAGATTGTTATTTTTCACGGGCTTAGAGAAAGTAATTGATAATTTATAGAAAGCCAAATCTATATGCTAACAGGCTTGTAGGTGGTTCTAGAAAATCACCAAGATAATAAGGACTAAGGATAAATTCCCAAGTTTTATTTGATGTGCTTTGAGAAGTAGGAGTGTTTATAGTCTTGTGTTTTGTGTGTTCAGTTAGGCTCTAAGTGTTTAAGACCTATAAAGTCAACATAGTTCAAAGTTTGACAAAGACTCCAAAATGGAGTGACATTTGTTATTTTGATGTTTGTAAGTGTTTTAAGGTCTAATGGAATGATTTAGAGTTGAATGGAGAAAGTTATGTTAATAGAACATGAAATGAGCAAAAGATGTAAATGTTGCTCATGACAACATTTCCTAAAAACTAGGAAAGGGCTTTAATGGTGTTCTAATCCTGACCTAGGGTTCAAAAAATGTGGGGATAGAATATATAATCCAAGAAAAACCCTTATATAAGAGTTGGAAGTGATATTGTACGGACAGTGTTTTGAAAAGCTAAGAATTGGACTGTGTTTTTTTTAATAGTGCCTTCATCCAGACCTTTAATGGATTGAAAGGATTGAATTAATGCATTGATCCTTCATTAATTTTTATTTATTGACTCTTTGTGGTTTTAGTTTGATAGGTTTGGAATTTTTGTTACTTGTTTTGTAAATTCTTTAGTTTCATTGATTCGCTTGTTTGTTCAGAGCCAGTCATATAAAAATGAGTCCCACTTGAGTTCCCATGGTTGAAATTAAATGGCCACATGGAATCAAGTAGGGGAATATGTAAGTAGTGTAAATATGCATTTTAGAGGTTGTGTGTGCTGGGGAAATAATTTTTCCATCAAGCCCTAAGCGAGTACATGGGTATTCTAGCTAGGAGTTTGAACAGAACAGAAGCAAGAGAGCTTGCTAGATGGATTGGTTTGAGAAAATAAATGGTGGAGTGGTGTAGGGGAATGTGTCCTTGATACGTGGATTCAATGAAAAGATCAGAGGAGGCCATTAGAGAAACTAGTGAAAGAAAAGAAACTTTGCTGGACTGCATGCCCTATAAACCATTGAAAATAGGGGTTTGGTGAAAATCCAGTGTACGGACAACTTGAAGACCTAAGACCTATAAAATCCTTGAACCTAGAGTGGTCTTATAAAGAATCCTCAGTTATTTTAGGGGGTTTTTATTGATAATTTGGAAGAAATCAAAGATTTCAGTTTCTAGGAGGCCTAATAGGGCTAAAAAGGCTACAAGGCTTAAAACCAAGAAAACTTGGAACTCAATGGGAAAAAAATAGGAGAATCTATCAAAGTGGATCAAGATTAGTTGAAATAGTCCTATGAATAGTCAGGATAGCTATTCCAATTTCCAAGAACAGATTGGGAGAAGAATTGGCTAAATTGAGCCTATGGGTGCATAGTTGGATTGAGAAGGACATGCAGAGAGTTTGAAGTTAGTGGAGAGCTCTAAGAGGACAAGAGGACCATAGGAGTGTCCTCTGGTAAGGTTAGAGATAGGTACCATAGGAAGACCAAATAAAATCTCTTGAAAAGAGCAAGAGTTCTCTTAGGACTTAGAGCTCCCCATCAATTAGGAGCTAGAAATATCTAAGTAGATAATAATTAAGTCAGTCCACTTTATGAATGTATGCCATCTTGAGATAGATAGAAATCATAAGGAAAGTTCAATCTTCTATAAAAAAAAAATCAAACTAAAGATGTAGTTGGTGAATAGGAAGACCTTCCTAGGTCTTGCAGAGCCTAAAGTGTTGGGTAAGTTTAACCATAATTTGGTTCCTCCCATTTGTTGGCTAGGTCAATTGGAAGGTTCAAACATAGAATTTGGCATACTCTTATAAGTTTCTAATATGTTGATTAGTGACCATCAAGTTGGCAAAATTTTTTGGAAAGTTGAATAAGAAAAAAAGTTCAATGATCCATAATATTTGGCATAAAATCAAAGAAGTTGATAATGCCCCATCTAAGTCACATAACCAAATAATTTGAGGCTCTGCTCATTAGTTGAATAAGAAATAGTGTCAAGAATAATCTAAAAAAATTGGAATCAAATCAAACCATTTGAGATTTCCCCATCTGAGTTACAAAACCAAAATATTGGAGAGTTTTATGGGGATTTGAACACAAAAGGTATTTAGAATCTTTGGTGACATAAAAGAAGTGTACTCTGCTAGAGACAAGGACCTAGAAGGCCAATATAAAATATTTTCCATATAGAGGTAGCGAATGTGATAGATAAATATACTTTAATAATGGTATATGGATGAAAACAAGGTGACTTGTGAATCCAAAATAACTAGTCAAAGACACTTGAGTTTGAAATTATCATAGTCTTAGTCTTGTATGTTTTGTAGGATGTCATTAAAAACAAGACATCCTATTAGGGATATAGAGGTATATAAAAAAAATATCACACTAGACAAAACAAAGGAAAATCAAAAGACTAAGAGTACTAAGAAAACTTTGATGAGATCTAAAGGAGATAGACATTTTCCTAATAAAGAGATTGACTAGTCTAGACACCAATTGGATTAAAATGGTTTCCCTATATTAGTTGAATTTTTTTTTACATAAAATGTCAGAAGGAGAGATGAGTTTAACTCATGAAAATTGAACATTCAATAAAAGAACAAGAAAGAACCAATGGGAAGAACCTCAACATCAACTTGATAGGAAAAGAGCCTTAAAAAATCATTGTAGTTTCAATACTCTAGGAAAATAAAGCAAAATTTCAAGAGAAGTTCACACAAATATTCTAGAGGAAGATGAACAAAACGAGAATGTTAGGAAAATACAATATAATTTGCAAAATCTATATGATGCAGTACATAAATAAAAAAATAGAGAAGAGGTTGCATTGGAAGATCAATAAATGAATCTTATAGGTATCTTGTTTATACGAGGTGCTCAAGGTGAAAAGGTAGATAATGAAAATGCTACCCAACCAAATCATAATTCTCAGGGATCTAGAAAAGATAGAAATGCACATGCTAAGATACCAAGGAGGCGAACTAAGTTTCTAGCTAGAAATAATTTACCTCCTAGAAATTGAAACAACCAGAACATCAATAGGGCTCATTTCAACCCTATATATGATCCATATAATATGCATCATAGAGGCCCTCAATATCAATTTAACTCTCATAATAACTGTCAGTAGAAAGGTTGACATTATGGAACAAAAAAATGTCATCCAAATGACCAATTATTTCTTCCAAATCATCAACCCCAATATCAACATGATCCTTTCCAAAATCAAGAAAATAGTGCTAAGGGATAAAATTAGTATCAATATGTCCCGAAAAAATAAGGAAAATGACATAGACAAAATACATTTACAAGAGGACCTATGAGTGTTGACAGATACAAACAACTAGAATTCATCAGGATAGTAGGGTATCCTAATGAAATAATGAATGAGTTAAGAAATGCTATCCCCAAGTCCAGTGGTAACAATGCTGAAATAGGGGAAAACCATGTGAGGTAATTTCAAAATACCATGGATAACTTTGATGTAAGGGATGAAGATATGTATGTACATGAATCTCTTCATGCAATATTTGACAGATGACACAAGAGAGTGGTATAAAGGACTGCCATATGTATCAATCAACAGTTGGTCAAAGTTTAGAAGTTTCTTTTTGGAAGGGTATGCAGATTAAAATCATTCTACATTCACCTTGCATGAATTAAAAATATTTAACAAGGATTATAATGAATTATTGACAGATTTCAACAAGAGATTCCATAAATTACTAAACAAAGTTCCTAGACATACGAAACTAGTTGATTAGGTTTTTCTGTTATTTTACATGGATGCCTTTGAAAGTAAGAGAAAATATGAGATTAGATAAATGAATCCAACCAAATTATATTATGCATGTAAAGAAATAATAACAATAAAATATAACAAGAATGATGCTGGGAAAATTGGAAGAAGGGAAGATGGAAAATTGTTCAATCCTAAGGCTCTCAAACAAATATGGAAGAAGACAAGTTGGAGAATTTTATGAATTCTCTAAAGGATTTAACACAAAAGGTTTCCAAGGTGGAGAAATGATAATTCCATATGAATTATAGACCTAGGCTTCAAGTCATGCCATATAATACTGCTTGGAAAGATAGGAAACTAGTTGAGCACGCAAATAGGTCCAAAATTCTAGCAATGATACATAAAATCCACTAAGAAGGAAAGGGAACAATGGTTTTTAGAATTTAATTTTCCCCATTCTCTACAATAGTGTGTCATGGCCTAAATCTTGCAAGGGAAGGGTCTGAATACAATGAATATAATTAGTAACACCTTTTTGAGATGATGATGATTATGATTCCTCAGAGGACAGATGTGAATATTATGTTAATGCTCAAAAAGATCGATCATATCAGTCCCAAGAAGTATTATCAGATTGGAAAAATGAAACTTACATAAACCAATGCAGTATGCCTAAATAAAGAAGGCCTGGAGAATAAGAAATGAATTCCTTAATTATTGTAGTTATAGCCTAGGAAAGAAGTAATTACAATTTATGAAACAAGATTGTAAATTCTAAACTAGGATAGCCTACATGACTGTTTATAAAGGAGTAGGATCACACGAAAAAGGAGCACATCACTATAATAAATAAATAGTCTAATAATGATACAACTAAGTTGAATTTTGATAACATTAACTAAGCCTAAAGGGAGTAAAATAACTAATAGAGTTGACTTGGTTAATGATGCAGGAGCACCTAGGCTAGTCTCCGTTGGTTAGTAAATTATGGCTTGTACTTGACTCTAGCCAAGTCAAGAGCTTAGTTTAGTTTGTTTTAGGACCTTAGAAGGTCTTTTTCTATGTTGGCTAGGTGATTTAGTCATTAGGACTAAGGTCACAATAATAGCCTTTATTAGTTGTTTATTTAATTTCTTAAGTTAGAAGCTTAGCTTAGGTGAGAGTCTTAAATGTGTTCTAACACATCTTGTTGTTATAAAGATGCCATAAGGTTATAAATGGATTTGGATCCTTGAGACATAGGAGATTATAATCCCAAGAATATAGGAACATGGCATATGTGGAAGTTGCCAAATGTTCAAAAGAAGTTGCCTTCAATTTTGCAATTATTACAAAAGAGTGCATGCCATTCGGGTATCTTTGGATTCCCTAAGTTATAGGAGGTTATGCTCAACCAAAATGCCCAAAAATGAAGGAAACAAAATCTAATGATACCTAAGACTTGAACACAAAGTATTATGAAAGCATGTAATAGTTTGGAGGAAAAGTTAATAGAGATATGCAAGCATTTTTACAGAAAATTACTGGTGTTTTTGTGGATAGTCATACTTACTAGACTGAACGACTAAAACCAGTGCTAGATTAGTGTTCTATAGGCTGTTTATGAAATTTTTCATTTGAAGTGTTAGTCATTTTGAGGTCACCTATCTTCTGATTTTCAGCAATCTAGTTCAGGGTGTCTAATTTACTAGTGTTATGAGTAGTTTAGAGAGTCATGGCTCCCGCATGAAATCTAACCATGGATAATAATCCATATTAGATGGAAATGGTAGAGGAGTAATTAGTGTATATATTTTTTGGAGTTAGGATTCTGGAAAGTATGAGGAACTATTTTATATGATAGGCCCTAGGCGAGTTTGTGAATCTCGGTTAGAGGTCTAGAGGTAGAAAGAGTGTTGAAACATTGCATGGAGGTACGGATTTGTACGAGGGAAGGTGTTTTTCATGAAGTTAAATATCATATATATCCATTCTATGCAGATATAAGTCTTACCAATCATTTAGGATTTGGTTTGAACAAGTTTACTATCAAAATCACAGTTCAGTCCTAGAAATTACGTCTATTAGGCCTCTTGTCCTTGTTTGTAGGAACCCTATGTACGGTCAGTGTTAGACCCAAAAAATTTGTGAATGTTTTAAAAATTCCAAAATGGTATTTGAATCAAGTCTTATTTTTCCAAGTTGTTTGGAAAATTTTTGCAAGAAATAGGAAAAGGTGACTGGTTAGGGCTACTACAATAGGCCTATTTTTAAGGTCAATACATGAAGATTCATGGAATCTGATAAGAAGATTATTGAAGACCCTTCCAAGATGGATCAAATGGAATAGAAAAGGAATTTTTTCATGATGGAGAAGACCCCTGCAATTCTGGAGCATGTTTATGGATATTTGGCTCTTAGAGCCTTCTAAGTGAGTGTGGAGAAGTGAATCAAAACTAAGGTGTTGATCATTCAAGGTTAAGTTTTCAGAGATTGAATCTTATGGCAGAGTTGGAATAGGTCTTATTTAATGGTCTAAGCCTATTGGAAGATCCTAAAGAGGAATAGGATTCTAGGAGGCAAGTGAAGTCTCTTGGAGGGTGTGAAAACAACCCTTGAAGTTTATCATACATCAATTAAGCCAGTACTAATTTCAAGTATACCTTCTTTTGACATTGAAAGTGCCTTGAAATAGATGAATGTATCTATCCCCTTGCTCAAAATGATGAAATATCCTAAGTACAGGGAAAGTGTCATGAAACTCATATCTAATGTCCCTAGCAAACAAGAAGGAAGACAAAAATAAGAAGCACATAAAGTAGATGGTGAGGAAGGTAGATTTGTATGAGAGGTTTATTTAGGTTCCACATTAACTAAAAATCCATCATAGGTTGATCCTTTTAACATGACATTGCTAATAAACAATAGACTTGTAAGGGTAAAAGTATAAACCCGAGTCACACTTTTATAAAGGAATATATCAACAACATGCAAAGTGTAAAAATTTAATGAGATAAAAGTGGTGTTTGTGTTTAGAATTTGAAAATGATGTAAACTAATAAAATGTGTAAAATTGGATGAATTTTACGCCTATAATTTTTTTTATAAAATTGAATAAGAATCGACATAGTTTTTTAATTTTTGAAGTCCATTTTTTAATTGCTGAAAATTTAGGGTCTAGTTCCCACCCAAAAAAATATGCAAGTAATATTGTTTTCCTCTTATTTCATAATATGTTTTAGATCACATGTATAGCTAGTGCACCAAAAAAAAGATTGGTTTTCGGTATATATTTTGTCTGTTATAACTATTCAAAGTTGGAGTTACCCAAAACTAACAATTTTTGTCTCTCGCCTAATGTGTCCTATCAAATCTACATGATTTAGAGAAAAAAAAAAATTCTTGAAGAGGAATCCCATCTAGTGTTAAATATAAGTTTTAAATTTGTCCGACATGATTTGCTATTTTTTTTCTTTTTTTGAACGAGCGTGTTCTCAAATGTTAAAATACCTACTTGCATTTTTTTTCAACTTACAATATATTATATGCAATAAAAACACTACAAGAATTATATGGCCATAATCTTGACTCTGAGCTTTACAAAAGGGTATTTATAGATTTTTAAAAAAGTTGATTTTTGATGGAGAATTTAGCTCCAGAACTGCCAACTGTTTCAATTCTCCATTTTTTGTGTATTTGATTGCCACATAGGTATGTTCAGCCGGAACTGTTTCGTTCAAAAATAAGGCCGAACAAACATGGTCACGTGGATGACCGCGACCCTTAAAGCTCATATATTAAATAGTTTATTTTTTAATTAAAAAAACAAAACAATGATTTATTGCGACTTAAAAAATATTTTTTTAATAAAACCATTTTTAAAAGATTTTTAAAGGCGTATGTTTGGCATTAAAGGGAAACTACGAATTAACATTATCAAGGAGGTTTTTTTTATTTACAAGTTTATTTCTTATTTTATTTTATTTTTATTTTCTTTGTGTTTTTAATTAAAGGATTGTTCAATATTGAATTATGAACTTATCAATATTATTTTTGAATTTTTTATCAAGGGTATATGGTTTTATGTATGCAGGTGAATTGAAGCCCTCAATTTGAACAATTTGTGAAATGGGGAATAAAAGGAATATAACACGAAAATATGATCGAATAAGGGATCAAAAAATGAAAGGTCATAAAAAACATAATCAAGATGAGCCTGTTGAAATTTAGGAAGAACCTATTGATGTTCAAGAAGATGTGATTCAAGTAGGGGAACAAATTGGTAGTTTTGGAGGTGGAAATATATCTTTTTGCATGGACAATTTGATGGAGATGAATTATGATTCACTTTTCAGTCAAATTTCATTTGAAGAAATGGTATCTAAAACACAATAAAAATGCATTGCAAAAAAAATTGGGATGAATATTTTAAAAATAAAGTATGGTTGGAAAAGCACAACTATTTGCTAGGTTATTCAGGAAAAAAGAAATGACTCTTATTTTGGAGTTATTAGGTGTTGATAACAAGAAAATCTCAGGAGATAGTGTAAATTGAACAATAGTTAAAAATTTGCAAGATGCATTGTGTTGGTGCCCAAAAATGCTGAATTGGATTTTCTATGGACTTGCCAATCCAATGTTTGGAAAACCAATTGTTTTTGGCCAACGAACGAGAATGATCGATTATGATCCTCTTCCCATGCACTTCTAGCTTTGAAAGACCAAGGCGGGTGAACCTTTACCTTAACCACTATCTACTGGTTTAAGTCATTTTATAGCAGATAACTTGTGTACAGAATTCAATCGATTTCTCAAGATGGAAAGTAGGCTTGAATAAATAAAATTGTAAGCAATATATCATAAACTGTAAACTGAAATAATTTGAGTAATTGAAAGAATGTTTAGTAAATATGTATGTAAATTGAAATGAATAGATAGATAAGATATCACAAAACTATAACAATGAACTGAATAACTATAATCCAAATAATAAT
>MU224049.1:3679426-3694462 GCA_018584345.1 Thuja plicata | reverse complement strand
TGATGAGATGGACTGCGTAGGTAATGATTTATATTCTTCTTGTGCATTATTTTTTAATGACCATGCAAATAGCTTCATGGAATCATCTTCTGTATGGACCTCATAATTATCAAGGAATATATGAAAATCATCCAAATGATCAAGATCCAATTCATCATAATCTCCATAAAATTTAGGAACCCTCTGTGAAAGTTGTGAAAACAATTTATTAGAACTGCATTGAAACTTCCTAGGATCCAAAGGCTTGGTATCAACATGAATCAAAAACCTTTTGAATAGTTGTTTAAACATTATGTAATACCTGTCTTCTATTACTAATTAAAGGAAAAATACTCATCCCTTCCAAGATATCTCCCTCAGTGGAGAAATTAAAAATTTCTGACATACAGGGTCACCACCTTTTTATCTCCTTTTGAGTCTTTTCCCTTAGTAGAGTCACTGAGTGAAATAATTTATTAAATAGAGTCACCACCTTCTTATCAGAAAGAAAATACTTACTATCTTCTGGATTATTTTCTACCAGTAGATTCTTAATTACATCACCAAAGCTTCTAGGTAATCTTCAATGCTGTCTTTCATAGACAACTCCCCAGCAGAGTCGCCAATTTTTTGGTTCCCAAAAATGGTAAATTGGATTTCCTATGGATTTTCCAATCCAATTTTTGGAAAACCAATTGTTTTTTGCCAATGAACTGGAATGATCAATTATGATCCTCTTCCCCTACACTTCTAGCTCTACAAGACCAAGGCGGGTGAACCTTCACCTTAACCGCTATCTCATTGTTTAAGGCATTTAATATCAGATAACTTGTGTATAGAATTCAACCAATCTCTCAAGATGGAAAGTAGGCTTGAATAAATCAAATTGTAAGAAATATATCATAAACTGTAAACTAAAATACTTTGAGTAATTGAAAGAATGTTTAGTAAATATGTATGTAAATTGAAATGAATAGATAGATAAGATATCGCAAAACTATAACAATGAACTGAATAACTATAATCCAAACAATAATTAGACTAGTGCCTTATTCTATCATGGACAATAGAGTTGAGATCATTCTAATCTTATGTTCAACCTCAGAGAAAGTTTTACAAGAAAAATTATCACTTCAAAGGTGTTATGAAATTTGCATGCAACCAAAACCAAATTCAAAGATATTTCAAAAGGGTAATACTTCTAAAATGACAGACCAATTGAATAAGGCCTCAATCAACAGAATTTAACCATGCAAAATGAGAAAACCAATTGAAAATATAGACTATGAGTCAAATTAGGAAGCATGCACATCAAACTATCACTTTGAAGAAGTTATATTGGTTTATCTGAGGGACTAATTGTAAAATGATAATGAAACTAGTACACGTGAAAGAAAAAAGACTTATCTTTATTGATTTTGAAAAAATAGTACATCCAGGTCCATGTTATACTTGTTGATTAAAAACTATCCAAATATGTGAAATTGTATTATTGTATTGTGTTGTCTTTACATTATAAATTATATATATATGTGTTTGAGTGGCTTTCACACCTCCTTAAGGTGAAAAGACACAACCCTTATTATAAAATATTTTGAAAAAACACTAAACTAACTAAAAAATAACTACCTAACTTTTGGATTTAGCTTTGGTCAAAAATCCAAAGCACATCGTGAAAAGCTAAGATTTTTTCTGGAGATAGAAAATTGGATTTCCCAAACTGGGTCGGTTTTAGATTTTTAAAATTCGACCATCTTCAGCCTCTATTGGAATCATCTTTGTAGCATGTTGAAATTCCAGCATTTTCTGAAGGCTTCGATTAGTTAGTTCTATTTATTTGTGTCATAAACCTTCCTTCCTTTAATTTTTTTAGTATGGAGAAACTTGATTCTTGATAATGGATTGGGACTTCTAAATTCTCAAAATTTAGGGTACCACCACATTGAATGGCATTAACAACTCAAGTTGAGAAGTCGATTTAAGTGCTATACATAGAGAATTAATGAATAAGTTATCTAGTAGGAGGATAACATAAAGGAAACAAGTACATGCAATTTTTGATTTACCGAATGTATCTAGAAGAATTTTTCAAAGATATATCAGAAAGAGAAATATGTTAGATGAAAACATTCAAAATACTTGGGTTAATATTTGTAGACTTCCTCGAATAGACAAAATTTATGAAGATGTAAAAAGAGAGGTCATTGAATATTTGACCGCTCACTCTTTTGTTTCTTCTAATAGAAGGGATACTATACAGATGAAATACGCAGAGATTGGTATGAAAACTACACATACAAAACATCTTATAGATACAACACAAAGTGAATTGCCTGAAGCATTCAAGAAAGAATTTTTAGATGTGCAAATATGTCAAAGAATGTTTGAGAGGTTGTGCCCTTGGTTTGTACGCATAAAAAAGGTACGTGAAACTTGATGTTTCCAAAATAATGTTGAGTTTCATCTATATTTGCAATCATTTAAAAAGGTTATAGGTGTACTTCATTAAAAAAATGGTCATCCCTGGACGTACAAAAAAATTTGTGAAGTCTATTTTATGTGATAAATCAAAAGATTCAGGTGAGTTCAAAGTACAATGTATAAATAGTGCATGCAATTATTGTGGGGATTTACATAAATTTTCATTGCAAATTGATAATATTAATGTTTCAATGCGAGGTTTGTGGAAGAGATTTGAATATGAAACATATCAAACTAAGACTAGAGATGAATCCAAAAAAATTATATTGAAGGATATTGAATTGCCCTTGCTTGAGTTTATAACAAGGTTCTATACTATAATTTATCCAAATATCCAGCATTGTCATGGTGCACAATGGAAAGCTAAACAATTTTGTGATTCTAAAGATTGTTTTTTTCCTGGTTGTATTCTTTTCATTATAGATTTATTTGAGAACTATACATTCTCCCCTCAATCAGAGCTTCAAGATCAATATTATCATTTTGAGCAAGTTGCAATATTTTTTCAAGTGACCTATAGACACGCATAATTTGATTTGGATGAGGTAGAAAGTACCGATCCAAATGAACACATTATCATCAAGGAGGTTAATTTGTATATCAGCGATGATAAGGTTCATTATAGGAGCTATGTGTCTCATTGTTTTGCAACGTATTTTCAAGATATTGTGAATCGTGGGATAAAGGCTTCACAACACTGGATTTGGTTTGATGATTGTGTAGGTACATGTATGTACTTCAATTCATTTTCATTCTCATTTATTAGTTGTTAAATTATTAAATGATTACACATGTATGTATGCATACAACAACTTAATCTTGCAGGATAATTTAATTCTGCAAAAGCCTTTAATTGGCTAGCTACGCAACCTGCTAGATGCAATGTTAAGTTTCTTTGGAACTTTTTTGAAAGTGGATATGGAAAAGGAGAGAACGATGGAGTAGGAGCATATGTGAAGCGTGCACTTCTCTAACCTGAACTTGCAGGACCAAATGGTGTGAACAATAATAATAATAATAATATAGTTTCAGCTTAGATCAATTCGCTTTAAACTGATAGTTTAAAAATTTACAAGTAACATGATAGAGAATTCAAAGAAAATTGTTGAATGGTGTCAAAGTTTTTTTTCTAGTTGGGACACCAAGTAGAAAAAATATTATATTCGGGAAGTGAAAGGTAATTTATATTTTGTTGGAAAATTCTAAATTAAAATTTAATTTTATGTTCATCTATGTTATCATAATTGTTGATCTAAAATTGTGCAACTTTCATTTCATATTTGTAATAGATATTGTAGACACCCGAAATTGACTAGGTGTCTTAATATCATCAAATCTCAGCAAATCTCAGTAAAATGCTTAAAATGAATCAAAATGGATCAAAATCATTCAAATTGACATTCAAGCAAATTGGACAAAATCAAATTAAAATCAAAGGATTAATTAATAATGACATCAAATAATCAAATATAAGCCTAAAAGGGATCAATCAAATTATATAATTTATTTTAATTAATTAATTGTATATTTTTAAATCAAAAATCAAATTGAACCCATTCACCCTTATATGGATTATTTAATTAATTGATTGAATTAAATAAATCCTATTTTCTTTTAACACAATTTGATCAACCAATGAGAGTTGAGTATTTTGTCTTCTTGTCCCACCCTTTGAGGACAACCATTTAAATGGTCCCCCCATTTGAAACCATTTGAGGGATAAAACTCAACCAAGCATTAACCCATTGTCAATTCACTCTACTCCTACCCTTGGGAATTTGCTATAAATACAAGCCATTTTGTATGCATTTCATATCCTAGAAAAATTGAATGCATAGCATCATTATTATAGGCAATTTGTGAGCAATTGAGAGCATATTGAGAATTTTCATAGAAAATCTATCATTTTGAGAGCATAATCATGAGTATTTGAGTTGCAAAGGAAACACATCTTGAGAATTTGAGCTAGATTTAGGCATTTGGTATCAATTTCTCATTCTAGGATTGTCCTTGAGATAGATTAAGGCTGAGAGCTCTTTCAAAAAAGCTTAGTTAGAGAACCATGAGATGTCATGGATTTAATTGCAATTCTTAGGCTAAATTATTATTTATTTCCATAGAATTTTAGTTGTTAATCCTAATTTTATCAAGGTGTAAATTCTCACACATAAATGACGCCCACCATGGGGCTTTGGGCCTCAATTCAATTATTTTTATCATATTTTTGTGTGTTTTGTTTCACTTTCTTGATCATTTTGTAGAAAATAGGTAAAGAGCCACCTACGAAGATTCTGAAGCCACCTGTGAATAGTCAAAAGTCGCGTGCAGATTTCTTCTATTTTTGTCTTTCATTCTTAGGCTACTATTAGATAAAGTGTGCCACCTAGTTCTGTAAAGGACCCCATGTTAACAGCAAAAGACCACCTGTGATCTTTCTGGAGCCGTGTTTTATTACTCTTTGATCAAAATTTGCACATTTTGTGCCATGTGCAGATTTTCTTTGGCCGCTTGTAGATTTTTTCAGAGCCACGTGTTAATTTTTAATTTCTGCCTTTAAATTTTTAAATAACACTTTGTAACAGTTAAAAGCCTCTTATTAGCTATTAAAATCCACATAGAATTTATTGATTTTATCAAGTTCTAATTGATTTGTTCACTGTTCTAACTCTCTATATTTTCAATTCCTGCAAATTAAAAATCATTAAAAAGTACAGAAATGAGAGAAAAGAGTGACAAAGCCTAGCAAAGAGGTAAGAGCACAAACTAAACATACTAAAGAAATTCATGCTTCCAATCTTTTAGAAATTTTAAAAGAAGAAGAGCATTTGTATGATCACTATATAAAAGTATTTTTTGCATACAAAAAGAAATTCTCTACTCTTTAGTTGATTTCTTGTTTTTTCAAGTTCTTTAAGCTTGATTTTGCAAAATTTGATCAAAAAGAACTTAGGAGCATTTTTTCAATTGGATTTGCAAGTTTTTCTTCACTTTGTCTTTGTTGTGTTGACTAACTTGTTGGAGGAGCCGGAGTGGGAACAATCGCCACTAGGTGAGAAGCTAAAAAAAAGGCAAAATACATCAAAAATGCACGTGGCCTTTACTAGCTTCGAAACAATGTATTTTTCAAATCAATCTTGCAATGCTTAAATTGTGGAAAATTATTTGAATCTAGTATAATTAGGGAGACCCTATTATTGTCTATTCAAATGAGACATTAGGTATATGCTCTCAAATTTTCAAAGTTGATAAAAAAGTCAAAAGTGTCAAGTTTAGGTGGTAGAAAGAAAGGGAGGATAATTGAACCACACACTTCATTTTTAAGAATCTCCTTGTCAAGGGGTTGAAAAAGAACAAAAATTTCTTTAAGTGTTTGGAACGAAGGAAGAAAATAGGGATATGCTCTTCACTCTTTGAGTGAATCAAATTCCCAAACTTGTTGGACTAAGTTCAATTTCCACTTTCTATATATGCTAGATAAAATAGAACTTTAGAGGGCCTGCCTCCTGAGATTTGCCTTACGAGGAAGGTGAGAGGGAATGACCCAAAGTTGGAGACAATCTCTTTTTCTGTGATATCATCCAACCCACTATAAAAAAAAATGCACTTTACCTTAATCGGAAAGTGACTAAGTTTTGTGCAAGTCATCCTCACTTCCTCAAGTAGTCCTTCGGGATTGTGCAAAATCATACTTTTG
Source organism: Thuja plicata (assembly GCA_018584345.1). Taxonomy (NCBI): domain Eukaryota; kingdom Viridiplantae; phylum Streptophyta; class Pinopsida; order Cupressales; family Cupressaceae; genus Thuja; species Thuja plicata. Next base: position 3,688,308 of record MU224049.1, on the reverse strand, counting down.
TGCATGTGGGAAGCCCGCAAGGGGATAAAGGAACTTGACAAGATTTAGAATAGAGGTGTGATGAAAACCTTATTAAATAGTAATCCTACCTTTTTAGAGCCATTTTTAAAAGCCAAATTTGACTCTAGGTAGATTGCTTGGAAGAATTTCTTTTGTTATACCTATAAAACATCTGAGAACATACACTTTTAGTGTTGTTTTAGGGATATGGTGTAAATTTGATGTGTGTGTTGAGTTTGTACTTTATTTTCATGCAAGAATCTTCTTTAACAGGTCTAGTCAAAACCATTAAACTTTTAAAATCCAAAAATTGAAAATTTCAACTTTGATCAGCAAAGAGCCGCCTACAAACAATTTTGTGTCGCCTGAAACTTTGAAATGCCACTGGGAAACTTTCATAAGTTGTGTAAGCCACTGGAAAGTGCTGTGTGAAAACATTGTAAAATTTCCTATCAACAAGCCAACGCTGGCTGCGAATTGCAAAGTGCCGCGTAGAGGAATTTCAGTAACCGCGTACCAACATTTAAAGGCCACCTACACAGGCAAGTGCCACCCAGAAATAAAGAAGGGAAAACATGGGGCATTTCCTAAGGGTTTGGAAGAATTTTGAAAACATATTTGGATACCCTTTTTGGAGTACTTTGTGTCTAGTTTATCAGATAGATCAGATTATCCAAAAACATTTATAATGATGAATCTATTTGAAAGATGAATCAATCCAATGGAAAATGAAGATCAAAATCATCATATGTATCAAGATGAAGAAGTAACTGAAGATGAAATTTTGGAAGCATCCCAAGATCCAAGGTTTATGGAGACAATGCACTTAATTTTGAAGAGGGATAAAGAAGCATATTTCCATAAATATGACACATCGACCTTAATGAAGAATGAGGAAAAAAAATAAATACATCATCTAAAGACCCATCATTAAGATCAATCTGACTTTTTCTTTATGATTATGCGCCATCTATATCTACATCTTCTCCACGAGACAAAACATTTAAGTGCAACAAACCTATCTTGGATCAAGGAAAATTTAATGACCACCCTATTTGTGATCGAGATAATAAAAAGAATGAAGAGAAAGGTATCACTCTCAAGTAATATCTAAGGCACAAGCCCCTATCTATCAATGTTTCTCCCATGGCCTTTACTCCTTTCATCTTTCGTCCATCTCACAAAGCTTCACAAATATCCAAAATTCTTCCACCAAATAGTGAGCCTAATGATGATACTTTTCACGTTGACTATATTTATCCTCAAGGGCTGCCTCTAAAAGAAACCCAAGCTAATTTACATCTTTCTGCAAATCATTTCCATGCTTCAAAGATCTTAGACCCTAAGCTATCATGTGCTTCAATGCAGTAAAGATCAAGATTCTATACAATCCCCTCTCATATTTGATGAAGGTCCCATATCCATAGAATCCTGTGATGATCCCCTTGCACCCTTTCATTTCTTCCAAGATGATATCCTTATGGGTCAAGAACAAAGTGTCCTTCCAAGATCCATATCTAGTCCACTTCCCAAGTAAGATCAAGATATCCCTTCCACCATTTCTAATGAACATATTGAAAATCAAGAGCAAAGCATCCTCTCTAAACCATCCAAAGATCCTTGTCATGATCCTCCATATTCACCTCAAGAAACCATCATTCCTCCAAATTCCTTGCATGATAATAAATCCCTTCAAGATTTATTTGGTCGTATCAAATTTTCTCCTATGAAAGCTACTCATGAGCCTATTGGTATAAAGATGAATCTTAAAGATGAGAGCCATGTAAATATAACTCATGCCAAAGATATTGATATCCCTTTTCTCACCTTATCTTCTTCCATACAAATGCAACCATATTCCTTCACCATCCTCCAAATCCATTTTGGTTTCCTATGTCCCAAAGATAAATTCTTCATCCCTTCCACCCATATTAGGTCTGTATATTCCTCCATCAACCACACCTACCATTTCTAGTTCACCATCCACTTACCCTACCATATATCAAGATCAACGAATGCACACATACTTGAAGAATTTCCAAACACCAATCCATATGAACCCTCCATATTATTCCCATTCACCCAAAATTCCCAAGTCTTTTGGAAGCAATTTGGATATTCAACATATAAATAAGAAATCCAAGAATCCACATATGTATAAAAATCACCATGTCTCATCTAATCGACATGTGAATGAAAAGAAAAAAAAGAATATCCAAAAGGCCGCAAAGGTCTACAAAGAAAAAATAAATATACAAAAGGCCACAAAGGTCCACCAAGAAAAAGGAAAAATCAAAGAAAATATGGGTTCCAAAATCCCTCATAGAATAAATGCGTTCAAAAGCATCGCAAAAGAAAGAAAAATCAAAGATTATGTGGATTCCCAAGTCACTTTTGAAAGACTTGCACAAAAAAGAAAAATCAAACTTGACATTCAAGCTTCCAAAGGCTTCCATTCCATCTCCTTCCAAACATTTTCCACTTTCCAAGTCTACTTTGGGTTCCTACATCCCAAAATCTAATATCTTAGCTACATCCTCACCTCCTTCATCCATTGTTCCTCCATCATTCCATCACCCTTCAAAGTGTGTGTCAAATTTGATCTTGCCAACATTTCCATCCAAAACATACCTTCTTCTTATCCTCACATTAATTATCCAACACATACTTTCCATCTTTCCATCCCTCTTATCCAATCTATGGCATAAAACCTTCACCACCATTTACCCTTATCCTTCATATGTGTCCATTATCATCACCTTATCAATATCTTTAAGCATCCTAGCCATAGCCATGGTTTATTATAGCATATATTTCAAAAGAAAATTGTTCAAAGATCCAAATGATGAGAAAATATTGAAAAAGAAAAAAGAAAAAAAATGAAAAAAAAAACTAGAAAAAGTGCCTTGGTGAAAACCTGCTAAAACAGGCACCTTGGTAGCAAAAGTAATGAAAAATCAATCCGTCCTATGGTGAAAACCACTTCTTGTGGCACCTTGGACAATACCATGATAAAAACCTGGCAAATAGATGTCATGCGTAATTCCTCCTCTTGCACTCTACACTTGGGGGAAATTTTCATCCATGCTATCCTCCATCTTCCTATCATTTATGTCACTTGCATCCATATTCCCTCTTTTACCTTTGGTCTTGACAAGGGTGAACACATCTATGAGAATTAAGTATCTTGAAATCTGTTATCCTTTCCATCAGCTTATTCACTTTTTGCATCCATGCTACCCTATCATGATCTTGCTTCTCCCTAATCCACCTTCATTATTCATAAGAAGTCTTTCCATAATCCAAAAATCATCCCCTCGTAGCCTCCGATACCCTTTATCCTAATTGTGTTATCCAATCCACATCTTACCAAAATTGATCAATTGGTTTTGATCAAAAATGAAGGACATAAAGTGCAACATTTGTTATCAAAAACCCCTTGACATGTCCACTCTTTTGGACTACCCACTTTCATGACATCAGGTCATTATCCTATATGCTATTTAGAACTGCATCATTAGCTTTCATTGCTTATCCAAAAATATGTTTTGCATTGCTATATCCTTTTTCCTTAGCTTGGGTAATCTTGAGAAGATGGTCCTATGGGTCACATTCACATTCTTCGTCCATCAATGACCTTTCCATTTCTAATCCATCAGCTTCCAAATCCATCTTTCATGTCCTATACCTTGCTAGACATTGGGGGAAAATCAATGTGATCTTTTTTGAGAGATGATAAAAATCTAAAAATCTAAAATCTTTAAAAAAATCAAAAATTCAAAAATCTCTAAAAACTCAAAAAAAGTCAAAAAATCTTTAAAAATCAAAAAACATTAAAAAAATAAAAAATCTCATTGAGCTGCATTGCCAAATTGTTGTTACATACTCGGTTGCATTTGCCCAAGATTTACATGGTCTCATTTTTACTTGGGGGCACATCATTGGTTCTTAGTACAAACATATTCAAGAGTGCTACATTATGGTCACAAGACAAAAGTAGATTTTCAAATTCAGAGGAGAGATATTTTGGAACCTTTGATGGATATCATTATTTCATTGACTTATTTTATCCGGATTAAAAATTGAAAAACCCTAAATGATTAGCATGTTTGGAATTCTTTTTGAAAATCTTGATACATTTCAAAACACTTGGAATTGTTGATGAGTTTTTCATTAACTTTTTTGAGTCATGTTCTTTTTAGCTAATCGATGATGTTTCAGCTAGATTGGCAATGATGAAGACATGATGTTTTCTTAACTTTTGTGTCACTATTTTGAGGAAGATCCTTTAACTTGTGTGAACTCGTCTAAGGACATGGTCATCAAAGAACCATTGAGGGAATTCATATAGGAAGGAGGGTTAACCTTTGTTTGTTCACGCAAAGGGATATCTTTAATATTTAGATCTTCAATATCTTACTACCAACATCCACTTGCCACATTGAATCTGGTTAAACCAATATTTATACTCCCATAGTTGGTCATTCAACTAGTGAGGGTTGTACTCAGTTTCGCAGAAGGTTACCAAATGAGATGAAAGTCATATTCATATCCTTATGGTCGCAGAGGAACTAGTAAGTAATATATTGACTCCTAGTTCCACAACACTCAATGATGAAAATATATCTCTGTTTGCATTTCTTTCACAAACCTCAAGGACAATTAGTTGCATTGCATTTTTATGATAGATTAATTGCATTGTTTTAAGTATCTTTCCAAGTGAAGGGGGTGGAAGTTAATCATGATTACATCATCAAATTCCTAATCAATATCCTAAAAAACCTGATTCATCAAATTGATCAATGCTACATCAAGGATACCATCAATATACATCTTCTCACCTAGGGGAAACCTTACCATCTGATCAACTCAGAGAAACCTAACTCTGTTTATCCACGTCCCTATATTTCCACCTAAATCATATCAAATGCCCCTATCTATCAGCCTCCCACCATTAATCTTCCCATCACATCCAATCCAATCGAATATCAATTAGTCAAATCATCCAATTGATCATCTTAAGTCAATCATTTATCCTATCATCCATTTTCTCATCTTGAGCGCATCAAATTTCCTAACTCTAGATCTTGAGGAAGGAAAATCAATCCATTTGTTCATCTCTCTAGATCTTGAGAGTGAATTATCAATTTATCCAATCAATCCATCAACCTACTTATCCTATCCAATTGACATAAATACAACATCAACCAAGTGATTCTGACTGACATCACGTGATATCTGATCATCATCACCTTATCTAAAACATCGACATTTTTTTCTCAATCATATCTATTCTCATTATATTCTATCATGACCAAAATCAATTCTCTAGTGATTTTATCAGGAAATGAATCTCAATTTCCCAAAATCAACCAAGTAATCCAAGCATCATATCGATTCATTTCCCAAGGGGTCATCATCATATCATAAACTTGGGATTCTCCATCATATCTTACATCAAATCTGGGGCATTAAAAATTTAAACTTTCTTAGTGAGGTATTCCGCATCAGGTTTCACATCAACTTTTGCATCAGAGTTTCATATCAAGTTTCACATCAGGTTTTCAAATCAATTAGGTTTTGCATCAATCAATCAATTAGCATCAAATCTGAATCAGGACATGCAATTTTCTTTGAATCAATGTGCTTCGCACATCAATTGAAAGAGGGGCATTTGTAGACACCCAAAATTGACTAGGTGTCTTAATATCATCAAATATCAGCAAATCTCAGCAAAATGCTTCAACATGCTTAAAATGCATCAAAATGGATCAAAATCATTCAAATGGACATTTATCAAGTAAATTGGACAAAATCAAATTAAAATCAAAGGATTAATTAATAATGACATCAAATAATCAAATATAAGCCTAAAACAGATCAATCAAATTATATAATTGATTTTAATCAATTAATTGTATATTTTTAAGTCAAAAATCAAATTGAACCCATTCACCCTTACATGGCTAATTTAATTAATTTATTGAATTAAATAAATCCTATTTTCTTTCAACACAATTTGATCAACCAATGAGAGTTGGGTATTTTGTCTTCTTGTCCCACCCTTTGAGGACAACCATTTAAATGGTCCCCCAATTTGAAACCATTTGAGGGATCAAACTCAACCAAGCATTAACCCATGGTCAATTCACTCTACCCCCTACCCTTTGGAATTTTCTATAAATACAAGCTATTTTGTATGGATTTCATATCCTATAAAATTCAAATGCATAACATCATTACTATAGGCAATTTGCGAGCAATTGAGACCATAGTGAGCATTTTCATAGCAAATTGATCATTTTGAGAGCATAATCATGAGCATTTGAGTTGCAAAGCACACACATCCTAAGAATTTGAGCTAGATTTAGGCATTTTTGTATCAATTTCTCATTCTGGGATTTTCCTTGAGAGAGAATAAGGCTAAGAGCTCTTTCAACAAAGCTTAGTTAGAGAACCATGAGATGTCATGGATTTAATTGCAATTCTTAGGCCAAATTGTTATTTCTTTCAATAGAATTGTAGTTTTTAATCCTAATTTGATGAAGGTGTAAATTCTCACACACATATATACACCGATTTAATCCTTACAATTGTCAAAGAATTATTGGTATTAGAATTTTACATCAATTGATGAGTAGAGGAAAACACAAGCCTCTATTGATTCAAGTAAGAGAAAAGTCATGTTTCTATGCTGACTGTGTTGAGGACAATCCAATGAGTCAATTTGTGAGAATATTATAAATGGATATGTTTCACGATGGGATATGAAGGAGTTAATTAGAATTCCTTCTGATGAAGATGATGACATTGACATAAACATTCATGATCCTATATATTTAGCTGATTATGAGCGTGTTTCTGATTAATTTGTTATAGGTGCATGCACATACATGTTCTGTTATTTAAATTTTATTTATTGTGCAAGTGATGTTCAAATTATATTAGTTAGTTTTAATTTGAATTTAATAGAATATGGATTTGTATAGGTGATATTCTTGTTGTGGTTGTGGATCTTGGCAATGCTGAAAGTGTATATTATTATCTACTAAGATGCACAAAAGAAAAATACAAGGTGCAAGAAGAAATTGTAGATGGTGATGGAAAGTCATATCCAACTGGTTCAGTTGTTATATAAGGAATCTATTATCAATATATAAAGATAGACAAAAATGGTATTCAATTTATTGAATATATGTCTAGCAAAAATGTTCTACATTACAGTCACTTGGTTATAGCAAAAAAAATTGCAATTTGAGACATTACAAAAAAAAGGACATGGCAATAAAAAATGGAGGTTTCCTATTGAAGAACATGAAAATCTGTTGGAGATAATAAAAGAAAGAGAGGTTCTAGACTATATGTATAAGGAGCTTTAGGATAAACTTCTTTTTGTTGCTCTCATACTTTCAAATTTGAACTCTACAGTTTTAACTCTTATTTAATGTATGGGATATTGGATATACACTATTGAGATCTATAGTTTGAACTCTATAGTTAGGCATGCTCGGTAAACTATGTATTCTTTTATAATGTATGTTTTGATGGTTCTATGGCTTTAAAATATAAGTTTTATGTATGTTGTTACATGTACATGTGCTTCAAGATGGTTCAATGATTTCTATATACAGCTATGTATACTTTGATATATGCTTTTATGTATGTTGATATGTGCATGATTTTTATGTATGTTATTATGTGCATGCTATGATGTGTATGCTTTGATGCATTTTTATGGTTCATTAGTTTTAATATATATGGTATATGCTTTGATGTATGACCTCCCCTTAGGACCTCCCCTTAAGACATCATCTTTTGAATTATTTTAAATTACTTACATGAAATTATGTAGATTAATTAATTATATTTTAAAATGGGTTGAGCTTTTAATATATATGTTATGTGCATGCTTTTATCTATATGCTTTGATGCATGACCTCCCCTTAAGACATCCCCTTTTAAATTACTTTATATTACTTACATGACATTATTTATATTACTTAATTATATTTTAAAATGGTTTGAGGTTTTAATATATATGTTATGTGCATGCTTTGATGTATGACCACCCCTTAAGACATCCCCTTAAGACACCCCCTTTTAAATTACTTTAAATTACTTACATGACATTATTTAGATCACTTCATTTTATTTTAAAATTATTTCAGGTTTTAATATATATGGTATGTGCATGCTTTGATGTGTATGCTTTGATGTATGACCTCCCCTTAAGACATCCCCTTCAGAACTCCCCTTAAGACACCCCCTTTTAAGTTACTTTAAATTACTTACATGACATTATTTGGATTTCTTAATTATATTTTATAATTGTAGATTATGAAATTCTTTAGATTACTTACATGGCATTAGTCTATTTAATGACCAAATGAACATTTATAAGATTAAGGTTGTACATGAAATAACATAATATATACATAACAGGTATAAAAATAAATCTAAAATATGAAAAAAAACACTGACATATAATATGTATACATATATGAAATGACGGAAATGAATATATATAATGTCTAAAATATGAAATAACACACCAACATATAACATGTACATATATGTCTGAAATAACATGTATATATGAAACGTATATGAAATGTCTAGAATAGATGTGTCTGAAATAACATGTACATATTGAAAGTCTAGAATAAATGTGTCACGTGAAATATCTAAAATAGCATTTGTGCTCAACTTGGACCATAAACTGATTTGTGACCTGATGATGATCCACCTCCTCCTGATCTCTATGTGCAATAAAAGAAATATATGTGTCATGCATACACACATGTACAATAAATTAAATACTTATTATCATAGAAAAATAATGTTTAAACAAACGTGTAAATTTACCTGTCTGTCATGATGCA
>MU224049.1:3603952-3672602 GCA_018584345.1 Thuja plicata | reverse complement strand
TATATATATATATGTATATTAAAATCTTTGTTTTATTTAGCATGAAGTAAAAAATAAAATAAAATAATAAAAGAAAAATTTTAAGCACTGGGCGCTGTTTGTTTGACAGTCATTTTTTATATATCTATAAAAAAAATTTACAAGTATTGGGGAGGGTCGAAACCTCCTCCCCCAAGCCCGCAGCACCAATTTTTTGTGGGGGCCGCGCGGCCCGCGGGCCACCCACATACCCTACGCCCGCACGCCTCTTTTTTGACAGACGGTGGTGCCGCCAGCTACGGCCACCACCGTGCCGCCCCTTCCCCACCTCCTCTCTCACCAGCTTGTCTCCCTCAGCAGCGCCACCCTGCGGCTGTCAAAGCCTCCGCCACCACCGTTTTCGACCGCCACTCCTCTCTTTGGCCTTAGCGATTTTTAGGGTTTTATTTTGGTTGTTATATTATTAAATTTTAGGATATTTTAGTATATGTAGGTTTGAATCATTTCGGTAGATTAGATTGTATTTTTTTTTTATAAAATGGAATTTATAAATGTTTTGATTTTGTTAGATATTATTTTACTTATTATAGATTGCATTTTTTTTTTTATTAAATGCTTTAAATAGATTTAATATTGCAAAAATAGATTTAGTCATTTATGAAATGAAATATGTTAATTTATTACTAAGAAATTTATTAAGGGTTTTCCCACTTGGTATTAAAGGTTAAAATTAGATTTAGTTTATAATTAAGTGATTTAAATTTTGTTATCGTTTATTAGATTTTAATTAAATTAGATTTTTACTATAAGTATGAATCATAAAAGAATTGATGTATTAACGCGATTTGATTTATATTGTGTAAATATTAGATGTGATAGTCTCTTTTATTTATAGACTATTGAATTATAGAATAGGGAATATTATATTTTATAATCCAATGTCGGGGTTTAAAACGTTATATATTCAATTTAAATATTCATTTAAAGTAAATGTTTAGACATTATTTTTTATTTCCCACTCTTGTTCAGTTTTGTTTACAGTTGACTTTTGGTCAACCCTGGTCAAAACTTGACCGTTCACCTCAACTTTTGAACTAGGTGTTCCTCGCAGCCTCTGGACCCTAGGGTTTCAGTTTCGTGCCTTTTGGTGATAGTTGACTTTTGGTCAACATGGGTTGACTTTCTGGTCAACCATCTCGTATTACGTGCTTTAGAACTTAGTAGGCCCTAGTGACCCTCCTTCACATATTTTAAAGTATAGTTGACTTTTGGACAACCCTAGTTGACTTTTAGTCAACTATCTCGATTTGTGTGTTTGAGCCCTCCTTAGGGTTTAATAAACCCTAGTGCTTACCTTTCGCACGTTTCAGAGTATAGTTCACTTTTGGTCAACTTTGGGTCATTTGCCTCAGTTTGCGTGTAGATCAAGCTAGCATCTTAAGGAACCTTTCTGGTTTCTTTTTTTTCCCTTGCACCATTTTGCGTGCACATGTTACCCATGTGGTAGTATTGTTACCCTTTTTAGTGCGTTATTAAAAAGTTTTTATTGTGTGTTTTTGCCCAACTTTTGGGCATCATAGCAAGAAGAAAAATAATTCGTCAATCAACCTTGCCATTTCCTTCTCCCTCTTCAGATTCTCCCTCTTCCCCTCCCTCACTTGTAGATTCTTCGCCTCCCATACCTGTAGATCCCTCTCCTCTTGCACCTGTTGAAATTCTAGCGCCTTCAATGCAGCCTCTGCTATGCTCGCTCATCGCTTTCAACAATTTTAATGTTTTGTAACATTTTTCTAATGTTGTGTAACATTTTCCCAATATTTTTAAACATATGTAATAAAACTCAATTAATTAACTAACTAACTAACATATGTTTTTAAGTGGAAAAAAAACTAAATCTACATAAAACCATATGTTTTTTTTTATAAAATTAAAAATAACAAAATTAAAACAAAAACCATTAAATAATACAATAAGAACATTAACCTAACAAAAAAAATTAAAAACATTAAAAAAATATTTAAAAAAAAACCTACCTATCTTTAGCTGAAGATCACTAAACCTGCTCCACAAATCTCTGAAGGTGTCAAGTCAAAATGAGTCACTTGGGGTAAATTTTAGGGTATATATAGTTTTAAAGGGTTTCGGCCAAAATGGTTTTGACCGAAACACATTTGACACATGGATGCCATATGGTGTTGCATGTGCACCACGTATGTCCAGCCAAAAATATTTCAGCCAGAACTACAAAAAATATCCTCTAGTGCGACACAGCTTCGTACTTTAACCTGTAAAGAATTACATGGTATATTTTGGAGCGACTATAAACATAATTCCATTTGAGGTCATGAAGGAACTTGGGATGTGGGTGGATATAATATATGGTATATTTTATGTTGTGGAAAATACATTAGTCGCAATTGTTAGCATCATGAAGGATGTAGAATTGAAGATAGCTACCTATCCAAATCCTACTTATAAAATATATATCATTGTTGTGGATATAGCTCTGAACTATGAAATTCTACTATATAGGAAACGGAAAAGTCTAGTTGGGGTTCATGTTCATTTCAATCTTTCATATACTACAATACTAGTGAATGGAAAAGAAATTGAGGTTGATAGGGAACTAAGATTGTCTTACATTATTGAAGATATAGACCCTAATCAAATGACTTGGTCTTGTGATATAAACTTTGGAAAGTTCACAGTTCAATTAATAAAACCAGAACTAAAGAACATTGAATTAATCAGTTGTCATGTTCAAAAGTATTAAAAATGTATTTTGATGGAGCTTTTAGTAGAGAGGGAAATTGAGCATGAGAAGTGTTCATTTAACTTGATGGGAAGATATTTAAATACCCCTTTTCATTTGAGTGCACCATTAGTGTAGTAGAATATGAAGCCCTCCTATTAGGGTTAAACTTGAAATTCAAACATGGGATCAAGCTACTTAGTGTGCAAAGAGATACAAAATTGGTTATTTCAGAAATAGGATCCAACTATACCACGAAGAATGCAAGACTTGACCAATATATAAATGAAGTAAGTGATACAATTGAAATGTTCACTGCATTCTATGTAGATTGGGTTGACAGATCAAAGAATGTCATGGAAGAATTTCTAGCTAATGTTGTGTTAAAACAAAATGATGTAACATTGAGTGGCATATCACAAGTTGAGGTCAAAACTAGACCTTTTTTCACTGATAATATCTATAATTGGAAAGCCTTTGAGGATAATGATGACTTGTAAAAATTCTTACATTGTGTTTATTAGTATGTTTCACATGAAATAAATTTTAATGCACATGTTGAAGAAATCAATGGAAAAGAAACATTGTTTAGAAAGAAGGTAGTTCAATTGAAAACAAATAAAATTATCAAGGGACTAGAAGCGTTCAAAGGAGTATTTGACAAAGATGGCAAGATTGATATGAAAAAAAAAACACCAATCAAGGAGGAATATTTTGAAAAGGTAAACTTAGGAACAATCAATTCACCCAACGATGTGTACATTGGAAAAATGCTCACCCCAAAGATAAGGGAAAATTTAATAGAATTATTAAGAGAGTACAAACATGTCTTCTCTTGGTCCTATGATGAACTAAAGCCTTATAGGGAAGGTTTATTTCAGCATGAGATCCCCTTGACTCCTGATGCTAAACCTTTTAGACAAAGGCAAAGGTGAATAAATAGTACTTTAGCTCCTAATATGCAGGATGAACTCATGAAGTTAAGATATTGGGGAATAATCAAGACCATTAGGTATTCAACTAGGGTATCATACTTGGTACCAATAAGAAAAAAATAATGGAGATGTTTTGTTGTGTGTATACTTCAGAAACTTAAACATCTCTTCCTTGAAAGATAAATATACACTCCCAAACATGGAAGCTGCATTGTAGAAGGTAACTTGATGTGAATTTCTATTTATGATGGATGGTATCTAAGGATATAACAAGGTCAACATGAAGGAGTCAGAGAAATACATAAAAACATTCACTACGCCTTGGGGCACATATGTTAATGTGAGAATACCTTTTGGTTTAACCAATGTTGGAGCCACTTTCCAAAGAGCTAAGGATGTAGCATTTATTGAATTTATATATTTCATAATGGTGGTGTATCAAGATGATATAATTTCATATTCTAAGAGGGTAGAATATTATTATAGCCATTTGGAAAAAATATTCTTAAAAGCACTTAAGTATGGGATATCACTGAATCCAAAAAAGTGCCACTTTTTTGTTATAGAAGGGAAGTTGTTGGGGTATATAATTTCCAAAGAAGAGGTAATATTAGATCCTAAGAGAGTTGGTACCATTATCAAATTTCCCATCCATAGAAAAGTAAAATCAATTCAATCTTTTTTTGGGAAACTCATCTTCGTGAGAAGATTCATCTCAAACTTTGCAGAGATTATCAAACCAATTTCTAAGATGTTGAAGAAGGATGAAAATTTGGATTGGACATCTAAGGCCCTTGATTCTTTTGTTGATATAAAGTGAGAAATGAAGGAAGCTCTTGTGTTCAAGTCTCTTGATTTTTCTAGGCCATTTCACATTTTCATTTTTCTTCTTTCCATACAATTGTTTTTGTAATGTTGGAGAAGAATGAGAAAGGATAAGAGCATCCAGCTCCATTTTAAGAAAATCCCTACAAGATGCTTAATTAAAATATGATAGATCAATGAGAAGCAGGCATATGCACTAGTCAAATTAGTGAATTCATTTAGACCGTACTTAGTGAGAGCAGCAATGGTGGCTTATTTCCCAAATATAGTTGTAAATAATATTTTTAGACAATTAGAAGTGACATGAAGAGGATGTCGGTGGATAAACCAAGCCTGAGAGTTTAATATTAATATTGAAATCACAAGGCTTGTGAGAGACCAAGGGTTGGCTAAATTAATAGAAGAGTATAATTTATAATCTACTAAAGTCAATAATGCCAAGTTGGAGGATGTTTTATTTGATATTGAGCAAACTCCTTGGTACCAAAATATAGTTTATAATGATTTGACTGAAAATCATAAGAGATCATTAAAGGTGCAAGTAGCTAAGTGTGTCTTTATTGAGGGAGATTTGTATTGGAATAATTGAGATGGTGTGCTACTATTTTGTCTGGATGAGTATCAATATAAAAAGGTACTAAAATAAATGCATGATGGTATGTGTTGTTGATATTTTTACATAAAGACTACGACTCTTAGAATACTTGAGGCAGGTCATTATTGGCCATGTATTTTCAAGGATGCTTTTACTTATGTCAGGAAGTGTGAAGCCTATTAGAAGGATTTAGGAAAATTAAAGTACCAAGGAGCACATGGGGGATTCACTTAGTAAGCCTAAATAATAGTAGGTGCATTCATTCATACTAAATAATCCACCCTTTTTCTAAAAATATTGCCCAAAACTTCTTTTTTGTCACCCCCTCCAATACCCACCCAATACTATAGGAAATAAGAAGCAATAAAATAAGAGGGTTGGGAGGGTGAATCAAATGCTACCAAAATACTTAAACTTTAAAACCTAAACAATTCAATCATAAAAGCCTTAATCAGATAAACTATTATTACTAATTTGCAAAATCCAAAGCATGTAAACACAAATCATAAAACATCAACACCACATAACACAAAGCCTTTTTTGTGAAAACCCAAAATAGGCTGCAAACCACAATGGGGATGATACCCACAATAACATTGATACCTTGTTAGAAGTATAGCTTCTTACAATAGGAAAAATGAACTTGCATTTAGGCACACTTTCTAGAGTTTAGTACTCAAATAACCTTGGGAACCCATTCTAAGAAAGTAACATTGACTTAAGATTACAATCAAGAAGTCTCATAGACTTACAAACACTTCTCAGAAACCAATCTAATAATTCATGAACTTTATAGTGACATGTCACTGTGCTTCTGTCAGTTCCTTTATAATACATTGAGATCCCTTGCTACAAATCTTTTTGCCACATTAAATAAAATCAATTCATCAGTCAATAGATCTATAAAAATGGTTCACTATAAAACACTTTCTTCAGAAATCCAAAAAATATTTTCACATACACATGATACATCAATCAAACGCTAATTAACCATATTTCTCAAGAACTAGGTCGGTAAATACCTAATCCCTAATCATCCTTCACTTAGTGCCAAAATCAACCATCAAGATATCTCGACACTTTCCAAAAATCCCTTAGATTCATCAATAACATCTTTAATTTTTTATCATAACCCTAAATTTTTTTACCGATCTCTTATAAATCCTTTTATAATATTTCCTTATCATGTCAGATAAGATAAAAAAAACATAACTTTGATTCATTGAATTGGACACGTTGATAAATTTAAACTTCCAACTCATCAGGCACCTAATCCTAGATCATCATAAGGCATCATTAAGCTCAAACAAAAACACAAATCCATTGCACCCATCAGATCTACTAACATCTTATGATAAACTTTCAAGGACAATACCATCCTCCACTAAAATACTTGTAACTGCCTTGTGGATCATCAGAATCACAAAGCCTTTGAATGGTAGACACATTTATATATTGTTAACACATTCCTAGCTATGAAACCAAAGTTATCATCTATAGCACTTGCACATTCAAGCAATCTCTGCAACTCAGTACGTCTGTAACACTAGCAATTAACAAAATAACCAGACTTCATCTGCGACACTATAACTTGATCAAATAATCATGTCAGAAACTCAAATTTGACATGGAGAATGTAGATAACTTCTACATCATCCCATGAGGTGAAAAAATCCTCATCTTTAGTAACCTCCTACATCCATTCATTTGAACATTCTCCATTACTGGTAGAACTACATATCTATCAACGAGACTTTATAACAAATATCAAAACCATCTAATCTTCATACTAGACATCCAAACAGCATAGTATACATCAAAAACATCATATTAGACATATTGAAATCAATGAAAATACACCAACTTACAAACAATCTCCCTCATTGGCATTCATGGAAACATGTGCTGGAAAAAAAAAAAAAACATAGTAATACAATTAGAAAGAAACAAAACAACCAACAATATCCACAATACATTATTATCCTTCAGAGTCTCTATAACTATTCTCTACTTAATAATGTCTTCTCTATCTCTTCTCCCACTGAGAACATACTCTCCTTTTTTTTAATGAGATTATATACTATTTTCTCAATAATTTTCTCCCCCTTGGATGTAAACCACTCTTCTTGACAAAAAATATTTCTTATGTGCACGTATATATGAACTTGATTATCTTAGTTGATCCGCTCTTTCTTATCTACCTTCTAATCTCCTCCTCTGTAAACTATTCTGATCTAAAAACTCTGATCTGATCTTTATTGTGTTTCACATCTTCTTCTCTCCCACTTTGACATCAATGAAAAAGGTATATAATCTATTCTTATACAAAGTTGTCTTTGTCATAAAAATGTCTACTTCCTTTTCCTTCTCTACTTCTACTACCTTTTCAAGCTCCTCTTTCCTTCTGAAAAATACATCTATAAGCCACTAAACACATCCAACCATTGATCTAAGACTAAAGACTTAACTCACTGATTCCTGCAATTCCTTGTCGCTATCTTCAAATACTCAACTTCAGATAAAAAATTTATTTCTTTACCATGCTTACTACTACCCTTGAGTAGTACTCTCTATACAACAATCTAGGCATAATACTTATATTTGAAGCATACTAGACTGATGTGATCCTTGACATCTTAGTTTTGATCAAAATACGTAACCCCTAACTTTTCTCTGAGATACTCAAAAGTGTCCTTAGGCATTTCCTTTGCAAATACCTCTGCTACATGTTCCTTTCTAGGCACATACTCAAGCCTCACATCTTTTTCATTCACCTTCTCTCTTATAATATTATACTTGATTAATACTTGCTTTGTCTCGGCAAGTTGTATTGGATTCCTAGAAATATTAATGACACTTGAATTATCATACTAAATCACATTAGGATCATAAAAGATCATGCAAATATTAGATAGCATCTTCTTCATCTGAATGATTTGAGTGGAATTACTAGTAGTTGTTCAATGTATTCTACCTTCGAAGTAGATAAGGAAATTGATTTCTTCTTTTTTTTTCATCCACGAGATCAATCTTCTAGCTAAAAAGAATGTGCCACCACTTGTGCTCTTACTTTCATCACCATCAACTTCCTTGTCAACATCTGTATATGCACATATAGTGAAATCATAATCCTTAGGATACCACATTCCAAAGTTTATTTTCCCTTTGAGGTATATAAATATCCTTTTTACTACAACTTCAGGATTGCGTCTAGGATCAACTTGAAATCTTGCAACAAGACATAGGTCATTCATGATATTAGGTCTTTTATGAGTTAAATATAGTATTCCACCAACCATTCATCTATAGCTTGGCTAATTAACGTTAGGGGAATCCTCATCTCTTGATATCTTTCATCCTCTCACCATTGGTGTTCCCACAAGTTTTGATTCATCCAACCCAAAACTTCTCAGCAACTCCCTCACATACTTAGCTTGAGTCAGGAAAATTCCATTGTCAGATTGACTAACTTATAGGCCTAGAAAGAATTTCATTTATCCTATCATGGAAATTTAAAACTCATTCCACATCTCTAATGAAAAATGTCTACTTAACTTATCATCTCTACCAAAAATAATGTTATCAACAAATACTTCTACAATAATAATTCTCTCATTCAAAATTTTAAAATATAGATTACTATCTGTAGTACCTTTTTTTAATATGAGATTTACCAAATACTTCTCTAATCTAGAGTACCAGGTTCTAGGGGCTTATTTAGGTCCATACAATGATTTCATCAATAAATATTCCATATCACGCTCTTTTCTCACAGTAAAGCCATTAGGCCTCTCTATGTATACATATTATTCTAACTCACTATTTAAGAATACTGATTTGACATCCATCTGATACACTCTCAAGTTATTATGGGTTGCATAAGATAGAAATAGTCTAAGGGCTTCCATCCTTTTCATTGGTACAATTTTTTCTTGATAATCAATCCCTTCCAATTGAGAGTAGCCTTTGCATGACAGCCTTTCTTTATTCCTCACAACGTCTCTTTCTTAATTTAGCTTATTTATAAATACCCATTCATTACCAATAACCATTTTTTATTTAGGTCTTGGAACAAGAAACCATGTGTCATTTTTCATTGCTTCAACCCAATGATCATCTTTATAGGTTTTTGTTACATCTTTGTGTTCAGTGTGTTACATCAAGCATATATTAAATCTTGTGCAACTCTTCTTCTTTTCTAGATTCCTTTCATCCTATCAGCAATGATCTTACCTTCATTGTGGTTTAGTCTTACATACCTTGAAGATTTCTTCATTGTCTTTAATTTTGGAGTTCTTCTTATTCTTATCCACTTGTATAGGATTCATCCTTTTTGTTTTTTATGATGCTTGGACTTAAATTCTGCACTTACTGATGTTGTGTTTGATCAATACTATCCTTTTTATGTTCATATTCACTAGGTCTTGTCAAATTTGTAAGACTTTCGTCCACCTTCATATTTATGATTTATCTAAACTTCTTCATCCTTTTGTTATAACATTTAGATGCTCTGGTTTTGGTAGAATATCCAAGGAATATACCTTGATAACTCCTCTCATCAAAATTTCTTCAATCTTCATCTCTATTTAATATTTAGTACCAAAAATTATGAATTAATTATTAGTAGGAACATGACCAAACTAAAGTTCATAAGGTGTCTTACCAGTTCCATCTCTGATCTTCACTAAGTTAAGAGTGTATACTATAGTGCTAACAAATTTTCTCCAAAACTTCTGTGGAACATTCCTCTCTAGCATCATGGTGTTCACAGTCTCTAGAATTGATCTTTTATTTTGATATCCTAGACCATTTGATCATGGAATCCTAGGAGCAGACAACTGTCTCTTGATTATGTGCATCTCACAGAAAGTGTTAAACTCATTTGATCTAAACTCTCCACCTCTGTCTAATCTCAACTTATTCAATTTTAGACTAGTCTCACTCTTGACCATTGACTTGAAGGCCTAAAATTACCAAAATATTAAGACTTCTCCTTCAAGAAGGTCACTCATACCATCTTTGAATAATAATCAACCGGTAACATAAAATATATGTCTCCTTGCAAACTTCTAATCTTTTTAGGGCCACACAAATCAGTATGAAAAAGATCAAGAAATTCAGTTGAATTTTCTTTCTTAGAGTTAAAATTAGCTCTTTTTTTCTTACCCAATTGGCATTCCTTGCAAAACATGTTAGCAGGATTCTTCATCTGATGAAAATATCTAATAAAAAACCTATAAATTAAAGCAATAATATTATATAAGTTCACGTAACACAATTTCTTATGCCATAAGAAGCTTTATTCTATCAGATAAATCAAACTAGTCTTTTGACCACTATTCAAAAGAAATAAGTTACCTCTTGTCTTGGCTCTAGTAGCAATATCCGTTCCACAATTATTTAAGATCTTTCACATGTCATTTTTTAAATGAAAACTATAGACTTTTTACATTAGCTGACCATTACTAATAAGATTATATTTGATACCTTCTCCATACAATACATCATTACAGTTTCCTTTCCCATCCAAATTAATATAACCTCTACCTTTTATCTTACCACTAGAGTTATCACCCTTTTTCACTTTACCACCGTCTTGATTCTCATAGCTTATGAATTTTCTCTTATCACTAGTCATATGATGAGAGAATTCACTATCAATTACCCACTTATCTTCGTTGACAACTTGACTGGATAAATATTTGTCTTCAATAACATCATTAGTGGCAATAGAAGGCATAAAATAGTCAAATCTAGAATCATCTTCTTTAATAGAAATGAGAAAACTAGTAGAATTAAGATTATCAAACTTATTACCTTATTCCTTGATAGAAATGAAAGTAAATTAATCCTTAATAATTCCTTCACCATCTAGGGAATAATAACATCTTCTTTCCCTACTCTTAGGATCACACTTGTACTTAAGAACCCTAGTAGGGTATGTAGATGGATAATGTCGTACCTTACCCCGTAAAAAGATATTTAAAAGGAAAATGTCCTTTGTACTTACTTCTAGTAGGATCTCTTTCTCTTAAGACATCATTTTCACAAACATAGCTTCCAATTCTTCAATTTTTCTATGTTCCTCTTATATTTCCTTCAACTATTATTCACATCTCGACCATTTCCTTGTAGTTTTTTCAACTAGATTTGATCTTTAAATGTTTCATCAAGTCATAGTGGCTTTGAAATCTATCTCATTCTTGGGTAGTGCACCCCTTATTGAACTCAACTCAAAGGATATAAGATTCCCAACTAGATTTTCTCTTGTCACATTAGTCATTGTCCTTATTTCTTCAATAGTTGCAACCTTGTTAGCATAGGCAAGAGATAAAAAAACTCATAATTTTTGAAAAAATCTCATCTTCATCAAATATTCCTCTAGTACACCTAATAGCGCATACTATCTAATTTACCTTTAGCATGTATGAGGAGATATTCTCATCCTCACTCATCTTCATGGCCTCATACTTTCCTTTCAAGTTTTGCAACTTTTCCATTTTTACTATTGTATCTGCTTCATAAAGAACCTCAAAATTATCCCATATCGGATTATTTTTCTCCAATTCCATGACATTAGTCATCTCTATATATCGGTTACTTCACTTAGAAAAGCTTCCTTGGACCTAATGTTTTCTTTGGCATTAGTGATCTCATCAGGATTAGTTGTAGGATTCTGAGGAGGGATATATGAATTCTGTTTAATCCTAAAACAGTATTTATCAGTACATCTCATATATACACACTCATTTGGTTCTTCCTCAGTACATAGTTAGTTCCATCAAATCTTGGACTATCTTTCTTATATGTTGCACTCTTCATATCTCCCTCAAGCTATTAGGCTTCCTTCAAGGGACTAGGTCTGATACCAATTATAGAAAATAGGCAGCAAGAAACTAAGAAGGGAGGTGTTGAATCAGTCGCTACTAAAATACTTAAACATTAAAACCCTTAAACCCTTCAAGAATAAAACCCTTAATCACATAAACTGTTATTACAGATTTTGAAAATGTACATCATGTAAACACAAATAAAAAATCATCAATAGAAAATTTTAAAAAAATAATTATCATGGAAACCCAAACTAGGGTGAAAACCATTGTGGGGATGATACCCACAATAAGACAGATACCTTGTTATCAGTATAGTTTTTTACAATACAAGAAATGCGCTTGCATTCAGGCACACTGCCTAGAGTTCACTACTTAATTCACCTTGGGAACCCACCCTAAGGAAGTCACACTAACTTACAATTACAATCAAGAAGTCTCACTCACTTACAAATACTTCTGAGACACCAATCTAATAATTCATGAACTGTATAGTAGAATCTCACTATGCCTCGGTCAGTTCCTTTTCAATACAATCAGATCCCTTGTTGCAATTCTCTCTGCCACACGACAAACAAGCAATTCAGGGTTCAATAGATCTGTAAAAATGATTCACTACAAAATACTAGCTTCGATGATCTCAAAAACATTGGCACATACACACGTCACATCAATAAAACCCTAATGAACCATATTTATCAAGAACTAGGTTGGTAAAAACCTAATCCATAATTAGGTGTCTCTTGGTGCAAAAGTCAACCATTAGGATCTCTACACCCCTTCCAAACATCTTGTAGATCCATCAATATCATCATGAGATCATTATCATAACCCTAAAATGTTTTACTGATCTCTTATAAACTATTTTATAATATTTTCTTATCATGTCGACTAAGATCACAAAAAATTAACTTAGATTCATTTCACTTGGTCAACTTGATCATTGTAAACTGCCAACTCATTAGGAAGATAATCGTAGATCATCCTAAAGAATCATTAAGCTCAATAAAATACAAATCCATTGCACTCATTGAATCAACTAGCATCTTTTGATAAAATTTCAAGAACATTGTCATCCTCCCATAAAATAGTTATAACTGCCTTGAAGATCATTATAATCACAAACCCTTTGAATGACAGACACATAGATATGTCCTTAACACATTCCCAACCGCACAACCAAAGTTCTCATCCACAACATGTGCACGAAAATCTCTGCAACTCAGTAATAGTGGAAATCAACAAAATAACTATTCTTCATCTGTAACACCATAACTTCATCAAATTATCATGTCATCAACTCATAATGGAGATGAAGTATGTAGAAAATCTCTACATCATCCGATGAGGTTAGAGAATCCTCATCTTTGGTAACGTTTTATCTTCATTCATCTAAACATTATGTTACTAGGAAAACTACCTATTTGTAAACCAAACTTTATAATGGATATCAAAAATATCTAATCTTCACACTAGAAATCCAAATAACATAGTAGACATCAAATAAATCATAGTAGACAAGTTAACATCAATGAAAACACATCAAAATTTCCATCAAATATCCCCCACACCCATTTTCCTATATAAATCCCCACCTACTGCCTCCAAAAACCCCCTCCCCCCTTTTTAGGAAATATATTGCCCCATTTTTTAGCCCATTTTAAACCCTCCAATATGAATGCACATGGTATTTTATTTCCCCTTTAGTGAAGACCCGATGATAGAGAACTACCATTGAGGCCTATGCATGTTGAAGCACCCTTTCAGTAATGGGGATTTAATTTCATAAGTGAGATAACTAAAAAGACAAGTGGAGGAAATTATTGAATCTTTGTAGCTTCTGATTTTTTTCACTAAGTCGGTGGAAGAAATCCCTACTAAGTAAGCTGCTAGCAAGGTGGTGATCAAGTTTCTTATGAATAATATCCTACCCATGTTTGTAGTACCATATTAAAAAATGATAACATAAAATGGCATGTGTTTTAGATCAGAGGAATTCAATAATTTCTGTGAAGAATATGGAATTGTAGTCTCTTATGCTTCACCTTACCATCCAAAAGGAAATGGGAAATTAGAATATAGTAACAAAAATATCATGAAGATCATAAAAAAGAGTGCTTGATAACAATAAAAGAGGTTTGGATTCTAAACTAAATCTAGCATTCTCGGCATATCGCATTACTATCAAGAAATCTACTAGTAAGTCCCCATATGAGCTAGTTTATAAAAAAACAAGATAGGATACCATTGGAAAATTTGTTATGAACCTCCATAAGTTTGTTTTTGATGAGGAGATAGAAATCATGGACCTCATGGAAGAGAGGTTTGACCAACTTGTATAATTGGATGAAATTAGGAGTGTAGGTAAACAAAAAAATGCCAAAGTTCAAAAACAAGTGAAAGATCTACATGACAAGAACTCAAAAGATAGAAAATTTTAGGAAGGAGAATGGGTTTTTATGTGGAATGCTAGAAATCAAGAAAGGAAAATATTGAAAGTTTGAATAACTTTGGGTTGGACCATATGTGATCACAGGCAAGGGAGGTGAGGACACATTATTTACAAAGCATATCAGAAGAGACACATGAATTGTTAGCGCGTGAGAAATTCTTGAAACATTTATGTTTTTAGAAAGGAAGATATTTTTCCATGCACAGTAGAATAGGATTCACTTTCACCATCTCATTGTATATTCGCACCTAGCTAGTGTACATTTTCCATCTCAATTTGGTCTACTTCTCCTAGAGATTTCTCTAGATTCTTGCAAATGTCCATTGAATATCTCATCCCCAAAAAGAGTCACTATTGGAACCCTTAATTTTTGATAAATTTTGGTGTTGTCATAAAATAGAAAATAGTGTAAATCCACTAAGATTAGTCATCACCAAGCTTTCATATTTGATGTTTTATAGGTTGAAGCTACTAAATTTTTCTTTGTTCTAAAGATACATATTTGATATAAACTCTCCAATTTCATTTCTCCGATATTTTATCAAGTGTATCCTATAAACTTCACATAAGTGGTACTTTTGATTCCCATTCCTTTTACCATTTTGTAGAAGTTTGATTACATTGGATTAACAAAGGAAGCAAAATAGAGAAGTCATCGCTATTTTGCAGATCATATATTTTGCTTAAAACACTAGACATGTGACATAATGATCAAGAATAAAACCTTTCGGTCTTTCATGCAAATATATTAAAAAAGAACAGTTGTCGGTGAAAAACAATGAAGATGGACTAGTTCATCGCCATTTAGCGAGGTATAAAAATAGATAAAGTGAAACAAGAGCGAAATAGCGCCATAGAGCATGGCTATTCCCAATTTCAATGTGGAGGATTCTCAAAGATGTATATTATTTAAGCCAGTCCCAGCTTGAAGATAAGAGAAATGAAAGGTGTTCGTCCTTTCACAAAATTCATCTCTCATTTAAAAAAAAAAAAAAAAAGACATGAGCTTATGAAACTACGATCATAATAGTGGACTCCATTTTTTTGGTATTTTAGTGATAAAAGATAATGATGAGGGTTGTGTCTATGCAGTCACATATTTGCATCTTACTAAACAAAATATATTGTTAATAAAATGTTCTAGTAACATGTGTCTTGGTCTATTTTTTTAAAGTGTGTTAGTAATTTGCAAACAAATACATTAGACTAACACACATGTTACTAACACATTTTGTTAACAACATATTTTGTCTAAGATGTAAATATGTGGCTGCATAGACATAACCAACGATGAGTGATATTTCCCAAAAAACCATATACCAAGTGAGTCAAATGCTTAGCAAATGGTGATACAATCACCAAATCGTTGAATGAAAGGTAAAAGACTAAAAATTATGTTGCGATTCAGTGATATAAAGTCGTAGCATAGTGATCATCACTATTTTGATATGATAAAAGATAACTTGAAATATATTGTTGTGAATTGGTGAAAGTATTAAAGAAAGGTGGCAATAGCCAAATAAGCTCAAATTTTGAGAAGCAAGTGGAATTATGATTTACCATGAATGAATTTAATGAGATAAGATGTGAGCATTAATGTGAGAAATTGCGTCTAAATATTTCATTTGAATCTGGACAAAGGACAAGAGGATCCCAACGACGAGGACAATCTGAACTCTATGAGAAAAGGCTACAAGTACTTGTAGGGATGTTAAGATTTCCATTAATGCAATAAATATTTTTTGGTACTTATATTAAAACAAAGATATAAAGTTTCGTGTGTCTAACGCATAGAGTTTAGAATTGGAAAAAGGTATTGTCCCAAATGTTTTTATAGATGCAAAACTAATTCATGCACTAGAAGATAATTATTCCTTTGAAACTACAACAATTAGGGCTATAAATAGGATACCCATAGTGGTTGTTACTAGGACTATTCGTATGGATTGTTTCATGTTAAACAAATAAGCCATCACTAAAATTGATAAATAAAAATTCAGAATGGAGTATGCGAGACTGATAAAAATATATAAAATAGATGAGGTGGCTTACTACGTAAAGAGAAGAGAAAATAATAGAATCATGCAAATTATAGAGAAAGAAACATTGTGGGTAAAAGACTTCATGTGGTTTTTCCAATAAACCTAGTATCGTCGGTGCCAATTGTTGGGTGATGAATCAAAGGAGAAGATGCTGACAGACCTTCTATTCATGTCCATGAGAAAAAAAAAACCCTAAGATAAATTTGGAATTTGACATTTCCTCAGAGATTGAAAGTTTAATCTATAACTAACTGGTATATTAGAATCAGAAGAAGGAATTTAAATATTACTTTTTAATATGTTAATTGATACTGTTTCAAAATAGGGAAATTTTTAGATATGGCCTGCAATCGTCAACAACAGATAATAGTGGAAGAAGGATACCCATAAAATAATGGTGTATCGTATGGGACAAATTCTCCAAGGATTTCAATCATAATATTTTTAAAAGATTCTTTTTTTTCTCCAATCCTTAGTAGCCTAGGTCACTTTGTTGAATGATTATCATTATCAGTAAGGAAAGTATTGAGACAACTTTCTTATGACCCAGACAAAGAACATACACATAATTTTGTGGATTGGCTTATCAAAGGCCCTAATACTATCATTATAGTATATGGATTCCCTGAGGCTACTCACAAATTGTAATTATTTGTACCTAAAAGACTTTAATTTTTAGAATACATGAGGTAGAGGTCTGGCTTGGAAAATAAGTAATAGGTCAAAGAAAGAAGGGGACATTGTTGCTCCATATTTCAAGATTTGTAGGATATTCAATTAGGTATAATATAATGGAAGAGATACAAGGGTTCTTAAAAGAAAATTAGCATTTTCCATTACATGAAGATAGGTTGTATGACTGTGAGGACCATATTCATTCTATAGTTAAACATATTTCACATCAATGGCTTTCCAAGGAAGATGTAAGGAAAATTTTCGTTGAACTTGAGGAAGCTACAAAGAAAGGAAAGAAGTGGGGTATTATATATAAAATTGAAGAGGATAGGAAGAAGAAAGGATTTCCCAAGTTCTTTGAAAAATAGACTAATCCGGTAATGAGAATGGATTTGTCAATGGAGAATTTTCAAAAATTATATGGAAAGTCTACAGATGATACTCTAGATAAAACTCAAGCTCAGTTGGAGAAGCCTAAGGAGGTTGGCATTCATGATGTTCCATATTTTAAATCCATAGTGACAACTCCCCATGAGAATAAACAAAAGAGAGATACACCTATGTCATTGGTGTCATATGATAAATCAGAGAGGATGAGGTGATACATATGAGATGGTCAGTGCACTCAATGCACTAAAGGATTATGAAGAAGTAGATAAATCCTTGTATCCTCCATGCACATACCAAGATGAAATTCATGGTTATGAAGCCCAAATCCCTAAAGATGCACAACCCATAGACTGTTATGATGAGAGAGAGATTGTATATATAAGGTTTATGGAAGAGGAGAATTTAATTAAATCTCAAG
This sequence comes from Thuja plicata, assembly GCA_018584345.1. Taxonomy (NCBI): domain Eukaryota; kingdom Viridiplantae; phylum Streptophyta; class Pinopsida; order Cupressales; family Cupressaceae; genus Thuja; species Thuja plicata. The sequence goes on along the minus strand of MU224049.1, from coordinate 3,654,709 downwards.
AAATTAAGGACTTTTGGCTTAAGATGAAAATGAAGGAGTTTGAGGAGATAAAAAAAAGTTAACCTTATGGGTGTAGATGAATCAAAGCATGATGAAGTTATATCTCAAAATTTTAAGGAGTTGAGGTTTAATGAAATCAATGTTACTATATCAGAGGCCAAAGACATGGTTTTAAGAAGTGATAAGTTAGTTATTCTTAGATTAACATTAAAACAAGTATTCTTTTTGGACTAGATAATAAAGAAAGAGGATCCCATGCTGGTTGGAGAGTTTAACTCTGAAGGAGTGAGTGGAATAGGGTATGATCCAAAAATTGAGGTGCTTTCATCAAATACCAAAGCTACTAGATATGAAGAAATTAAAGGATGGTACTGCCATATTAAAAATATGTCGAATACTTCTCCATTAGAAACTGCCACTATCACTCATGTATCAGGCAATGTTTACTTGTGACCAAGTAGAGCATTTGGGGCAGCATGTGAATGAATTGGAAAGAAAGGAAGTTGATTTAAACAAGCTATTATCAACAAAATGTATATATGGATAATAATTCTTTGAAGGGAAAGTTGGAAAGGTTTGACAAGAATCAGAGAAAACCCATAGTCTTACATAAGGATGCCCCATCAAAACCTGTTGGTAGCAGTAAAAATGTTGAATAGTGGAGTGAGGAGAAGGGTTGGTATGAGAATGAGATCAAGAGGTTACTTGATGCTAATGAAAAGCACTCATTAGAGGTTCCTCAAAGGGTCCTCAATACTTTTGAATAAATATTGCTCCACAGAGCAGAGCTGGTCATTAGAAATTGTGAAGATGTTTACAAGGAGTATGACACTTTCATGGAAATACAAAGAACATTTTATGAAGATAAGACCAAGCCTTAGAAATTAGTGAAGCAATGAAATCCTCATCATATCACTTTTACCAGTTTATACAATGTTACTCAACGAGATCTCGATGCTCCAAAGAAGATATCCACTTTCCACACAATCAAACATTGGACTATTCTAGATCATGACACATATGGTAGAAGAAAAGGATATTAGAAGAAAATGATGTTAAAGCATATGGTAGAAGAAAAAAGATATTATTGTTCAACGCTTTAATGTTTTTGAAGATAGAATCATTTCTTTAGAAAATAACTTTTAAAAATATGTTGTAGATGTAAGGACATCAACAAGAAATAGAATGAAAGATCATATGGTTAACATGCCTGTTTATTCTGAGTTTCAATTATCTGCGACATATTGAAGTAATCCAATTGGAGGAAGAATACTCAGCGACATAGAAAAAGAAACCACGAGTCATATCAGAGATCCTAGAAGATTATAACCTAGTTATATCATGTTATCCTTCTGAGTGCAATGATTTGTTCTTTCAATTATTCATATTATATTTTTAAAAATAGTTATTAGATAGTTTATTTATTTTTATGAGTTTTAGTTATGAAAAGTCATTATGTGAAATGGCGTGAAGCTTGTTGCTTCTCATATTTTTATATAAAGGAGAAACCAAGGTCGTGGTAAAGGAGGCATTAGAATATTATCAATTGTAATAAAACCTTTTTAAGTAATACAAAAAATATTGAATACTTTTTCAGTAATTATGGTGTGGATAATTTTGATTCCAAAATAAGTTCTCTACAATTTTTGGTTCTAGTAATAGAATGTTGTCTTAAATTCTCTTATGAAGAAATTATTTACTATCATAGCAGTTTGAATGATCAATAATCATTTGAGAAGTTTTTTCCTTATGCTTCTTGTCTAGTTGGTCTCTTCAAGTAGGAATTAAACTCAATTAGACTAATTGTGTTGGCAGATATATAATTATCTAATATTGATGGTTAGATAGTTGATAGATTTATTCAAGTGGTAAATTTAAAAATCATCTCATAGAGTTATACATGAAGATTTAGAAGGAAGCTGACTCTATTTCCCAAACATGAAGGCATTGGTCTTTCATACTAAACATTATTAAGAACATAAATAATTATAGTAGAAGAATCAAACAAGTAGAAATCTAGATAAAAGAAATAATTATCATAGATACGAATTAGATAAGAAGTAGGAGTAGAAGGAAGATAGATAAGATAATAAGGAGTTATAAATATTCAAGGAGTTATAAATATTCAAGTAGTTAATAATTATATCAGTCTATTTAATGAATTTATGCAATCTTGAGATAGATAAAAATCAAAAGGAAATTTCAATATGTTATAAAAGCATTGAATTGGAGATACAGTTGGTGAATATGTAGACTCACCTGGATTTGGCAGAGCCTAGAGTGTAGAGGAAGTTTAACCATAATTTGGTTCCTCACGGTCATTGGTGAAATCAATTGGGAGGTTTGAACATAGAATTTGACACACTCTTAGAAATTTCCAATCTGTTGATTTGGGAACCAAGAGATCCTATGTGCTAAAATATGAAATGTAAGAGGGCACAAGAAGTTAGAGGGGGGAGTACAAAAAGAAAGGATATAAATGAAGCTAGACATCCTTTGGCCTTGTGGACAAAGAAGGCTACAACTAAAGCCTCAAGACAATATTGAACAAAGTAGCATGGAAGGGATGATAGTACAAAATTTGCTAAATCATACCCTTGAAACTTGAAAATGATGCCTAGAACCTTTCTAAGGATGTCAAAAATAAGTATTAAAATTGACAAATTTTTAAAAATATGACATTTGAAATGCAAACCTTGGGGAGTATGTGTGCTAAATGTGAAGGTAAACATAGATTAATTTATAATAGGACACACGAAAACAAAAGGAGACAAATCAAACTTGACTTGAAAACTAATAATAAAGAAATAAATATAAATGCAAGACTCTAATCCCCTAACACAAAACCCAGATCTGAAGTCAGATAGGAAAAGTTATCATAGAAAATCCTTAAACCCCAAACACTAAAGTCAAAATCGATGAGTGATATTGGTATGAAAAAATCAAATTACCAAGATCTAGAAAGAAATTAGAGATCTACCAAAGCACAACACTTATAAAATATCTTAGTATCCCAAAAATAGAGCATGAGAAAAGACAAAAAAGAAGCTAAATTGAAGTCGTAGGGTAAGGAAACAACACAAAATCAAGGAACATAGCATCTTTAAACCAGCCATCGATCCAAAATAGTAAAAACTCATAGAAGATTGATTATGCTAAAGGCTAACCACAATAAGAAAATTAAAAAAAAAAAATCGGAAAGGAAAGTGCAACTCAGCTTTGAAATAGAAGATTAAAAATTACTACATACAACAATAGAAATTGATTAGAAAAGAAACAATTATCCATAGAGAGACATATTCATGGGAGATAAGAACATTTCTTCTCTATTAATTTAGTAGATCAAGAGGAACTTCCTTCTCTAGTCAATTAGCTAATGGATTTTTTTCCCTATAACAAATGAGAATTTTGGTATGAACTGAGTATTTGTAGTTCACCCCAAATGGGGATGAGAAAATAATTGAAGTGCCAAGAATTAAAATTTTTCCTCGTTATTGCATTACCTACAAGCATTGAATCCCCCTGTATCTGTATATCAAGAATAATGATTTTAAATTGAATTTAAATTCCATTTCCAGACTTAAATCAAATGCTTTGAGCTCTATGCTATAGTTAGTTCCTTCTCCAACTTTCTTGCAAACTACTAATAGAACAATACCATTAGAGTTACAAATAATGTAACCAATTCCTAAGGGCCTATGATTACCTAGAGAATGGAATGATGTGAAATATTTTGTCACGCCCCGCCAGGGAACCCGAGAGGACAAGCCAACTAACTACTAAGAGATGTGAATTTTTTTTCTTAGTGAAATATTATAACTAATCTAAGTCCTCACAGGCTCCCTAACATTGTTATTCAAGTAACATAATCCAATCTAATCATTTGACCATTAAGGCATTGATTGATTAATATAAGTTTTCAATTCATTTCTTTACTCTTAACATTAAGCTACATGTATAATCTTACCATCAATCTTAATATTTTAACATGCATCCATGTGAGTTATCCTTTACTAAACTTATGTCATTATTTACACTATTCATTAAGCATTCAGATGAAACATAAATATTCGATGGATATGCAATGCCCTATATACTCTATTATTTCATATACATTTGTGAAACATCATAACCATAATCCAATATTAAATTCTATAGCTATTTATTTATAGATTCATTAACTCATAATAGTTTTCCACAACCATACATCAAGAGATAGCACATTCATCCATAAATACATTATTTCATAATAAGTCTAAGATCATTTCTTGGATACCAAAAGTAATAAAAGATACGTGAATAAATATCCTAAACAATTATCTTTTCATATTGATAACATGTAATATTTTCCCTTTCCTTTTTCCTAGATCTACACATTCCCTTATACATTACTTTGAATTAAATTGATATACATCATATCATCAGATCCAATGATTTACAAGAGATTTGTTTTACAAGAATGCACATCCATAATCACATCTTTACATATATAATAAGAAGTCTTCAAAATTGGAAATCCAGAAGGAACAGGAGCCAAGAACATCTATCTGATCACAAACAGTACCTCAATAAAATAATGATTAACCACCCAACCACGTGGATCCAAAAAATTCCACTCCCTAATGCTAGGAAACAGATACCAAGGTCCACGCAATAACGTTAAAAACTAGGATACTCCTAAGGTGATGATAGCGCTTCCCAAAACATCACACAACTGAAAACACACGAAGATCACAAGGACTAAAAAGGACATAAACCAAATTAGTAGGAACTCTAAGATACACGCTAGGTGAGTGTCATCGCATATCCCTCACCCCTTAGGTTACCCTGGTCAGCCACTCTAGGCCCCGGCCCCCAAGTAGGCACATGCGTAACCAAACATCTCTCATAGGGACGAGACTGTCTGATTGTGCTACTACAATAGCACCTTCTCACACTCCCATCTGTAGCCTTTAATAGCACTATTAGAATGGGTGAGGCTTATCTTAGTTAATGTGTAGTTCTCTTCGCATAAATTTATTAATGTTTTCATTGGATTAAACAACTCACCAGTGGGTTATCCTGGCACTAGCCACTTAGGGCCCTAGCCGCCAACTGTGAGCCACTCACCTAGTGTTCTTAGGTTCCCTTCCTCTCAAAAACATCATAAATTCACATAAAGATAAGTACCATAGGTACACAAGTATTCACAACATCAAATGATTTAGTTTAGGAAAGCACTAGTTGTCCTAAATCCTTTGGACAACCCTAAAGTGCAATCGAGTACACAGATAGATAAAACATATCCACATTGCATAAAATGCATCACAAGGGATTCTCAACAATGTAATAACATCATTAAACTCATAAAAACATAAATTATAACATCATAGTAACCTAGGATTTGGTTTAGGCGATCATTGAATGACCCTAGTCCACCAGACAGTCCTAAACCCTAATCTGACATTCTAGATGGTAGATAACACATAAGAAAACATAAAAATGTACCAAACATAAATTATTCTACAAAACCATATAACCAGTGCCTTTGGGTACCAACTTAAACCACAAAATATCATAAGAAGATCATATTGCAGAAAACATGTTGATTCCTCAAATTTGGCTAAGTCTGAAATTTCCTAAAACCTTCAAAATCTACAATCTTTACTTGAACTTCTAGGAGGCTAAAACCACTCTAAAACATCCTGGAAGGTATTACATAAAATGTAACTTAAAGTATAAGGAATTAAGAGTATGTAGCTTATACTTAAATGTTACATTTTATGTTTCGCCCTAAGGTTGAAATTGGACGGAGACCACCCTAAGCCTTAATCTAGATTCCTAAAATTATCTAAACTCTTGAGAGGGTTCCAAAAGTTCCTAAACATAAAACCATATGAAAAATAAGTGTTCTACAAGTTTACCCACCCCATAGGGTCAACCCCAGGTCAACATGACACCCTAAGCCCTTCCGAAAACCCTAAAAACCAATCTGGAAGAGTCTTGCACAGGTGGTAACCCAAGCTACGTATGTGGTCATGAAGCTGCATAGGTGGGAACCCTAAGCTACATAGATGGTCATGCAAGATACACAGGTGGAGTTCAGAACTATGCATGTGGTAAAAGTTTGTGCATCTCAGAGGCATTAACTGGCAGATTGGCCTTTATGGTAAAACTGGGTAAGATGGTGGTCTGGAAAGCAGAATCAGAGAGATACCTAGTTGAGATCCCTCTATTATCCTTCCAAAAAATCCCTCAAACCCATCCTACCTTTGAGGTATGTCTGTTCTATTCCCGCCACTAGATGCAAGGTAAAGAAGGATAATCTCTAAACATACTATTCTAACAAGAGAGAGAGAGAGAGAGAGAGAGAGAGAGAGAGAGTACTACAACTCACAAGCATAAAACAATGGATAAAACTCATAAAGAAGCACAAATGACATGAACACATACTATCATTACCTATCATGAAAATAGTCATCAAATTTTCAATAATACGAGAAAGCAACATAGCATTACAACCATTAAATATTTCCTCTAATCTAATATAACCCTAGCAGACAATAAAACACACACATCAAGCACAACTTTAACATGAAAAGGATTCTCTTTCCGGGTAGAGCCTACCTGGAGTCCTGGGGAGAAAACTCTAGAAGAAGAACCAAGCTTATTCCAGCCAATTCCCATTTCCTCAAGATTTTCCAATCACCGAGTTTCCTTCTGAATGCCACCACCAACTTTCTCCAAAGTCTCTAGCTATGAGTTTCCATATCCCATCATCGTATTTTCTCCCCCCTCCACTCTACCATTCTCCTCACATAAATATGGTCTTGGATTGGTTGCACGGGGAAATCAACCGATGCAACCATCCACAACCATCTATTGGTTATTAGTTAAAACTTTATTAGTACTTAGATATTTAAATTGTTTCCAGTGAGTTCTTTAGTTTATTTACCATCTTTGTTTAATTTTATGTTTTAGGTAATTTCGTTTAATTTATTCTTACTTTCACTTTAGATAAGGATTAGGTACTTTTCCTTTAAAAGGATAAATGGAAATTACCTCTATGTTATCCATGGATGAAGTGGATCTAATTACACACAACAGTTAATCCCTTCATTAAAGTTACAAGGGCATATAAATAAATAAATACATAAACACTCACATTAAAACATTTATAAAAACATATTAATATAAACATATATAGAGACATATGCATCTGTGTGCACCCATATGCCTATGTGTATATATATTCATGTAAATATTATTATAAAACATACAATTAAAATGAATACACTTGACAAGCTTATTAGCATGCATTTAATTCCATAATACCATCAAACTATTACTAACCGATAATCCAACCATAGAACAATATTCACCTAGTCCTAGGTACTATAATGAATATCCACAATGAATAAAACCAAAGAAACTGTAAATAGACATCAATCCATAATCAAAGGACAAATCCAAAAAGACCCAACCCAGGAGTAGGGATCAGGGCTAGGCTTAGTCTTGTGGGACTTGGTATAGTCTTCGTAACAACAACAACAACAACGATCGAGGATTTTTGGGCACGCTCAGACCTATGAAGCCAGGTGGAGTCGATGCCTAGTACCTGCAATCCTGCATCACCGAGAAGAAATACATGTGCATTGATGTATATATTAAAGAAGACATTGCAGATAGATGATCGGGATCAGTACATCATGTGGACCTCATCCATGTGTGTAACTATGACTTCATCCTGAATTGTGAAGATGCATCATGTATATAGACAGACACACTCACACACAAAGAATGTAACATGAGGGTTAGAATCTTGAGCATTGGGTTATTCAATAATCGATATTAATAATAAATCATCATAATCATAATAAATGTCCTAAATCATTAAGTGACATACAAGATTCATCGACAGTAGCTTTAATAGAAGAACATATCTATATCAATCCAACACATATCACATAACATCGTAACTATGTTCAGAAAGATATTGAAGGTCCTTTATACATACATGGGGACAAACACATACATAAATGATACCTTCAGAAAATATGTCTAATATTATAATTCTCAGGTACAAGCCGATGAAATCATTATAAACAACTTACAGGAAAACAAGTATTAAGCTATAAGGAAACATCTAAAGATCTTACTTCATTCAAAAACTTGTATTAGGGTTAGAGGGGCATTAGATCCCCCCCCCCCCTAGATTCAACTTACTCCTGGAAGTTGGAAGAGATGAAATGAACTATACACATAAGTTGTAAACTATTATCAAATAGAATTGCAATATTACTATTCTAGTACCTACTTTTAATGACTATATGCATACTTCTCCAATTAAGAGTGTTGATAAATCTTATTACAATTATAGTGTAGATTAACTTGGTTCTAATGGTAAGAGACTTTCAAAAGAATTACCTATCTAATTCTTTTACTTTATGTAGTAAGTTTGTCAACAGATACTAAGATTAGAGTATTATTTCAAAATTACTTTTATCAACTTGAAAATCCAAAGTATTCCTGTTTTATTAACATCAGTGTATTAGAAAAATCTGTGTTCTACCAATCGAAATTGTCACTTCCTTACACAATATACAATTTTCCTATCTATGGTAGCCAACATAGAGGGAGGAATTTCTGGTAACTTTTCTATTTTTGAGACACAATCTAATGCTACACAATACAACATATGGAACTTTATCTCAAATAGGGTTCTTAAATTTGCGTTCCTTACCAACTATGCATGACAAACAAAGAGAGGTATATAAAATTTATATTTATTATTTTCATAAAGGAAATACAAAAAACAATTGTTACTTAGCTTTGTAATCATGAAACTAAAACAATTCATACGCTTTCCTTTTGCGATAAAGCACAATTTTATAAGAAATCTTTTGGAAGACATAAAACAACCTCTTTTAGAAAACAATATTATTTTTTCATCAAGATGTAAATATACTTTCAATACTTAGGACACCTACACATTTACAATACATATTTTCTAAGTCTTCTATCATAATAATTGTAGGGTTTGATTTCCAAAACGCATTCACACCCCTAGAGGAGATCTAATCAATTTCCCAAATTTTCATGTCAGGCAGTTTCCATATAGCATTTAATTAACATCAAACAACAATGTACAATAGTTCTTTCAAGTTCCCTATTTCATAATGATTATAGATCCATGAAGAGAGGAAAAAGAAGATGATTTCTACTACTATCTTCATAACCACAACATTTGAATAAGTACCATTAAATAATGTACATAAATTTAATTTCTACCCTTTACCTATTTGTAACATTGCCCTTATACCCATTAATCTTTTCAGATAATCCCGTATCCAAGTAGAGATTGAGTGACATACATAAAAATATTCTTATAGCATTTATTTACGTCAACCACTTCTTTTCATAGTCAATCATTCACTTAGTGTTGTTAATTACTACTAAGGTGTTGATCACAATGTATATAAAACTTTAATTTGTTGCCATATTACTCATCTAGGTTCCTAACCACTCACTAGGCATCTACAAAGACATATATTTATTAAAACAAATTTCATCATTAGTATAGATAACCCATTTTCATACTTACTCTTCTCTATACTTTCTTGATTGTTATCTTAACTCATTTGCTACGCAAATTAACATGGCATACATAAATAATATAGCTTCTTACCAAAATAGGGATACAAATTCTTCCTCCAAAATGCAAGTTTGAATTATAGCCTATGATAAAATATTGGGGACATAAGTCCTTCACCCAAGGGTTTCCTAATTAACCATTTAAAATTTTTCTTGATATATTATTGCCTTGTCTAGACAATGTTAGTCCTTCAAAACTTATTTCTTAAGAGGGAAGAGAGAGACAGAGAAATACACATGGAAATTACTTGTTTCTTACCTTTCAATTTCTTCATTTTTCTAAGGACGTCACAAGAGAGGGGAAAGAGAGAGATAATTCATACTGTTATTTTATATCAACACCCTTATTCACTCACGTGCCCTAGTTTCTCCTTTCACATAATTATCTATTCTACCACTCTCTTTAATCTTTTGTCTAGAATATGAGGAAAATTCATTTTCAAATTTTATACCAAGATATGACTCCAAACTTATCACTTCTTGTCTAGGTACAATTTATTATCCATTTAATTATAAGAATAAAAGCAAGTACTACCACAATCATTTCTTTCTTCACATTAAAGGTGCAAAAGCAATTCATTTCTATGAAGGAAGTCAACTGGTCATTTATAAGAAGATAGAGTGCACAACATTTCTAATAAAATATATTATAGGTAGGGTCAAGGGATAATATTACCTACCACGGCAATTAAAACATCGAGTATCCTTTTTACGTTTGGCTTTCCTAGAGACAACAATGTCATTTATCAACAAGATGATGACGCACACAAGTCTAAGGAATTCTTTAACATTCTATTTATAGAAAGTATCCTTTTAACACATGATTAATCTCAGAATGCAAATCATAAGTTATAATATAACCCAATCACAAAGGAATTGGTGTACCTTTATAAGAAAAAGTATCATAAATACAAGAAACAAAGCCTTCATTTCCTCAGATTCAAATTTTGTGGGCATACAGATGAAAACAAAGGAGACAGAGATAAAATATTCAATGTTATGCATAAGTGAGCAATGATTCCTAGAGTTCCTAGTGTGGAAACCTAGGGCTCTATTACCAAGATGTCACGCCCCGCTAGGGAACCCAGGAGGACAAGCCAACTAACTGCTAAGAGATGTGAATATATTTTTTTTAATGAAATATTATAACTAATCTAAGTCTTCACAGGTTCCCTAACACTGTTATTCAAGTAACAAAATCCAATCTAATCATTTGACCACTAAGCCATTGATTGATTAATATAAGTTTGCAATTCATTCCTTTACTCTTAACATTAAGCTACATGTATAATCTTACCATCAATCATAATATTTTAACATGCATCCATGTTAGTTATCCTTTACTAAACTTATGTCATTATTTACACTATTCATTAAGAATTCAGATGAAAGATAAACATTCGATGGATATGCAATGCCCTATATACTCTATTATTTCATACGCATTTGTGAAACATAGTAACCATAATCTAATATTAATAGTTTTCATTAACTCATAATAGTTTTCCACAACCATACATCAAGAGATAGCACATTCATGAATAAATACATTATTTCATACTAAGTCTAAGATAATTTCTTGGATACCAAAATTAATAAAAGATACGTGAATAAATATCCTACACAATTATCTTTTCATATTGATAACATATAATATTTTCCCTTTTATTTTTCCTAGGTCTACCCATTCCCTTATACATTACTTTCAATTACATTGATATACATCATATAATGAGATCCAATGATTTACAAGAGATTTGTTTTACAAGAATGCACATGCATAAGAACATCTTTACATATACAATAAGAAGTCTTCAAAACTGGAAATCCAGAAGGAACATGAGCCAAGAACATCCATCTGACCACAAATAGTACCTTGATATAATAAATATTAACCACCCAACCATGTGGATCCAAAAAGAGTCCACTCCCCTGTGCTAGAAGACAGAGACCAAGGTCCACGCAAGAAGGTAACAACTAGGATACTCCTATGGTGATGATAGCCCTTCCCAAAACCTCACACAACTGAAAATGCACAAAGATCACAAGGACCAAAAAGGACATAAACCAAATTGGTGGGAACTCTAAGCCACACGCTAGGTGAGTGTCATCGCATAGACCGGCCACCCCTTAGGTTACCCTGGTCAGCCACTCTAGGCCCCGGCCCCCAAGTAGGCACATGCGGAACTGAACATCTCTCATAGGGGAAAGACTTTCCAATTGTGCTATCACAATAGCACCTTCTCCCACTCCCATCCGTAGCCTTTACTAGCACTACCGGCATCAGTGAGACTTATCTTAGTTAATGTGTAGTTTCCTTCCCATAAATTTATTAATGTTTTCACTAGATTAAACAACTCACCAGTGGGTTATCCTGGTACTAGCCACATAGGGGCCCGAACCCCAACTGTGAGCCACTCACCTAGTGTTCTTAGGTTCTCTACCTCTCAAAAACATCATAAATACACATAAAGATAAGTACTACAGGTACACAAGTGTTCACAACATCAAATGATTGAGTTTAGGAAAGCACTAGTTGTCCTGAATCCTTTGGACAACCCTAAACCGCAATCGAGTACACAAATTGATAAAACACATCCACATTGCATAAAATGCATTGCAAGGGATTATTTTCAACATAATAACATCATTAAACTCATAAAAACATAAATTATAACATTATAGTAACCTAGTATTGGGTTTAGGGGATCAATGAATGACCAAAGTCCACCAGACAAACCTAAACACTAATCTGACATTCTAGATGGTAGATAACACATAAGAAGACATAAAAATGTACCAAACATAAATTATTCTACAAAACCATATAATCAGTGCCTTTGAGTACCAACTCAAATGACAAAACATCATAACAAGATCATATTGCAGAAAACATGTTGATTCCTGAAATTTGGCTAAGTCTGAAATTTCCTATAACCTTCAAAATCTAGAATCTTTATTTGAACTCCTAGGAGGCTGAAACAACTCTCAAAAATCTTGGAAGGTATTACACAAAATGTAACTTAAAGTGTAAGGAATTTAGAGTATGCAGCTTACACTTAAATGTTACATTTTATGTTTCGCCCTAAGGCTGAAATCAGACGGAGACCACCCTAAGCCTTAATCTGGATTCCCAAAATTATCTAAACTCTTGAGAGGGTTCCAAAAGTTCCTTAACATAATACCATATGAAAAATAAGTGTCCTACAAGTTTACACACCCCGTAGGGTCGACCCCGGGTCAACACGACACCCTAAGCCCTTCTGAAAACCCTAAAAACCAATCTGGAAGAGTCCTGTGCAGGTGGTAACCCAAGCCACATAGGTGGTCATGTAGTTGCGCAGGTGGGAACCCTAGGTTATGTAGGTGGTCACACAAGCTACACAGGTGAAGTCAAGAATTGCGCAGTTGATAAAAGTCTGTGCATCTCAGACGCAACAACTGGTAGATTGGCCTTTCAGGTAAAATATGGTAAGATGGCAGTTTGGAAAGCAGAATCAGAGAGATACCCAATTGAGATCCCTCTATTCTCCTTCCAAAACAGCCCTCAAACCCATCCTACCTTCTAGGTATGTTTTTTCTATTCCCTCCACTAGATGCAAGGTAAAGAAGGATAATCTCAAAACATACTATTCTAACAAGGGAGAGAGAGAGAGAGAGTACTGCAACTCACAAGCATCAAAGGGTGGAGACAACTCATAAAGAAGGAAAATGACATGAACACATACTATCATTACCTATCATGAAGATAGTCATCAAATTTTCAATAATACGAGAAAGCAACATAGCATTACAACCATTAAAGATTTCCTCTGATCTAATATAACACTAGCAGACAATAAAACACACACATCAAGCACAAATTTCACATGAAAAGGATTCTCTTTCTAGGTAGAGCCTACCTGGAGTCATGCGGAGAAACCTCTAGAAGAAGCACCAAGCTTAGTCTAGCCAATTAACATTTCCTCAAGCTTTTCCAATCACCGAGTTTCCTTCTGAATGCCACCACCAACTTTCTCGAAAGTCTCTGGCTGTGAGTTTCCATATCCCATCATCTTATTATCTCCCCCCTCCACTCTACCATTCTCCTCACATAAATAGGGTGTAGGATTGGTTGCACAGGGAAATCAACCGATGCAACCATCCACAACCATCTATTGGGTATTAGTTGAAACTTTATTAGTTCTTAGATATGTAAATATTTTCTCGTGAGTTCTTTAGTTTATTTACCATCTTTGTTTAATTTTATGTTTTAGGTAATTGATTTTATTTTATTCTTACTTTCACTTTAGATAAAGATTAGTTACTTTTCCTTTAAAAGGATAAATTGTAATTACCTCTATTTTATCCATGGATGAAGTGGATCTAATTACACACAATAGTTAATCCCTTCATTAAAGTTACAAGGGCGTATAAATAAATAAATACATAAACACTCACATTAAAACATTTATAAAAACATATTAACATTAACATATATATAGACATATGCATATGTGTGTACACATATGCCTATGTGTATATATATTCATGTAAATATTATTATAAAACATACATTAATGAATACACTTGACAAGCTTATTAGCATGCATTTAATTCCATAATACCATCAAATTATTACTAACCGATAATCCAACCACAAAATAATACTCACCTAGTCCTATGGACTATAATGAATATCCACAATGAGTAAAACCCAAGCAACCATAAAAAGACTTCAATCCATAATCAAATGACAAATCCAAAAATACCCAACCCGGGAGTAGGGATTAGGGCTAGGCTTAGTCTTGCGGGACTTGGTACTGTCTCCGTAACAACAAAAATGATCGAAGATTTTGGGGCACGCTCAAACCTATGAAGCTAGGTGAAGTCGATGCCCAGTACCTGCAAGCCTACATCACTGAGAAGAAATACATGTGCATTGATGTATATATTAAAAAAGACATTGCAGACAGATGATCAAGATATATAGACACACACACACACACAAAGAATGTAACATGAGGGTTAGAATCTTGAGCATTGGGTTAGTAAATAATTGATATTAATAATAACTCATCATAATCATAATAAATGGCCTAAATCATTAAGTGTCATACAAGATTCATCGAAAGTAGCTTTAATAGAAGATCATATCTATATCCATCCAGCACATATAACATAACATCCCAACTGTATTGAAGGTCCTTTATACATACATGAGGACAAACACATACATAAATGATACCTTCATAAAATATGTCTGATATTAGAATTCTCAGGTACAAGCCAATGAAATTATTATAAACAACTTATAGGAAAACAAGTATTAAGCTATAAAGAAACATCTAAAGATCTTACTTCATTCAAAAAATTGTATTAGGGTTAGAGGGGTATTACATATTTATTCAAATGGCCCTCTAATTTAAATTTCACTTTAAAGGTCTTAGATGAGAAATTCCTATCCATTGCTAAATATAATAAGTTTCCTTGCCTATCATGTACTGAAATTATTTGATCTATTTATACTTTATTTTATTAGTTTCATGATTCATTTTAGTTCCTGGATGAATGGATTTGTAATAATTTTCAAATCTTTACCCTTTGAACTTCAATGATTGATGGTGCTATTTGAAACTCTTTATATAATTTTCTGTAATTATATTTTTTTATCAAAAATATCATCTATTATAAGAAAAAGAATATCACAACTTTAATTTGATGTAAATTAAATCATTAAGTTCAATTTGGAAAACATTTCCAAATCCAAAGCATTATAAAGTCTTTACTAGCTTTATTGCTATTTACAATGTCCTATTATTTCAAGTCTTAAATACAAATAAAAGATTGAAAATGCCTTATACTACAGTACCCTATATGGCAATGTCCAATTATTTCAAATCTTGAATGCAAATACAATTTGAAAATGTAAGTTCAAATTGTTCTAACACAATGGCCATTATAACAAAGCCTATTATGATGTCTATATATATACAATGTACCAAGTGATATTTAATTTAATTGCTATAAAGAATTTGTGATCTTAAAAAACATAAATAAAAGATATGCGAACTAACATGAAAATAAAAATTATGTTTGTTTTTCAATCGAAATTTGTTATACAAAAGTTACTAAAATTTTAGGACCCACACTTGCTATAACTTGATATGCGGTAATTGCAATGGTTATAGAAGATGTCCTTTTGTATAGTAATATGCCACAGATTTTGACTTCATATTTCTTAGTCATAATAAAATTAGAAGATAATAATAACATTCTTAGACAATATTTATGTAGACATGACCTAAATATATATCTAGATCAGAGCTTTATGGCGCTAAAGCAGATGTTTGAAAACATTTTCATGTCCGCTATAGCTGTATTCCGACAATTTTACCATATTTATAGAATACTCTTTATTATCCTCTATAGTAATGAAATCTGTGAATTCTGATGATTCTACTTTTTCCTGGGGGATCCCAGCAAATTGTGTAAACTCAAGGTAAGACTGTTGTGGAATTGGTGCTCCATAGGTATTCATGTTCAGCATAGGAAAAGAAGGAAAACGTTGGTCTGCTTCATCACCAACACAGATATATGTATTTGATATCAAAGCCGAAATGGAGTCCCCACAGTTATTTTCTATTGGCAGAAGATCTTTGCTACCATCCTCATTAAGCATTTCAGAACTGAATTTTGTTGAACAAGGGACGAAATGATCTTCTCTTAAAAACTGCTTATCTAAGTTTTGAAGATTATATGATACTAGTTGATGTTCTTCTTGACCCACAAAATTTGGTGCCACATAATTTCCTACCATCTCATTGGTTTTGAATGCAGACATTAGTAAATTATGGCCCAAGTGAATATTTCCATTAGCAGCAAGGTTCAACAAGTTTCTGCCTATTTTGGCTTCAACCTCTAAACGGGCAAGGTAAGAAGATGTTAATGGAGGTGATAAACACTCTTTTCTCGGTCCTTTCTTAAGCCTGCAATTCCAGTGGTTCTTTATGTCATTGTCTGTCCGCCCTGGCATCTGCTTCGMTATTTCTGACCACCTGCATGAAATGTCTCTGTGAAGARAAACTTATACCCAATGCTAGTATAAGAAATTAATTTTTCCCTTTTTAYCTAACATTACTTGTTTCCAAGCTTGTGATGGTAGTGTAGTATACATTACTTGTTTCCAAGCTTGTGATGGTAGTGTAGTATGATTTCGTCTTCTTGAAGAGAAAACGGTCCCCGCTTTATGCCAGGTCGCAAATAGTTTGTCCAACGCAGCCTGCAACTCTTTCCACACCTCGATAAGCCTGCATCACCGTTATATTCTTTCATCTGATTTCTCATACATCAATCACGTATTTTGCGAATACACTATAAAGTACGGGAAGCTTGTAGCTCTGGTAAAGTGGGAATATTGCTTAAAAATATATCTTTTATTTCCTGAGTTTTCTATGTTTTTTTGGGTGGTTGTTTCATACCTTTCATGACAAAGTCCTCTTCAAATGTAAAATGGTAGAATTTTAAAAAACATTTTGGAAAGGGGGGTTAGAAGCATTGAGTGTTCAAAAATGATTTTAAATATCATTAGGAAGTCCTTATCATATGTAAAACTGAAAAATTTGAAACAAAATTCTTAAAAGGGGCTTGAAGCATCAAGTGTTCAAAAATGATTTTTTTAAAATTTTGGCTTAACTTTTTATGACCTCTCCAATAGGCTTAATTTTAAATTGACAAACTTAGCAAAAATATTAGTTATTAAATTTAAAATAATATGTGTGTGATGGCTCTCTAATTTTAAATATTAAAAAATAAAATTGATGAGATTTAAAAAATCAATTTCCAAGCACAAGAAGAGTTACAAATTAATTATTTTCAAGAATGCGATGCTTCTACAAGAGAAAATTGGAAAGATGCACTTCTTGAACAACTATGAATGAAAATTAGCAAGTGTTATATTTATTTATGATGCGATAAGTTTAATAAACACTAACTTAGAAAAACATGAATTATTTATTTATTTAACTAAAATATATATATTCCTTAAAAGTTTTGAGAAAAAGAAAACATATAGGGTAAGGTGATTACTACATTAGAAATAACTTTCTTAAATTTTTTAATTATATTTAAAATATTTTTTTAAATTATATTTTAGATCAAACACAACAATTCATTAAGAAGATTTATAGATCAGATATGGTCATTTATATGTTTTTTCAATTACAATTTTATTATTATTATTATTTGCTTAAAAATAAAAATGACAAGTTATTGAACTTGATTGAAAATGGAAGGAAATACAAAGAAACTATAACTGAAATGACAAAATCAAAACGAACTTGAATCATTATTTTAAATTATAATTTATAATAAAAATTAAAATTTTGATGTATGAATTTTTTCAGACAATAGACTTACATATAGAAATAGAAATATATCACATAATTTTACATTACAAACGAAATCATTTGTGATTAAATACAGAAATCAATAATGAAAAAGGGTTAAACAGAATATTACAAATATATTGAAGTCCATAGTGAAGTGTAAAGCTAAATCGTCATTTCTTCCGCTAATTTGTTATAAACAACTAATTGACATCGATTTAATAATAATAATAATTCTTGCTTCAACAGAAGCATGATCATATTATAGAAGGCAAAAGTACCTGCACGCTTTGCAAGATTAGGCCAATTACCAGGGCCATACTCATTTATGTATTTGGTGAGTTTGTGGTCATCTTGTGGACTCCATGGCCCCTTCATCACCTCCCTTTCACTGCAACAACCTATCATATTCTCTGCTTCCTATGCCAATTAACAGGAAAAAAATAAGAACCATCTCGAGATAATATTTATTCAGAATACAGTCCAAGCGTGAAATATCATAGTTCTCGGTAAAGTTATTTAAATCATTTAAAACAATTAAAGGGTGTTGAACCTTTTGAAACCCTAACTATAATATTTGTAACAGCCTTGAATTGAAGAACTCATTATATTTGCATGACTTATTGTGCAATTGTTAAATTTGAAATATATATACAGCGGCAGCAAAACTAATAAATGAATAAGTTTTCTGCATGCAGGGTGTTACTGGAGCCTTTAAAGGACATACCGTAATATCCACCGTACTGTTAAGAAAAATCTAAGACAGCTGGGCTCTATACCCAATTCTGATTACACATTGAAAAAATAAATGAAGACACGCATTATCAGTTATTTAACTATATGATCTGATCAAGTAGTTTTTTTAATATATATATATATATATATATATATATATATATACTGATGGTTGGTTGGTAGTGCTGATGTAGTAATGTGGAAAATTTTATGGTCGTCCTTTCTATCCGGGAAGACGTAGTGATTACGTTTGTAGAGGAAGACTGAAATAACAATAATAACAATAAATAAATAATGCCTTGGCTCTCAAGTTAAAAGATGCGAGTATCTGCTTCTGCTAACAATTTGTACTTGGCAAGGAAAAAGTATAAGCAAACAATTCTTAAAGTTTGTTTACCATGTCAACGTGATGACTATATTGCGTTGGATTTTTATATCCAGATGAATGTATTTTGATGCTTCGCAGTGGAGATCATTCCTGTGCTGTCATGTCATGTATGTTTTAAGATTTGAATTACCACCAATTTTTACGAAACGTGGGTGGCTGCAAGCTTCATTTATTTACTTATTCATAGTCATAGACCAATTTTTTAAAGAGTCCATCAGATATTATATGTTTTCTGACCATTTCAGATGTCTGCCCGAATACAGTTGGATCTTTTTTCTTTCATCACTAGGAAGACCAAACTTAAACAATTTGTTATTTATCACTCTCACGAAGGCGATCGGAATCGTTTTCACTCAATCCATTTAAAAAAAAAAAATAATTCATAGGATTTGTATCTCCTACGTTACCTTATTTCTCTTATTTATTAGTTTCTGTCATAGGTACGTAAACTATTGCATTCATTCAGTTTTGAAATGCAATTAATCTGACCAATCAGATTTCAAGATTTTTAAGTTTATTTTTGTTTTGTAAAGTTTGATAATTTCAACATATTTAAAAAATCTAAATAATGCTATTTATTTATAATTCTATTGGCTGTGAAAAAAAAGGCAATGAAAAAATTCACATTTAAAAAGTTTAATTAAAAGAAAATTAAAAAAGCACATAGTAGTACTTTTATGTCATTTAATGTAATTTTAATGAAATTGTACTATTGAACATCACACACTAAGTAGTGGTGTGACATTTATTGATATTGAAATTATATTTATATAAATTTAGTAATTGAAAAATATTGATTAATTTTCTTTTCATATGTGACTATTTATTTTATTTTTTACTTAAAACATATTTTCTATATTTTTTAATTTGATGACTTTGAAATGAAATATTGTTTCTTAAATTTTAGTTACACCTCTTGACAAAATTATTTTCTATATTAGGTATAATAAGCTTAATATGAACTTCTAAACGAATATTCTAAATGATATTAATATAAAATAAATTACAAAATAAAAATTAAAGTATTTTTTATTCATCTAGAATTTAACATTTTATTAATGATTTATTATTATTAAAAAATAAAATAACTTATCAAACTAAATAATGTAGAAAATAAAATTTAAGTAAAAAATAAAATAAATAATTAGATAATAAATACAATAATATAACAAAAAAAAAATATCGCTTGAATTATTAAATTTGACAAATACTTCTTTATTATTATCATGTTTTCTTTTTTTTTAAGAATGCTTTCATTGTGAGGTAGTTCATGCTTTTGACATCTATTGCATGACACATATACCTTGGCTATATTGATTTCAATAAATAGTTTTTCTAAACAACTTTTTCATTCACAAGCTTCTATTTACAATTGTCACCATATCTTTACCCCTTAAAGCATTTCACTAAAGGCAGGAACTTTGACGCTTGCGTCTCTTGTTTACCATGAAACGGATTACATTATCAAGAGTCAAGATTACGATTTTAAGAAAGTAACCATACATAGATGTGGCGATGATACTTATAAAGGAGAAAATTTAATCTATTTATCTTTGTCAAACGGTAGGTTAATGATATTAAAAAGTATTTTTATTTTAGTTTGATATTTTTATTCTTCTTAAATTACAATAAAAAAATAAAAACTATAAATTTATATGAAAAAAATGAACCAAAGCATAATAATTCATAAATATAATATTTTGAAGTATTTTTTTTTTTTTTTGTCCACTAGAGTGTTATTATGAGTGTTCCAAATGTTATCTCTCATGAGGATGCTTGTAATATGGAACACCCCATCACCCTAGAGGAAGTGCAGCATGTTACCTTTTCCTTGAGTCCTTATAAATCTCTGGGCCTAGATGGGTTTCCTCCCCTCTTCTTTCAGAAATATTGAGATATTGTTGGCCAAGTCTTGTTCTAGGACACAAAATAATTATTTTCCTTTGGTACCATTCTTAAGGAGAAGAACAATACTTTCATTGTTCTCATTCCTAAGCTGATTGGGGCTAATAAATTGAGTCACTTCAGGCCTATTAGGCTCTATATTATAGTCTATAAAATTCTTTCCAAGTTGATTGTTAACCACATTAAACATTACCTTAGCAAACCGGTCCATCCCCATCAGAAAGGCTTTGTCTCAGGAAGAAAGATCACCGATGCCATTCTTACTGTTCATGAGGCACTTCATTCCATGGAGAAAAGTAAAAAGAAGAGTATGATTCCGAAACTCAATTTTTCTAAAGCTTGTGAAATTTTTATCTCTGTCAAGATTTTGGCCCTTATTTAGAGTTTCTTCCACACCCCAAATATTTGGTGCTTATTAATGGCTCCCCCAAAGGTTATTTTTTGGATTCTGGAGGTCATCGCCAAGGTGAACCTCTCTCTCCCTACCTCTTTATTATTCTTGTTGATATTCTTTGTAGGAATCTCTCTAGGTTAATTGAGGCTAGTCCTCTCACGGGTTTCAAGTGTTCCTCAGCTCCGCTTGTTCTTTCTCATCAACAATTTGTTGATGATACCTTGTTCATGGGGGAGGCCACTATCTCAGAGGCCCGCTGTTGTAAACAGATGCTTCAGGATTATGCCTTTGTGTTTGGCCAAAGGATTAACCTTCATAAAATTGCCTTATATTTTTTCAACACCCAAAGGCACCTTCAAATTAAGATTGCTTCCATCCTTGACCATCAAATTGTTTTGTTTTTTTTCCTTCAAGGTACCTAGGGATGCCTCTTTCAGTGGGCAAAGTTGACAAATTGATTTTGGTTGGACTTCTTGAAAGCGTGCAATAGAATTTAGCCTCATGGAAATGAGCCCTCCTTAGCAATGTTGGTAAACTCTAGATGCTCACACCAGTCATTCAATGTACTTCTTTATATGTTAGATCACTCTTCTATATGCTGATAACTTGGACAAAAAAGATGGACACAATCAAGAGAAGGTTTCTCTAGTCTGGGGTTGAAGATAAAAAGAGGCTTTCATTGGTTGAATGTGGAAAAGTGTGCCCCCCAAAGGAGGATGGGGGAATCAATGTTTGTGACTCCCATCTTTTGAATCTAGCCCTTCTTTCCAAGGTCAACTAGAATCTCATGAACTCTTCTACTGATTGGGTTGATATCATGATGAAAAAGTACCTTTAGAATGGACCTAGTCACATCTCTTTGGAGCACGAACTCTTTGCTGGCTCCAACATCTAGAAAAGTCAGGGTAAAACCATTCCCAATCTTCTTCAAGGTTGTCTCTAGTTGATCTTTGATGGGAGGACTGTAAGATATTATAAAGACCCTTGGATTAGTCAACACCCTCTGGATTACCATCCCCTTTTTCCTGCTTTGAAAAGTTTCCTTATGGAGTGGCTTGGCAGGTTTGTTAGTAATTATTGGGATCTCTCCAGTTCTCCCCCAAAATGGAAGATTGATCCTGGGTGGTTTGATAGGCTACTTAGAGGTGTTTCTATGCAATTAATCCAAATTCTCAACTCCAAGAGATTCTACAGAAGTAATCAAAAGGAAAAATTAATTTGGAATAAAAATTTTGTGGGGGTTTACTCTATCAAGTCAGGCTTTACCCTCCTCTCCCCTAATTGGTGCTAGAAGTTTGATTGGTTGAAGATGTGGTCTCTCAAGGTGTGGCCAAAAGTTAGATTCTTTTGGTAGACTATTTTTCACTGGAAAATTATTACATTGGACAATCTCCAAAAGAAAGGCATTTAGTTGGTCAACCATTTTCGGCTATGTGAAAATAAGGAGGAAACCATAAATAATCTTTTCTTCTCTTGTGAGTATTCTTGGAGACTGAGACAATGGTTGATAATTCTCTTCAATAGGCAATGAGTTTTGATGAAGGATCCCTAATTGATTTCTGAATTTTGTCTCCCGCCTTCTTCTCAACCCTTCACAATAGAGTTGTAGTGGCATTCCCTCCTTTATGCAAGATGGTCCCTAAGGAATGAGAAAAATAATTATATTTTAAGCAACATTTCCACTTCAGGGAAGGTTGCCTTCCACTCTGGGTGATCCCACAAAGTTGTATCCCACTTTTAGGAATGAAGAAAAATCATGCGGATGAATTTTTTCATTTTTGATCCCTTCGAGCGAATGGGGGTGTTTGCACGAACAAAAAAAACCCCTTCGCACGAACTAGATGAAATGAGGGGTTCGCTCGAACTAGACCCAACTGGAGAGAATCATGTGAATCAACAAAAAACAAGAAATTTGCACAAATTTTCCATGGGGGATTCGCTAGAAGGGGGTTCACTCTAACCCCCTTCGCTAGAAGGGGTGTTTGAGTGAACCCCCTAAATTTGGCCTTCCTCTCTAAAGCCAACAAATTTATGCAAATTTTGTCCCTTTGAAGGTCTCAATCAAGGACTAAATAAAAAAATCTTTTGATACCCAAATGGCCGATGATGCTACTCAAAAAAGATTTAAAATGATTATGATTTTAATATATATTGATTTCATAGTGACTTTCTATTTTTAGTTTAATTAAAAATAGGTTGTCTGGCCATTTAGCAACCTCTCTCTTCGACGCTTTGGGAAAAATAGTAAATTAGGTTAAAAAAATTATGAAAAATATGTAGGAAAAGAGTATTTGTGTTATCTTTCTATAAAAAAAATGAATTTTGATATATACATATCAAGTTAGAATGATCCAAGTGACCTTATGTCGAAATTACAGTTACTGTCACTTTACAACTTAATAAAGTATGAAATATTGACCCAAAATGAATGAAACCAATTGCATCCTTTAGATATTGAAGTTACAAATACAACCTTGAAAGAATTACATCATTATCATATTTCAAAAAAAAAATTATACTAATCTAAGTGACAGTCACTCCTTAAAAACACTATTTTTTTACACAAACCACTTTTCGAAGGAGAAGGAAAAAATAATTTAAATGAATTTCAATTTTTTTTTTAAAATGTATTTAGAAACTAGAAGGAAAATTCTAAAATACTCTAGTTTACATCATCTTCAAATTCCTAATAGTTTTGCGGCAAAAAATGTTTGAAAGTTAAGTTTTTTCTCAAAATGTTGCTCTCAGTGTCAAAGTTGGCCAAACAGTAGGACACACTATTGTGGGACCACCCCTCTACTGTTAAAAATATTGAAAAAAGCATGGTTAATGTTAACCAATCAAATCAATCTACTCCTCCATTTCCACATGATTAGGATATTGCCAGAAAATAGGGTCTTTACAATTGTCTTCTCAGTTATAAGCCCCCCAAGATTTGGCTAAGAAGATTGGTTAAGTGGTCCTCCCCCGCGATCCTAAATGGGTCAAATTAAATTTTGATATCTCTTCTCTAGTGAACCCGAGTCGGCTGGGTGGGGGTAGTCTCATATGAGATATGCGTGGTGCCATGTTGACAGTGTTCATGGTGAATCTATGAATGCAGACTGCCCACGTGGTCAAGGCATACAGAATTTACCACGGGGTGAGGATGGTAGTTAATCATGGTTATCAAAAGCTATTTGTTGAGGGTGACGTGATAAATGTAATATTGACCTTGACATTTAAGTGCAAGATGGGATGGGAATAATGCATATTTTCACAAAAAATTCTGGCCTCCTTGCCACGTTGGATGTGTTTTGTTTCCAACATATTTTCCAAGAAGGAAATGGCATCATGGATAGGCTTGCGAGGGAAGGAAGATTCAAGGAAAATATTGTTTTTTAGAAAGACGTGAATTAACTCCCTAAGGTATTTTGTGCGAAGCTTTGTGGGGATATTGCTAACCTAGGCAATAATGAGGATATCACATGATAATGATGATAAGAAATGCTAAGCACTCCTCTCAGAGCTCAAGTTTTTAGTACAACGTTTCTCTTTGTATGTGGTGCTTATTCGATAATTTTTTTTTTGTGTAAGCTCTTTCCTTGGGGATTGAGAATCTCGCGGAAGCTTGGTTTTCTCAATTTTTTCAGTGCTCTTCTCTATTTGGCTTCTCTGCAAGAATGATGGGCGGAGAATTCAACCAGATTGAGATGGACACGTGTGACGATTAAGCGAATGATGAGAAGGTTTGGAAGATTATCATAGTTGGCCAGGTTAATAACTATGTTAAGGAAATGAAGGGTTACAACCATGATCTTTCCCATAAATTTTTTGAGTCCTTTAAGGATGGGATAGTCACCATCAATGGGCTTTACTTTGTTGTTTTGGCGTAAACCATTGCCACTATGACTGGTTTGAGTATGGAAGTAAAAGAGTTGCCCCACAATTCCAAGGCTAATTACAAAGATAACTTTTGACACTTCTTAGACCCTAGAGAGAAGGTGTCAAGGCTGCAAAATGGTTTCAACAAAGGGAACTTGCTAGATGATTAGATGGTTTTCATGTCTATTCTTATCAGGTTCATCACCTTGGAAGGTAGATACAAACAATTCCACTCCCATTTATTTCCTTTATCAAACCACTTTTGAAGAGGCATGAAATTCAACTTTCCCTTTTACATTTTTTATTCTTTAACTCAATCTGTGAGTAAGGTTAAGTACAAAGAGGGTGTCCCTCTTCATCAGGGCCTCAAATTGGGAATTTACAATTTCTACTTCATCATTACGCTTCAATATAGCCCTAGTCCTGTTCTGTCGATTGAGTTAAATTACCCACTTTCAACCCCATCCAATCTCAAGCCAAAGCTCTTCCTACTACCCCCTCCACTAGGTCTACCCACATCTACCATGTGCGTAATGAAAAGAGAAAGGCTCTGGGTCTTGAGAAACTCAAGGTTAACAAATATTATAAGGATGTTACCGTTGACCTATTCGATGAGTTGGCCTCCACTTGGTCGACTAATTCTACATGGACCCCTGAGAATTCCACCACAAACTGCTCGTCTATAAATGTTTTTCCTCCTTCGTCTAAAGACCAATTATTCTATCCAAAACACTCTAGATCATTCACAGAAGTACTTCCGCCTCTAAGTTATCCACCTCCCCTATGGTTTTGTATAACTTGGATTCTATTGACTAAAACGTGTATGAAATGTGCATTTGTCTGAATATACAAAAAGTTGTGAGAAAATGGCTCATTTTTCAGCTCCAAATCACAAGAAGAAAAATTAATAAGCTCATAGTTATGGCAGAAGGTGAGAGGAAAGATGAGGATTGGACTGAGGCAAATGGGGATGAAAGCCTTTGGGAGGTTGTTAATGATTTTGGGCATAAGTTAAACAATTGGGAGCTTATTGAACACCATATTATTGAGTTGAAGATCTAGTTCCCCTCTAAAGACCTGATAAAATAGAAATGATCAATGTACTGGCTAATATGAAGGATAATCAATCCCATCTCAGAATTTTTTTGGTTAATTGGTCAAAGTACAACAATACTATGATGGGAAACACCAACCTCTTAAACAATTCCATCCAGACTGAGTTGGAGGAAGGAAAGATGAATACGAAGAAGAGTTGTGCAGTAGCACCTAGAGTAGAAGCCCTAATTTTTGTTGTGTTTAAGAATTTAATGTTATCTAATTATATTTAGGAAAGTTTATGATCATTTTTCATTTGATCTAGGAGAAAGTGTGTTAAGTTGTTTGTGGGTTTGATCCAATTGACCTTTGCAAGGTCCTGTTAACCAAAATGGGTCAATTTGTGTGTTTTGCAATCAAAGTCCTTAGAAGAATTTTTTTGAGGTGTTTAGGGTCCTAGGATATGTTGTAGGACCTTCTGGTGTCTAATAAAGTAATTGAAATTAGGAGAGATCAACAATGTAAAAAAGTGCAAAAGTTGCTTGAGCAACTTTGCAACTTTTCAATGTTACTCGACAACATTTTGTAAAAGTTGTAAAAACCACCAAAGGTAGTTAAGGGTAAGTTCAAAAAGTTCCAATTAGATGTTCAGAGATATTTATGAGCCTTGGATACTATGTAATGAGATTGGCTACCATTTGGCATAATTTTCTAAGCAAGTGGAAGGAACGACAACTGTGTTTTGTTGATTCTATATGTTAAGCTTGGTTTAATGGATTGAATTTCTTAAAGTTTTGTTGTAAGTAGGAACTAATAGTTGAATTACCTTTATGTTAAATTACGTTAGTGTAAATATTGTGTTTTGATCATTGAATGTAAATAAACTCTCTACTCTATGTTCTCTGGATCAGAGAGGGTTGTATATAGCAAAATGACTCTCTACGCATTTCTACCCGTGGAAAATGCCCATACCTTGGTGAAATGGTAGAATAATCATTGTATAGTCTTTTACCTTTTTTTAAGGGTTAGAAGTGGAGATGATGAATATTGAGCTCTTTCCCTAGGCAATCTTGGTTATAGCCTGACTATGGATAAAAGACTAACATAGAAGTAAAGCATGCAAGTTTGGATTTAAATGTGCAGTCCAATGGTTGGAGGATGATATGTGGTAAGTGTTTAGACTCCAAAATATATGGTAGAGACCAATGTCACAAGCTCACCTAGTTTTGAGAGAAAATGGAGCAAACTAGCCTAATAGCCCTATATTTAAGGACTCGATCCCTAAGTGTTTAAATGTATTGTATGGAGGGCTCAGGGCATTAAAACCCTAGAATTACTTTGAGTATCTATAAAGGGTATTTGGATCAAAATGTAAGTTAATTGTGAAAAGGTGCCTCGATAGAGCTATAAGAAGACCATATCACATTCCCTAGTTTCTAGGAATTCTATTGGTAGAAGGCAAATTGAAGAGTCCGGACCATTAAGAAAAGAATTTTTTTGACCTCTTAGATGATGTTCACAACCCTATTTGCTTCTCTGAATAAATTGTAAAGGATTTGGAGAAATTACCCTTGTAGATGTAGTGTAGACTGAAAGCTAAAATTGGTAGGGAAGTTTTTTTTTGTAGGTTATGAGAACTTAGTGTTCCACCCTGTGGTTTGGGGTTTGTTAGCCATATATCAGATGTTATTTGGGTATGCGCTGACGGTACTTAGTTACTACTGTTGGTTAGTTATTACCGTCGGTTGGGAACAGGTGACGATGTTTGGTCACACCGCTTCAGGTTTTATATAAGTTACATTGTACTTGTTCATTGAAGACATCATGATCTTGTGGCTATTGTAAATGTACTAAAGTTATGAATGATCAATAAATAATTTGTTATTATATATTGGTATTTCTTGTAACGTCTATGCATCAGTAAACTAGCTTACCCCAGTGGGTAAACATTTGGTGTCGCTGCCTAGATGTGCTCAGGAAGGAAAAATAAAATAAATTGATGTGTTGATTATTACCCTGTGGAGAAGTGAGAAAAGAATTCATGCCCACCCAATTGAATAAAAATAGAAATAAGGAACTCGAGGAGGAACAAGCCGATAGAAAAGCCATACTCGCACAACAACAAGCCGAGCGAATGGAGAGATACAGAAGATGCGTAGAAGGACTACCGAAGGGAGTAAGTGAAGGTGAGGGTCTTGAGGTATCTTATCGGGAGGCTGGGAGAAGTGATGAGGACTGCCTAGAGGAAACAATGAGTTT
Source organism: Thuja plicata (assembly GCA_018584345.1). Lineage (NCBI taxonomy): Eukaryota > Viridiplantae > Streptophyta > Pinopsida > Cupressales > Cupressaceae > Thuja > Thuja plicata. The sequence goes on along the minus strand of MU224049.1, from coordinate 3,626,130 downwards.
TTATGGGTCCTTAACCTTAACCCCACAGACGGAAGCAAGAGAAGTCTGAAGGAAGGAAAAAGAGCAAGCCGCATGGAGGGAGGCTCAGGATACTGTTGCTGCCACGAGTATCAAAGTGACCGAGGATCAGGGGTATCATAGTAGCCCACCAGGCCTATAAAATTCTATTAGTTCAGGGAAATCAAGTGGTATGGTACCAAACAATTCTAGGGTACCGATGGTGACAGTACCATCCCAGCCTGTAACACAACTGGTGCTGGAAGTTCACAGTAGGCGCCTAGAAAAGTAATCATGGCGACCAATAAGGAGAAGTTGCCAAAATTCCATAGAGACAGAAACGAAGATCTAGTATGACTTTGTCAGATGTTGAGATGATCTGGTCTACGAATGGAGTCGCTGACCAGGAAGAATGGGTGAAATAGTTTCCCGCCACACTTAGAGGGGTAGCCATTGACTAGTACTCCGATGTGGACAAAACAATGGTGACCACTTGGGATGAACTCAAGAAATAATTCTAGAAGGAGTTTTGACTCCTGAGTGATGACAATGAAATTGTTTTAGAGATATACAGTACCAAGCAAGGAAAGAAGAAGACTGTTTCGGGCCTACAACCACTGACTAAAGGAGGTAGTAAGAAAAATGGAGAGCCAGCCAGTGGATGGCCTGAAGAAAAGATAGTTCGTGGAGAGCCTGAAATTAAACCTATGAAGGAAAATGAAGATAGTGCCCCCCACCTCATATGAAGATTCCTATAACTGGGTGATGGACTTGGAGAGCAAACAGAAGACCTCCAAGAAGAAAAGAAGCAAGTGTTCTTTCGACAAAGATGACATTGCGGATGATGACAGTAGCAACGATGGCGAGTCAAAGAAAAAAGTCATGGCACTCCAAAAGGACATGGAGAGAATGATGAAGGAGTTCAAGACCATGAAAGGGGGTACCAACAAGGGGGTAGATGACATGTGGTGTATGGACTGCAAGGAGAGTGGCCATACAAAGGAGTCATGTCCCAAAAATGCATAGTGTGACATTTGCCAGATCATAGGCCTTTCCACCAAGGAATTCCCATACAACATGAAAGAAAGGAATCAACAAGTGTTATTTACCTAAGAGAAACCATCTACATTGGGTGGGTAAGGAGGAAACCAACGTGGTGGCAGAAGGGACAATAAAAACAACATTAACACAAGGAGTCAAATAGAATATGACTCCAAGGGTCAGCCGATGATCCAGTCCCAAGCTTGCAATTAGTGGGGCCACTTTACAAGGGACTATGACAAGGGCGACACCCCGTAGAAGCTATGCCACTGGTGTGGTCCTAGAAACCACGAGGATACTAGCTGCCCAAAATCTGGTATTAATTGGCTAGACATAGATGGAAGCACGAGTATAGTACTGACCCTCACTCGAGGGAAAGAAAAGCAAGCCACATATCTAGACCCTCGAAAAAAAAAACAATGGGCATGGAAGGCTAAGGAAGAAATAGAGAAGGCAATGAAGACACAAAAAGAAACATAGGAGATGGCCACCACCTCAGACCGGAGGGAGCAGAACAAAATTTTTTGAGACAACTGTTACATTTAGATGTGCTAGTGAAACTCCAAGCCCTCCTTCACACCATGCCTCACTTGGGAATGATACTGTTGGGGAACTTGGCCACACAGCTAAATACCACATGTATAGACATCTCCAGAACGTCTGTAATTAACTTGATGATACTTGCTGTAAACAATGGGAGGTACTCGACAGTCATCGAGATGGGTATCCTTGGCACCACTCTCATAGACACCATTGTAGATGGTGGGTCCGAATTAAATGTACTTTCGAAGGAGACATGGAAAAATTTGGGGAAACCCATGCTATGGCCTCCAACCTTCAACTTGTTGGGAGTGAACCAGCACAACATCAAACCCATCGGAACCCTCATGGCTCAACGCGTGATGATTGGGAGACAACCCCTCATACTCAACTTTGTGGTTATTCCACTAAAGAAAAAGGGGTACAAGGCTATTTTGGGATGAGGGTGGCTCACCTCAGTGAAGGTGAACCACAAATGGAAGTGAAAAACACTTGCCATGGAGATTGTTAGGAGGAAGTACATGATTGATCCCCGAACGCAAATGGTGAGCGAGGAGTTAGCATCTTTGGACTCAGAATCTGAAGGGGAGTGATTGAGAAAAGATGGTGGGCAAAGAAGAATGGATCCCAATGAAGAAGGGGTGTTGGGGTTGGAAGAATGTTCTGGGGATAATGGAGATTCAATGAATGACCTCTTTCATTGGCAAATAAAATATTATGAGTTCTTCACACCATATTGTAACATGCTAAGCATTAGGGAGGAGGAAGCCACCCTCGCACACCAATTTACAAAGGAAGAACCCATCAAATACCAGGATGTAAAATCAAAAGGGAAAAACCTCGGTGATGACGCTCGTGTCAGTGACAGTTGGAACCCCATGGTTGCAGCCTTTAGATTCTTTATTCTCCTTCTTCTTATGTACAGGCTAGTGATGGTGGTGCCTATAGAATTTATGGTTTTCAGCCATTGTATAGCCCTGGAAAACAAACCCAAGGAAAATTTTTTGGAAGTGGGCTACGATGGGGCCATCAAGCTGTAAACTCTCGATGGAGGGGAGATACACGAGGCCATTAGCAGTTCCAAATTGAAACCACACCCGGAGGGGAGGGACAAAGCACTTGAAAGGATGGATAGAGCACCCAAGGGTATGGAAGGGACCCGAGAAACCTGAGAGGCTGGAAGAATGACCACAGAGGCACCTAGAAGGTAATTAGATTAGACAATTTAAAAAAAAGGACCGTACAACTGATACTGTATGGACATACATAAAATAATCTAGAGATTAAATGAACTGTACGGTAGAAAGACCGTATGGAAGAGAGGTCATATGTCCCACGCATTAAAAGGCTTAAGGCATCGTATTGAAAAAGGCCGTACAGGCCCACCGGACCTCACCCGTGGTCAACATGAAAGGTAAACCATGAAACTATATGACATTTGGCAGAGCTGGATGTTGGGAGTCCGTACGTCCAAAAAAGAAAAGAGGAGAGTGGGGACCTTTATTAGGAAGTCATATGATCTGTACGGACAGAAGCGCGGATGAATGAGTAATGTAACCAAGTCGTACGAAGATTACCAGAGACTCTACAGAATGAATCCATACATCCATATAGATTGGGTGGATAGTAGTAAGAAATCTTGTTGGTTAACACACAGAATAGTGTCACATAGTGTACTACCATCCTGACGTGGGCAACTAGCCAACGGTAAGTAAGAAGTAGCAAATTTGAGTAAAGGCTCTTCAATAAGGTCGTACACCGTACCGGTGGGAGTACAGCCATTCAAACGGGAGAGAAAGAAAAAGAAAAAAAATGATGATGACAAAGGCTATGAAGAAAATCAAGTTATTAGCCACATAGGCACCATAAAATAGTTGGCAGAGGAGAGAGGGCATCAGACAAAAATCACAAAAATGGTGTAAGCCATGGACTTTGGTGTGGGTTTGAAGGTGCTAAATTGGTCTTAGTGGTGGGGGCATTGCCCCCAGACCCCGTAGGGGCACTGCCCCTCGACCCCGCTAGGAGCGTTGGCCCCATACCCCCATTTTATTTTTGAGGCACACTACAACCTAGAGTTTGGGGTACCAGCGCCATCAGGGTAAGCGTTGGGTTTGTTCCACATGGTGAGAAAGTAGTGTGAAGCTAAGCATTGGAGGGGAATCCATAAGGTGCATACAGAAACATATTTGGAGGTTGTAAATGCACAGAATTGAATAGATGAGACCCAAAGATGCTGCAGGCATTGATTGTCCACTCGCCAGTGGTGGCAAGAGAGGTAGAAGGGTACTACACTTTGAGGAGTATGTCTTGGCTAGACATGAGGCTGCCATGGTGGAGGCACAAAGAGCTTGGGAGGAGCTGACCACCAGGTTGGAGGCATTAGAGAAAGAATTGGCTCAGTGTACTTAGTAGTTGGGTGTGGAGAAGGAAGCATGGCTATTGAGGACAGATTGGCTATGGAGGTAGTATCATTTGAGCAGCAGATTTGCAACACTTGGTAGAGGCTAAGACTGAGCGGCATGTTTTGGTTCTTGTATGTGGTTCATCATTCCTATCTTGTTCTATCCCAAATATTTTGTTGTCATTCAAAGATGACTTTTCTTTAGGGGGTGATGATGTTAGCCGTATATAAGATGTTAGTTGGGTATGTGCCGACGGTACTTAGTTACTACTTTCGGTTAGTTATTAGCGTTGGTTGGGAACGGGTGATGACATTTGGTCGCACCATTTTAGGTTTTATATAAAAATTGTACTTGTTCGTTGAAGACATCATGATCTTGTGGCTATTGTAAATGTACAGAAGTTATGAATGATCAATAAAGACTCTGGTATTATATATTTGTATTTCCTATAACGTCTATGCATCAATAAACTAGGTTACCCCAGTGGGTAAACATGGTTTGAGTGAAGCCCTATAGGGTCCTTGGAGACCTAGTGTTGAGTCAAGCTAACTCTATAAGGAATTCCCTATTAGATTGGTATCAAAACCCTAAATAAACCTGGGATAGTGAGTACATGAGTGATCTAGAATAAGTGGGAGAGTCAACCATGGTGACCAACACATAGCTAGCTAAGAAGATGGATGAAATACAAGAGGAGAATAGAATCCTAAGGGAATAGTTGGTAGAGATAGAAATGAAGTTAGATGAAGTGCAAGCCCAGACTACAAATGTAAGTGAAAAGGTGAGGGAGATAGAAGGAAAAGGCAAGTCAGTGGCAGAAGAAGATATAGTGCCAGAGCCTGATCTAGTACTCCAAGAAGAACCATTTCTTAAAGTTCTAAAGGACATGAGTGGAAAATAATTAGAAGGTGTACCCATATTTAGTGGTAAGATGGAACCAGAAGTGGTCATGGAATGGCTAGAAGGACTAGAAAAGCATTTTGATTGTGATAGTGTGAGAGAAGCACAAAAGGTGAGAGAGGTGAAAACAAGAATGAGAGGGATTTCCCTCACATGGTGGAAATTTTTATAGGATGAGAGGGTTAAGGAAGGAAATAATACCATTACAAGATGGAAGGGCATGGTGACAAAGATGAAGGAGACCTATCTACGAGATGACTATGAAGTGCAATTGCTCAAAAAAATACAGAACCTTAGATAGAAAGATCTCAAAGTGAGTGCTTATACAGAAGAGTTCCACAAAATTTGTCTGAGATCCCATATGATGGAAGAGGAAAGCTTAAAGGTGGCTAGATACCTAAATGGGTTAATGTGGAATATCCAAGAGGAGATAATATTTTTGAGCCCAAGGACAGTTCACCAAATTTATCAACTTGCCCTCAAGGTAGAATAAAAGCTCAAAAAGAAGCATGAATCAAGAAGTAGGAACAAAGGTAGAGGAAGAGATGGAAGAGGTCAGAAAGGAGGATTTGGAGGAATAAAATTTGAAGCAAGGAGCCAAGGATAGTCCAAGCTCATTGAACAATAAGGAGAGACAAACAATAACATAAGTGGTTATAATAGAGGTAGAGACTTTAACAATAACTCAAGAGGAAGATCAAGTAGCCAAGGAAGAGGATCTTACTTATCTTCTATGAAATGTTATATAGTTGTCACCAATATGGGCATCTTTCCTATAAGTGTCTTGAAAATATCTCATCATTATAAGGTGGAGAGAAAAGAATAAACTATGTGCAAGAAGAGTGTTCTAGCATTAAGATAGCAGAGGTGGGATTGGAATAAGAGATAGGAGAGAACAAGATGATGAGAGGACGACTAACTAGAGATCCAATAAAAGAAGAACCAAATCAAAGGAGATCTCTGTTCAGATTCAAATGCAAGATTCTAGGTAAGGTTTGTAAAGTTATCATAGACTCTGGTTCTACTGATAACATTATTTTTGTGTAAGCCATTAAAAATCCTTAATTGAAAAGAATTCCTCCTACTAACCCTTATAGAGTCACTTCGTTAAATAAAGATCAACATGTGTTAGTTAATGAGAAAGCTTGGGTGAAGTTATGAATATGGAGATATAAGGACAGAGTTTTGTGTGATGTCTTACCCATGGATGCTTGTCATCTCATATTGAGAAGACCTTGACAGTTTGACATATTTTCTATGCATTATGAAGCTAAGAAATCCTATTCATTCAAGAAGGATGGAGTCACATTCGAGATTCAATCAATCTTAGAAGAAGGATAAGTGAAGTTAGTGGGTCCCATTATACTCCTATTTGGAGAAAATGAATTCTTAAACAAATTTGAGGAAGGAGATGGAGTGGGTTTTTCCTTAGTGTTGAAACCTAAGGGTTAGAAGGTGGACAAGAAGGAAGAGTTTCCCATAGAGATACAAGAGTTACTAAACTAGTACACAGACATAGTGAGTGAGAGTAAACTAGCCACCCTACAACCTAAGAGAGATATTAGCCATCAAATTGGCTTTATTCCTAGAGCTTCATTGCCTAACAAATCTTCCTATAAAATGACCCGACAATAGAATGTAGAGATTTCTAAACAAATCCAAGAGTTACATAACCAAGGCCTAATTAGGAAGAGTATAAGCCATTGTGATGTTCCGACTATCCTAGCCCCAAAGAAAGGTGCTACCTAGAGATAATGTACATACTCTAGAGCCATTAAAAGAATGATCATAAGGTATAGGTTCTCAATCCCCACGACAAAGGACTTAATGGATTGTCTAGGGGGATCCAAGTACTTTACTAAAATTGACTTAAAAATTGGTTACAACCAAATTAGAGTGAAGGAAGGTTACGAATGGAAGATGAAATTTAAGACCAAAGAAGGCCTATATGAGTGGCTAGTCATGCCCTTTGGGTTGTCTACTTCCCCAAGAACTTTTATGAGATTAATGAATTAAGTGTTGAAATACTTCATAGGTAAGTGGGTTGTGTTGTATCTAGATGATATCTTAGTGTTCAGTAAAACAAAAAAAGACCACATTAAGCATCTGCAAATGGTGTTACAAAGGTTGCATGAGGAGAAGTTAACAATTAACCTAGACAAGTGTGAGTTCATGAAACAAGAGTTAGTATACCTTGGTTTTGTAATATCATAGGGGAATTTGAAAATGGACACTAGTGAGGTGGAAGAAATTATAAATTGGCCTACACCTAAGTCAGCTAAAAAGGTAAGGATCTTTCATGGTTTAGCCCATTTTTATAGGAAGTTCATCAGATAATTCAGAGAGATATGTGCACCTGTCTCAAAAACCATTAAAGGGGGTATGAAAACTAAATTCCAGAGGAATGAGAAAGCTAACTAGGGATTTGAGACCTTGAAAAGGAAGACATCCACATAACCAATATTTACGCTTCATAGCTTTGAGAATTTGTTTACAATAGAGTCTGATGCTAGTAACAATTCTATAAGAGAAGTCTTAGGAAAAAATTCTTGTGGCTTTTCATAGTGAAAAACTAAGTGATACAAAGAGAAAGTACTCTTCATATGATCTAGAGGTGTATGCATTTGTTCAAGCATTAACGAAGTGGAGGCATTACCTTCTTCCTAAGGAGTTTGTGGTCTACATAGACAATCAAGATTTAAGCTACCTGAATTCACAAGACAAATTGAGTCACAAGCATATAAAGTTGGTGGAGTATATCCAAGCCTACACTTTTACAACTAAGCATAAGAAGGGGCTAAAAAACAAGGTGGTAGATGCACTAAGCATTAGCTTTTCGAGTGTTCAATAAATGCAATCAAGGATGATTGGCATAGAGAGTTTCAAAGAATTATATCCACAGGATGAGGAATTTTTTTCTATCTATAACGTGTAGTGACTTCCAAAATCATTTCCATGGTGAGTACTTTGATTTTACTCTGCAAGAAGGTGTTTTGTTTAGGGGAGGGCAACTGTGTGTTCCTAGAGGCTATATGAGGGAGAAAATAATCTAGGAGAAACATAATAGATCACTTAGTAGACACTTTGGAGTGAATAAGACCTTGTTTTTGGTCAAAAGATACTATTATTAGCCTAAAATGAATAAGGATATATAGAGGTATGTGGAAACTTGTATAGTATGGCAGAAAGAAAAAAGGAAATTCATCTAATGCAGGGTTGTATCAACCCCTTCCAATCCAAAATAGACCATGGGAGTGCCTTAGTATGGAATTTGTGGTTGAACTCCCTAAAATAAAATAGGGGTTGGATAGTGCCTTTGTAATTGTAGAAAGATTTAGTAAGATGACCCATTTTGTGCCATGTAAAACCACCCATGATGAATGCTATATAGAAAATAAATTATTTAGTGAAGAATTTAGGATTCATGGTCTACCTTTGAGCATTGTGTTAGATAGAGACTCCAAGTTTATTATTCATTTTTGGAATACTTTTTGGCAAAAGTTTGGAACCAACCTCCCTTTTGGTTGTCCATATCATCCAAAAATGGATGGACAGACTGAGGTGGTTAACAAGAGTTAGGGAAACCTTTGAGGTGTCTCACCAAAGAATATGGACAAACATGGTCCGATCAAGTTATTTCTCAAGTAGATTTTTCCTACAATGATACAATAAATAGGTCCATAGGTAAAATTCCATTTTAAGTGGTCTATAGGATCTAACCTAGAGGCATATTGATGTAAATGTAAGAGTTGAGTTCCAATATTCTTCCAAGAATCTTCTAATCACTCTGAGAGTCCCCCAAAAGTGCCTTCAACCAGGATCAATACTATGATCCAATCCACTGACATGAGCAATCTAGGGTCACAATAATAGCTCTCACCTCAACTTCACTTCACACCAGTCAAGTGATCAAACATGGTCAAATTCATTCATAGGCCTACACATACTCAATCACCATCATTGAACAACATAATAATAAATAACTAGTCAATCTTGAAAAAATGGATTTCAACTCTACCATTCTGGATAAACCCACACACAGAGGTTAATCAATTTCTAACCTAATCAAAACTCATCAATCTCTCTAGTGAGAATGGGCACAATGAGATCTATCAACACATACCCAAAGCACATTACAATCTAATGGTATATTCAAGAGATATAGCTCCCACACTAAGACTTTTTTTTTCCTATGACACTTAAGAAAAAAACATAGATAACTCCTTATAAACATAGATAACTCCCTTATTTCTGAACCAAACACATTCATTCCAAAAAAAAAATTGCCTATTTCAATAAAGAATCATGTGCAACCAAAAATAATTCAATACATCATTAGACCTCAAAGAATATGGTTGAAGATGACTATTTTTACTGTCAAGGAAAACATGGCAAATGCAAAAAATAACCAACTTTGTTTTATTCAAATCCTTACAAAAGTTGATCTTTACAACCACCATTCCTTGTTTCAAGCTTCCATCCTTTTATAAAACCTCTTCTATTTCTATTTGACCGAACAACTACTTGGGAACTACCCAAACTACCTAAAAATGATTGCAAGTGCCTAAATCGGTTGTCCCCATCTTTACAGAGATTAAAATATTGTCAAGTTGAGAGCTTAGTTGTCAACTTGATAGCTACACATCCCATGGACCTTTTACATTCAAAGTGGTATTTAAATTTCCTTTAAAAACTAATTAAAAATATACATCTACCATTTTAAACTTTTACATTAGCCCTTATTGGATAGGTTTCCAATCTAGCGACTTTCTAACAACATTAACAAAATTACTCCCATACAACATTATTCAGATATTATTGATCATGTTAACATTATAGGAGGAAACCTTAGAAGTCCTATTTTCCTTGATCTCCTTGGGGTCTTCATGAGGAACCCATGGTCAACTAAGTGACCCTCCTCTATCTTCAAGAGGTTCTCTGCAACACATATGTGAGCTCAGAGACCTAGGGAGTAGTGTAGAGAGGAGTGGATATGTAAATGAATTTTATTAGTCCATGAAAGAGGTTCATGATATAGTAAAGAAAGCCCTGGTAGATAGTACTACCCATACAAATAAAGATGTGGATGATAGAAAGAAGGATGTTCGATTCCAGGTTGCTGATCTTGTGATGGTTCACTTGAAAAAAGAAAGATTGCAGAAGGGTGTCCCACACAAGCTTCAGAGGAGAAGGATAGGCCCTTGTGCCATACTAGAAAAGTATGGTAATAATGGTTAAAAGTTAGAGTTACATGCAGTGATCTAAATTATGAATCATATTACAATACCTAATGTGATACCTGCAGTATTGTCAAGTTCAATATAAAAACTAGAAGACTAACAACAAAGTTACTAGCCAAAAAGTAATCCATTCTATTAAAAAATTGGAGCTTATACAAATATGATAGATCCCAAGGGTCACTAGAATACATTGGAAAATAAATAAAAATTCATCATAATGTTTATTAGAAATAAACTAATTAAAACTACCAAAATTTTCAAAAAGCTATATAAAAATTTAGGCCTACTTGGAGAAGGCATAAATTTCTAGTCCTAGGTCTGATTTGCTAACCGTTTACTTCATTAGAAAGATAATAAAAAAATGTAGACCCAAAACTAGAAGGTGAAACTAAGGTTACCCCTTCGAGGAGAGATAGTCTCAGAAATGCCCTGAAGACCTTCAAAAATGCAATTTATTGAGACAAAAAATATTGAAAAATTAGATTTTAGTATTTCCAAATTTCATCCTAATCATTCGTCCCCCATTGAGAGGAAATGGGCCCCATTGCACTCATCTACTTCAAAAAAAGAGGAAATTGTGCTTCAATTTGTTCCTTAGTTAACCACTTGCATTGATGAGGATGATGACCAACTCGAACCACCCGATTAAGAAAAATCTTCTTATTTCTCAAAGTCTTTAAAATGACTTCAGTAACATGGTCACACTGGACTATAATAGTAGTAGATAATTTTGTAGCATGAATGTGTTTAGTAGCTTGGGAAATGTCCAACAATGGAGGAAAATAGAGTCTCAACAATTCCACATTGAAAACTGGATGCAGGCCCAAGAAGGATGGAAAATTAAGTTCAAAAACATTTTCACCAACTTGCTTCACATTAGTATATGGGCCATAACAAAGAGGATGAAGCTTCTTGTTTGGTCTGTGAAGGTGCTCTTTCTGAAGATGTAACCATACCTTGTCACTAATCTAAAAGTGATGATGAGTTCTATGTTTATCATTCATTTCCATATACTTCTGATTACTCTGCTCCAAAATCTCATGAAATTTTTGCTGTAGGTGTCTAATGTTATCAAAGAATTTTTCTGCTTTATCTACCTCCTCGTTAGCATTCAATAGAATATCAAATCGCAAAACTAGTAGTTCTACATCCATAGGTGCCAATGGTTGATACCCAAGATAAACCTAAAATGGACTATGCCTTGTAGTACTATGGAGTGCACGGTTGTAGCTGTGTTACACGTAGGGTAATATTTTATCCCATGTGTGAGGATGTTTTGAATGATACATTTATAAGATATGAGTGATCATTTGATTCACCACTTCTATATTCCCATCTATTCTGGGATGGAATGTTGTGGACTTTGTCAACTTTGGGTCCATTTTAGCCCATAGTGTAGACCAAAATTTGATGGTGAACCTGTTATCCCTATTAGAAATAATGCTTTTGGGAAAACCAGAATGAACCCAAACATGTTCAAAAAATAACTTGGCAGTCTCTCCTGCAAAAATCATCTTTTGACATGCTACCATGATACCCATTTTAGAAAACCTATCTACCAAAATATATACACAGTCATTCCCCCACCTAATAGTTGGAATCCCAGACATAAAATCCATTGAAACAGACTGTCATGGATTATCAAGAATAGGTAATGGTAAGTATAGACCCAACTTACGGTTTGCTAGATTTACAATTGCACAGGCTGCATAAGCTTGTATATATGAAATTATATCCTACTTCAATTTTGGCCAATACAAAAACTTTTGAAGGATAACAGTAGTCTTACCAATACCAAAATGTCCTACAATATGGTTGTAGTGAGCTTCCCATATCATTTTCTTTCATTCCTCAATGGGTACACATATATGACCAACATGGAAAAGAAACCCATCCTGCAAGTGAAAATTAGAGATACACTTTCCTTCTACCAAATTACCATAGATGTTAGAAAAATCAATTTTAATACCATATAGGTGTTCCCATGTGCATGATTGATGACCACATGAATCCATCACCATTGTCAAACCTACAATTGGAGGCCTACTAATATAATCTGCCACTTTGTTATTTTTTCCTTTTTATGATGAATGTTGAGGTGAAATTGCTGTAGATAAGCTGACCACCTTTGATGTTTGTCATTCTGAAACTTCCCTTGTGTTTGCAAGAATTGAAGAGGTTTATGGTCTGTTTGTATAATAGTTTCCTTTCCCACTATATAATATTTCCATTGTTTGCAGGCTTGAATAATAGCATACAAATCCTTGTTATAGGTGGGGTACCTATGTACTGTATCAAAAAAAATTTCACTGTGATAGGCAATAGGATGCCCTTGTTGTGTGACTACCATACCAAAAGCATAATGAGATGCATCAATTTCTATCTAAAATAATTGTTGCAGATCTGGGAGGACCAGTACTGGTGTTGAACATAATCTTTTTTTTTAATTCTTCAAATGTTTGTTTCTTTGCCTATGTCTACTGAAATTTTTCATTTTCTCTACCCCTTAGTGATTGATTGAGAGGCCATGATATATGTGAGAAACCAAAAACAAATTTGCGAGAGAATTAGGCTAAACCCAATAAGTTGCGAAGCTCTGTGAAAGTTTTAGGAGACGGCCAATCTAAAATTACTTGAATCTTTACTAGGTCAACATGAACACCCTCAGTATCAATGATATACCCTAAGTATTGAATACTATGCATGTAGCAAAAGAGAACTTATCAATGTTGGCATAAATTTTTGTCCGAAAGATTGCTACAATGTAGACAATTGTTATTTTGTCATTGATGTCAAACCTTAACTGGTGAGACTATTGTTGTATGTTTGAGTACCATATCTATTGATTGATGAAGATTTGAAGAATAGGATAACAAGAAGACCAAGGAAATGGTTGAGTTATGAGTATACACCAGGGTACTTGATCAATTGGCACTTTGGCAAAGTGATACATTGTTTATCTTTTACTGACAGTTCACTGGAAGGTCGATGTCGAGAAAAGCAAAGTTGATACCGAGCAAAGTAGAAGGTGATGCCGAGCAAAGAAAAGATGATGCTGAGTGCTAGTGAAATGTCGAGGGAGACATAGCAAGCCAAGCAGTAGTAATTTGATTATTGATGAGGTTTGAGATCTATGGCTAACATAGTTGATTTTATTGGGATATGCATTGTTAATTAAGATTGGTCCACACTCATTTAATGCACACAAAACTATTATTAGCGCATGGATTCAATGTTTAATTAATGACTATATTGGAGAAGTAAATTAAATGTAATGATGGAAAGATCCATTGGATCTAACCTAACCTAAGATCTACAATCTTGATTAAGTGGAAAAAGATTTATCTGACCTAGATGAAGAGGTATAATATAACCTAATGTGGTTATTGTTATTGCATCTGAGTGCAATGAGAGTTTGAATGAAAAAGTATTGCATGGTTAATTGACTGATTGGCAAAACCTAGCAGAGAAGGCTGGGCAGAGAAGCTGAGAGATTGCTTGATGGATTTCCAAGCAGATATGAAGTTTGAGATGAAAATGGAGGCTACTCGGTGAATTAGCATTAGAGTTGAAATTGTATCTGGATTTGCAAAGTAAGTTGTATGTATTAAATCACACCTGCTGATTACTTTCTAACCATTGTATCAGTTCAAATCCTTTATTTAGGTTGACCTAACAGTCAAAGTATAAATCCTTTGAACAAGGTGACATTCAGATTGGAATGTTCTAAGTCCTCTAACAAGGCCACTCCTGAGAGGGTGTTTAAATCCTTTAACCAGGTCACATTTGACAGTGTGTTTTGTAACCTTTAACAAGGTTGGCTCCTAACAGGGCATCACTTCAAAAGAGTGAAATTTTGGTAGCATGTTATTGGTGGTTTTTCCCATATTGGGTTTCCACGTTAATTCATGGTGTCAAAATGTGTGAATGTTTATGTTTTGTTTTTCTGTTAAGTTTCTATAAGCTTATTTCATTAATACAGTAAGCTATACACTTTTGTTGTTTATTGCTACTGAGCAGAACTAAGCTATTGAAGTGGTGTAAAGTTTTATGGGCACATCTAGACATGAGGATAACTGATTCACCCCGCCCTCTCAATTATTCTAAATTCATTCTAACAATTGGTATCAGAGCTCTTGTTCTCTTGCAAAATTTTGAAGGTACTTGGAGATAAAGATCAAGATGTAAAAAAGGGATGGACTGAAGATTCACAAGGAAAACTTTCCTGCATGGAAAAGTTTGATTAAACTTCACTTGGCTAGTATTGGTGATTCTGCTAAATGACATATTGAAACAAAATATGTAGCCGCTACTAGAGTTCTGAATGTTGCACAATTAAGAGAAAAGCATGAACATAATCAAGGAATGTTGGAACTTGCATCATCTCTAAACTATCATGAATTTGAGGACATCAAGGATTGTACAAGTGCAAAGCAGATATGGGATGCTCTTCAAACCATCTATGGGGGTGATGCAAATGTACTAAGAGATAAATCTTAAAGCTTGAGAGGTAAGTTTGATGATATAAAAATGCAAGAAGGAGAAAATATAGTGCAAAATTATGATAGGATAAAGGAAGTTTTAAATGCTATTAGAGGAGTTAAGGGAACCATTGATGATGACACTATCACGAGCAAGGTACTAAGAACACTTCTTCCTATTTATGCTATTAGAGTATCCACAATTCAAGAACTGAGATGTACTCCTAACAATAATTTGAATCTGGAAAGTTTGGTAGGCAGACTTAAAGCATTGCAGATGTCAAATTTTGAAAAATATACTCCACAAGCTGTTGAATCTGCATTCAAGTCCCAAATGGTCATAAACAAATCAAGGAAAGGAAAGAAATGTGTGAGAAATGATAGTGACACTTCAGATAATGATCTAGAAGAGCTTGAGGAACTTATGACAAGGAGACTAGCTAGAGGAAAAGGAAAATTCATAGGCAAACTTCCTATTATTATTTTTCTTGTAACAAAGTTGGTCATATTGCTGCTAGTGTCCTGACAAGAATGAGAAAGATGAAAGAAGAGATAGCAATTAAAAAGATAGAAAGGATGATCGAGACTATAGAAAGTACAAGGATTACAAATACAAAGGTAAGAAATCTTGTTATATAGCTGAAGAAGCTTCTGACAGTGAATCTGATAAATCTGATGAAAATGATATAGAAGTTGCATATGTTGCAATGAAAGATGATTCCAATGATGATGAGAAAAATGCACTAATTTATTATATAAGTAAAGGTGATCGTTGGATTAATTATAGTGGTTGTTCACATCACATGACTACTGATAAGGAAAAATTTGAAACCTTAGATCAATGCAAGGGTGGATATGTTAAGTTTGGTAATGATACACCTTGTAGAGTTAAAGGGAAAGGATCAATTCAACTGAATAACAAGATTAGAGGTGATGATGTGTATTGGGTTGATAATCTTAACTATAAGTTGTTGAGTGTTTCACAGTTGAACACTTTTGGTTACAGAGTTGAATTCCATTACAGGAAAGCAAAGATCTATGATGCCAATGGAGAATTAGTTGGAGGTGGTGAGAAAACAAAAGGTAACTTGTTCTAACTGGATTTAGCTGAAGAGGCATGCTTGTTTGCACAATATAATGATTCTTGGTTATGGCATAAGAGGCTATGTCATGTTAACTTTGATAAATTGGTAAGCATAAGTAAATTGAAAAAGGTTATAGGGTTGCCTAAGTTAAAGAAACCTAAGAATGCAATGTGTAAGCAATATCAATTGGGAAAAATGAATAAATCTAGTTTTAAGAGAAAAACTCATACTTCTGAGAATATTTTGGAATTGGTTCATACTGACCTTTGTGGACCTATTGGTGCGAAAAGTTACTGTTGAGACAAATATTTTATTCTATTTGTAGATGACTACTCTAGGATGATGACTCTTATGTTTCTTAAAGATAAATATGATGCATTCCAGTTATTTAAGTGGTACTTGGAAAAAGTTGAAAAGGAAACAGGTAAGAGTCTGCAATGTTTGAGATCTGACAGAGGAGTTGAGTTCATTTCTAATGAGTTTAACATGTTTTGCAATGACTGAGGGATAAAAAGATAGATGTCCACACCTAGGACACCACCATAGAATGGTATAGCTGAAAGAAGAAATCAATCTATCATGGATGGTACCAAAACATTAATGATGGAGAAAAATGTTGCACATAAATATTGGAGAGAAGCTGTAAGTATAGCTGTTTATACCTTGAATAGAGTACAAGTCAAGAAAGGTACAAATACTACACCTTATGAGCTATGGTATGGATATGCACCTACTGTAAGTTATTTTAAAGTCTTTGGGAGTAGATGTTTTATACTGACGGATAACATAAATGGTAAACTTGATGCTAAAGGAGAAGAAGGCATATTTCTTGGATATTCTACTAAGAGTAAGGCATACAAATGTTTGAATTCTAACACTAAGAAAATTGTGGAAAGTGAAAATGTTATAATTGATGAATATGTAGAAAGAAATGAAGCTGAAAGCATGATTGAGCATGAAAGTTACAAATCATTCACTCATCCTAGAGAGGAGGATTCTAACGAAATTGAAAATAAAGTTGTCGAGAAATAGTCCGCACCTGCCGAGACACAGAATGAAATTGCTAGGCAATAGGACGTGACTGCTGAGCTATCTAATGGAGATGTCAAGTCACATTTTCACACTGAACTGAACATGAATGATCAAACTCAAGCTGAGAAAGAGCCTACTTTGGTAAAATATGTAAGAAGGCACCATAAACCTGATCAAATCATAGGAGCAAAGGATTCTGCAGCTATGACAAGAGGCAAATTAAGAGAAGACACATGTTTTCTATGTGATTTTGAGCCTAAGACAGTAAAAGATGCTTTGGACAATGAAGACTGGATTCAAGCCATGAATGAAGAGATAGACCAGATTGAAAAGAACAAGACATGGACACTAGTACTAAGACCTAACAACAAAATTGTAATTGGTACAAAGTGGGTATTCAAAAACAAGATGAATGAACATGGACAGGTAACAAGGAATGAAGCAAGACTGGTATGCAAAGGTTATGCACAAGAGGAAGGAATTGACTATGGAGAGACATTCGCCTCAGTTGCAAGATTGGAGGGTCTAAGAACTCTACTTGGATATGCAACCTACAAAGGATTTAAAGTCTATCAAATGGATGTGAA
Organism: Thuja plicata; assembly: GCA_018584345.1. Taxonomy (NCBI): domain Eukaryota; kingdom Viridiplantae; phylum Streptophyta; class Pinopsida; order Cupressales; family Cupressaceae; genus Thuja; species Thuja plicata. The sequence goes on along the minus strand of MU224049.1, from coordinate 3,608,825 downwards.
CTCAGCATTTCTAAATGGGATATTATAAGAGGAAGTATATATTGAACAAGCTGATGGATTTGTTGACCCAAGCAAGAGGAACATGGTTTACAGACTACACAAGGCATTATATGGACTGAAACAAGCACCTAGAGCATGTTATGAAAGATTGCACAATTATCTAATCAAGATTGGATTTGCAAGAACAATTGACAACACCAATCTGTATTTGAAAATAGAGCATGGTAAAGGAATTTTATTGGCTGAAATTTTTGTTGATGACATCATATTGAGTGGACAAGATATGATATGTAAAGCATTTTGAAAAGAGATGAAAACTGAATTTGAAATGTGTATGTTTGGGGAGATTAAATTCTTTGTTGGTTTACAAATACATCAAATGAAGAATGGTATCTATATTACTCAATCAAAATATGTCAAGGAGATAATGAAAACTTTTGGTATGGAAGATTCAAAACCAGCGAGTACACCCATGGATATTGGACAAAAGTTGACAAAAGAATGATGATACAAAAGAGGTAAATCAAACACTGTACAGATCAATAATTGGTAAGCTGCAATATGTTGTACACATTAGACCTGATATTGCATTAGCAGTTGGAATTGTTGGTAGATTTTCTGCTAATCCAAAAGAGACACATATAATGGAAGTGAAAATAATTCTGAGATATTTTAAAGGTACAAAATATTATTGCCTATATTACAAAAGGAATGACAAGTTTGAACTCATAGTCTATACTAATTCTGACTGGGCTGGAAATGTGGATGATAGAAAAATCACCAGAGGAGGAGCATTTTTATTGGGGAAAAGATTAATTTCCTGGAGAAGAAAGAAACAAAATTGCACCTCACAATCCACATCTGAAGCTGAGTATGTGGGAGCAGCAGTTAATTGTTGAAACATTGTGTGGCTAAAGATACTACTGAAAGGTATGAAGGAGGAGATCACAAAACCAGTTGTCATATATTGTGATAACACGAGTGCCATTAATATTTCTAAAAATCCTATAATGCACTCTAAGACAAAACATATAGCTATCAAGTACCATTACTTGAGGGAGCTGGTTCAGAAGAAGGAAGTGAGACTAGAATATGTGAACACTAAGGAACAGTTGGCAGACATATTTACAAAAGTATTTCCCAAGGATTCTCATGAGTATCTAAGAGGTAAATTGGGGGTGATTCCCCTAGTAGAGGCTAACTAGTTCTAAATGGCACTGCTGCATCAAATATTTTAATCAGAACACTTGACACATTGATGCACAATGAATCACATTTCTTAGGATGCTGCCTAAAAACTGTGAAGTAGAAGACAAGAACAGAAAAGAATATCAGTCATTAACAAAGATGATAGGAACAACATGATACAAAGATTAGAACAAGATGTATCTGCATAATGAAGATGTCAATGTATTTGGCATTGTTGTCAAAGAGGGAGAAGATTGCTAAAAAAAATGATTGATAAAACAAATATGAGGGAGATATTGTTGAAAGAGAGAGTTGAGAAGACACAGAGGGAGTAATATTTTACAAATGAGAATCAGAATGAAGCTAAAGACATTAATGAATATTTGTTCATATCAGGAACACACACACTTTTTGGATTGTTTGGTAACTTTGGTTGGAAATTATTGTTTTACAGTTTAGTGTTTCCATCAATGCCAAAGAGGGAGATTGTTGGAAAGATTGTTACAATTTAGAAAATTGTTATTTTGTCATTGATGTCAAACCTTAACTGGTGAGACTATTGATGTATGTTTGAGTATTGTATCTATTGATTGCTGAATATTTGAAGAATAGGATAACAAGAAGACCAAGGAAATGGTTGAGTTATGAGTATACACCAGGGTACTTGATCAATTGGCACTTTGGAAAAGTGATACATTGTTTATCTTTTACTGACAGTTCACTGGAAGGTCGATGTTGAGAAAAGAAAAGTTGATGTCGAGAAAAGTGGAAGGTGATGCCGAAAAAGTAAAAGATGATGTCAAGTGCCAGTGAAATGCCAAGGGAGACATAGGAACATAGTTGATTTTATTGGGATATGCATTGTTAATTAAGATTAGTCCACACTCATTTAATACATAGGAAACTGTTATTAGCGCATGGATTCAATGTTTAATTAATGACTGTATTGGAGAAGTAAATTAAATGTAATGATGGAAAGATCTGTTGCATCTGACCTAAAGTAAGATCTATGATCTTTATTAAGTGGAAAAACATTTATCTGACCTAGATGAAGAGGTATAATATAACATACTATGGTTATTGTTATTGCATTCGATTGCAAGGAGAAGTTGAATGAAAAAGTATTGCATGGTTAATTAAGTGATTGGAAAAACCTAGCAGAGAAGGCTGACCAGAGAAGCAGAGAGATTGCTTGATGGATTTCCAAGAAGATCAGAAGTTTGAGATGAAAATGGAGGCCACTCAGTGAATTAGCATTAGAGCTGAAATTGGATTTGGATTTGCAAAGTAAGTTGTATGTATCAGATCACACCTACTGATTAATTTCTAACCATTGTATCAGTTCAAATCCTTTCACCAGGTTCACCTAACAGTCATTGTATAAATCCTTTGAACAAGGTTACATTCATATTGGAATGTTCTAAGTCCTCTAACAAGGCCACTCCTAACAGGGTGTTTAAATCCCTTAACCAGGTCACATTTGACAGTGTGTTTTGTAACCTTTAACAGGGTTGGCTCCTAACAGGGCATCACTTCAGAAGAGTGAAATTTTGGTAGCATGTTACTGGTGGTTTTTTCCATATTGGGTTTCCACATTAATTCATGGTGTCAAAATCTATGAATTTTTATGGTGTGTTTTACTCTTAAGTTTCTGTAAGCTTATTTCATTAGTGCAATAAGCTACACACTTTTGTTGTTTATTGTTGTCAAGTAGATCTAAGTTGTTGAAGTGGTATAAAGTTTTATGGGCACATCTGGACCTGAGGATAACTGATTCACCCCCCCTCTCATTTATTTTGAATTCATTCTAACAAGTTTGTTTTGTTGCAGAGTTGAAAGAACTTGTTCAACATGCTGCAAATGCTCAGACCAAGTCTTGCTAAAGATGAGTGTGTCATCCAAATAAAAAACCACAAAATAATTAATGAATGGTCTTAGAACATCATTCATCAACCTCATAAATATTGTTGGGGAATTTGTTAGGCCAAAAGGCATAACCAACCATTTAAAAAAACCTTCCTTAGATTTAAATGCAGTCTTCCACACATCTTTTAGATCAATTGGTACTTGGTGATCTTGAGATTTCAATTCAATTTTTGTAAAGAACTTAGCCACCCTAAGTTGGTCCAAAAAATAATCAATTCGAGGGATTGGATATCTATTTTTCACACTTATTTTGTTCAATTCCCTAAATCAATACCAGTTTTCCAAGTCCCATCTTTCTTTCTAGCAAGGGAAATTGGACTTCCGCAGGATGAAGCACTTGGATGAATATGTCCTTTCTGAATCAACTCTTGAATTTGTCTCTTGATTTCATCATTTTCACAAAATAACCTTCTATATATTAGCTCATGTGGTAGTGGTGTGCCTGGGATTAAATCAATAGAGTGCTTGACTTGATAGTGTGTTGGATCTCCCACCGGTTATTTAAACATACTATGATATTCTTTCAAAATTATATCCATATGATTTTTTTGATTTGTTTCTATGGCTACCTTAGAATGTGTATTAAAGACAAATGACTTTTTTTGTTTAGGGCGAACCGTGAGAAGAACAAAAGATTCAGTTTGAGATATCAAATGTTTACATTGTTTAACACTAATGAAAGAAGCAATTTGTGTTGGACATACCTCTAGTATTCAATACCTCTTCCCACTAGGCTTGATTATAACACTTCATGGCCTGGATTAATACACTACATGCCTCAAATACATCTAAGGTTTCCCCAACAAGAAATCACATACATTCAGTAGTGCTGTATCACATATCACTTCATCCTTGAAAGGCTTGATTGAATATGGAAGACAACACTGTTGATTTATTTGAATATCCTGACCCTCATTTACCCATCCCATAGAGTATGGTTGTGGGTGTCTTGTCACTTTCAAATTCAATCTTTTGACTGTTGAACTTTATGTATACACACATATGTACATGTATGAATACATTTATGATAATTGAAAATTTTGAGAACTATCTTGAACTTTACATAGTCCATGAAAATGGGATATTCAAAAATAGTTAATATACAAGTAGTGGCTAGTTTTTGGTGGTTGTTCACCAGATTTTTGGGTCTCCTGATCCTTGGTGTTTGGCTCTGGTCTTGGGTTATGGTTCCATTTTTAGTTTTTTCCTAGTTCTGCTTCTTCAGTTCCTTTTTTTTTTGTTTCAATAATTCACTACTAGCGAAGTCTCTCTGCGCTATCATTTTTAGACTTGATGTTACTTTAATGCTAGGTTCAAGCCCTTTTTTTATTTACCTAATTAGAACTTCTACAAAGTCCTTGATTACACTCTAGCAATGATTGACAACAATAATTTCTAAACATGCAAACACTTTAAAATAGAATAATATAGAACTAAAACTCTTTTAAATGTTTCAATAAAACTTTTCATAACAATGGCTTTTTAAATATAAATATTTTTTAATAATTAATATATACAAAGATGAAAATATATATTTGAACACCAATGTTGGAATGTTGTCATGGTTAAGTTGTGTGGTTTTTGTTTCCATCAAGGTTCAAATTCAATTGGGGATGAGTCCTCCCATTTGTGGCCTCCCCGTTTCATGGCTCTGGGTCAAAGTGTTTACACACACACACACACACACACACACACACACACACACACACACACACACACACACACACACACACACACACACACACACACACACACACAC